>ML682099.1:4151523-4213516 GCA_007922195.1 Podocnemis expansa
CAGGGCCCAGCCCTAACTCCTGGGCCAGAGAAGCTCTATGGAGCATGCTCAGATTTTCTGGACATGCTCCCTTAGAGCTTTGCTGGGCGGGAGTTTTCAAAACTCCCTGCTCCACAGGAGCTCCCTTGAAGGACTCTGGCTGCTGGCAGTGTGCTGCCAGCAGCCTTCCCTGTGCTGGCGGCTGAGGCGGGCTGTGCTGCAGCGCACTAGCGCAGCTTACAGGGAACATTGTTCACAGCTGCTCTGCTTTCTCCAGTGCACCAAAACACAAACAAGGAGTGTTGCAGAACTTAAAGACTAACATTTACTGCAGGAGCTTTTGTGGGAGAAAAATTCCCACAAAAGCTCATGAGATAAAGTTTAGTCTTAAAGTGCCACACAATTCCTTATTTGCTTTGCTGAACTAACCTAACATGGCTACCCCTTCGAATCTAGGGCACCAGTCATACAGGTAACTTGAATGCTCTTGCTCAGCATGGAGCAGTGACTCTGCTTCTCTCAGTATGTTCTGGAGATACTCACCTTACAAACTGATCCCTGCCTCCCACAGCAAACTGATGTGTATTTGCAGGATTCACATAAATGGTGTAGAGACCCACTTTCTTTTCTTTCTCCTTTGTAACAACCAGTTTCCTTTAAAGAGGAGAGAAAAAAAGATACATGCGTTAATACAAGAAAAGAGTCCAGATGGGAACTGCATGCATGTCGCTATGCTCCCTCAGCAGACAAATTCTTACTCACTAAGAGGGAAAAAAACAAATAGTTTCTGCTTCCAAACTGAAGAAAGCACATGATTCTATGCTGCAGATCCTAGCTAAACAGTGAAGTGAAGTCATTTTCTGGCGTTTTTCGTTCCAAACAGAGTTTACTGGGGGGGGGGGGGGGGGGGAGGGACGAATCTGAAATGTTTTGCTACAGAGTCTGACGCATCCATACAATTAGTAATAATATGCCATGAGCTAAAGGGCACCAGGCTTTATCTAAAAAGAACTTATGCTAAGCTTATTCTAGCCAGAAAAATGAGGGCATTAACTTTCAAAAAAGGCAACACAAGTACTTTTGGGTCAACACTGAGATTCTGCATGAAATACTTTCATATTTAAATGAGAACAATTCAAATATACCCCTGGACTTAACTCTGTGCTGCTGTTTGGGTTTATTTCAGCAACACTAAAAAATGTGAAACTGGTCATGCCTACTTCACTGACTAGGCAGCTCCATCTTAGTATCATTTCAGTTGTAATAAGCAAAACGTTTTAAAGGTTTAAGAGAAGATTTTTGTTTTGACAATGCCCTTTTAATCTTTATCTTGGTTAGGGAGCAGATGGTTCTAAAACTGTAGGCAACAGAGATGTGTGATGTATACAAAGTAAGAATATTCTACATAAGACAAGCTTGGATGCTGTTGACTTTGAAGCCATTCATTTTAAATGGGATCATCATCTTATAGGAGCATCAAAAGGGAACCCGGTATATCAGAAAAGGAGCGAATCAACAAAAGTAGAAGTCTGCTTTAAAAGCACAGTGTATTTTGGCAGTTTGTCAGAAAAAAAGATCGTTCAAAACATAATACAAGGTTAAAATCTTTCCTACAGTCACCTGCTAGTTAAATTATTTTTCTAACTACAATAAAATTTAGCAAGAGAAACAGACTAAAAGCTTCACGTGCAAGACTGACTCATTACCACACTGCAGACACTTTGCTAAACAGATTAAGTAACTGAGTATTTGGCACCTATAGAAGCCTCCCTCATACTCAGTCACATTGGTACATCTTGAAGAAAAAACAGACAGATGCACTTGTTTATGCATGAATGCAATTCAGTGCAGGACTGACCCTTGACACCAGCCAAAGTGTACATGCAAAGCTACTGTAGTGCAAGAACAAACTTCAGCTAGCGTGATGGGGTGATCGCCTCTCAAGGGTAGAAGGGAGTTCAAACTCAGGGGCTAAATCAGTGAGGCTGACAAATGTAGTGGACAGAGTCAAATTCCTTTCATGTGGGCCACCAAACATCTGCCAGAAGGCAATGGGGTAGACAAACCAGTATGAAAAAGCTGGCTGTCCCAGCCATTACCAAACCTCTTGAGCCAAGGCAAGTCCAAACTGCAGACACTGATTTCATCATTAAAAGAATCCCTACAGCAGAGTAAACAATTTGCTTTACCAACTTTATTGCTGCCAAGTAAGCCTGTCTCTAGGTCAGACCGATAAAATCCTTGCACTGCAGACAGCCAGCAAGACAAACAATCCAATTTAGAATGATCAGCTAAACATTTCATCTAGACAGCAGAACATCTGAGGCCCCAGGAATAATAAGGTGCTTAAAAACCTCATTGATTCACCAGGATCTCATATCAATAGCAAGTGTCAGAAAATGATACTTACGAAGCAGGGCGGTCTTGTCTCAGGTCAATGGTGAAGACCACAGCATCTTCGCCAGCTGATAAGAAAGTGCATGGAGAATCCGGCTCTAGGGCCAACTGAAAGATAAACGCTTAGGGATTGGCTCCCTTTTTAACCAACAAGTGGGATCGACTCCTTCCCTTGTATAGCACATTCCCTTCCACCTGAGATCATAAAGCATTTCAACAGCTAAGTGTCACAAAATCTGGGACAGGCTGATGTATGATTTTTAATCCATCAGTGGGACCGTGGCAGGTGCAGCTGCTTTCAGATTGAAAAGGGGAAATGAGCTCTGAGGATCTGCATCCCCTGCCTGCTTCAATGAAAGCAAGATTACCCACTTGGGCCACTTCAGTGTGCTCTGAATACAGCATGTTAGGGGTGCCAAAGGGGGAACTAAGTCAAGTTGGTAGGGCAGACAAATCACGTTTGGTACCCGTACTGCAAGACCGGGGGGGGGGGCAGTCTGCATTTGTTGCCTCAGGTTAAAGAGCTTGGGTAGGTTTGTTCCTAGCACATCCCATAGACAGGACCATGATAAGACAATACACACCCTCCACTGCCTGTCATGTTAGAGGAGGCCTGTGATTCTTCTCCATTTCAGTGGTGCCCAGAGGCTCTGACTGCTACTGTGCCTGGTGCTGCACAGAGACACAACCCACCCCTATCCTGAGGTGTTTACAACTAAAGATTAGCTCTCTCTGTGGCCGGTTGTGTGAACAACCGGCAAGTTAACCCCACACATGAAAAAGTTTCTTAAAGGGCTGTTGAGGGCTGCCGTATGTCAACATTTCTGCACATAGCCCAAAGGAAGGACACAATGGTAAATGGTCAGGTGCCTCATGGCCCAAGCTATAGACCAGGCATGGCTAAACTGCAGCTCATGAACCATATGTGGCTCTTGAAAGAAAAAAATGCGGCTCGCAGAAGAGCATGGCGAGGGGAAGCAGCAGTGCCATGGTTGGGGACAGTGGGGAGAAGTGGCAGCATTTTTACTGTAGGCCTAGTTTTCATGGTAACCTTAAGTAACAATTGGAACCTGACATTTGTAGGATCAATATTCGCCCTCCTTTTACGACAAAATTAAAGTGTGCAATGAATTTTAAATATATTAATTCTGAAGTAGGTATAAGCATATAGCTATATGCCTCAGTGCAGCTCATGAAGGTTTAATGATCAACTTGTGTGGCTCTCGAGTGCTCCAAGTTTGGCCACCCCTGCTATAGGCAGATTAGATTGCAGCCCCCCATGTTGATGTGATGGCCTATTAGTCAATATCTTGACTGTGAGTTGAACAGCCCTATCTTGGACTGAGACAGAGCATGCTGGGATAAATAGTCTTCATAGGATGCAAGCCATGCTATAGATCAGTGGCTCCCAACCTGTGGTCCTGGAACCACTGGGGGGCCACAGACTTATTGCAAGGGGACTGTGAATACATCTGGCCCCACCTGCTGCTGGCCAGTGATCCATATTGGAGAGGACTCTAAATCAGGTGTGTTGAAGTTCTGGACCATGGGGCTGGAACTGGCCTGCCAAGGGCACTGATCCAGTCCACAGAGCTGCTGCCTGGTCTGTGCCTGGAAGCTGTTTGCAGCAGCAAACTGCAAAAAAAGACAGGCTGCAGGCACAGAAGGGCTAAGCCTGCTTCCAGCTCACTCAGGTGACCAGAGTCACAGCACAAGGGAACAAAGGAAGTGCTCCAGACAATCCCGGTTCAGCTCTGCTGTGGTCTGCCAACCAATCAGAATCTCAGTCACTGCCCCCCATCCCAACTGTTCACTGTCAATCAGCATGCTAATTCCTGCAATGTACTGTCAATCAAATCACAAATAAAAGAGAAAAATGGCTAGGGCCCACGGGGCAATCAAAGGCCAGCTGGGCCTGAGCCAACCAAAGGCCAGCATTCTGAATGACTGACAGTGATGGATGGGAGGGGGAGAGGCAGGAGCCCAGCCTGGCTGCCTGTGACAGACTGATATTTTTGCCTGCCACCAGGAGACAGGGGAAGTGGAAAGGGAAGGGGAAGGCGTGAGGAGGTCTGGGAGCAAGCATGGGGAAGGGGGAACCCATGCCCCTCCAAACATGGAATGGGAAAGGGTTGGGGAGCCTGTATGGCCACGTGGCTCGCAACAAGTGTCCTGCCCTCCAATGTGGTCCCCCACATTCAATGAATTTGACACCTCCACTCGAAATGAGTTGTATTTGCCTTCTGTGAGCAGCCACACCCTGGATACATGCCCACCCCTCATAAGCACGCAGGGGCTAGGTCCTCCACTGCCCTTCTGCAGCATCACTGCCTGCAATCAGTCCCCGATAACTATCATCATGGGGGGGGGGGCATGAAATTTTGATGTTAAAAAGGGGTCTTTATACTCAAAAAGTTTGGGAACCACTGCTATAGACAGAGGTCTCAAAGTGTGGGGGCACCACTGGCTGAGTCTGGTGGAGCATGATGGGTGAGGCAAGCCAGGCTGAGAACAGGGTTGGGCTGTAATGGGGCCCACAGTGCCTCACATAGGCAGCCTACGGCAGATGCTGGGGGTACGGGAGCTTCTGAAATGGAGCAGAGCCTCCAACCATGTGGGACATCACTTTACAGTCATAGAATCAGAGTTGGAAGGGACCTCATAGGTCATCTAGTCCAACCCCCTGCCAAAAAAAGCAGGACCACTCCCACTAAACCATCCCAGGCATGGTTTTGTCCAGTTAGGCCTTAAACACCTCCAAAGATGGAGATTTCACCACCTCCCTAGGCAGCTCATTCCAAGGCTTCACCACTCTCCTAGTTAAAAAGACAAAAAAAAAAAAAAAAGTTTTTTTCTTAATATCCAGCCTCGACCTCCCTAACCGCAACTTGAGACCATTGCTCCTCGTTCTGTCCTCTGTTATTACTGAGAACAGTCGAGCTCCATCTTCCTTGGAGCATCCCTTCAAGTAGTTGCAGGTTGCTATCAAATCCCCCCTCAATCTTCTCTTCTGCAGACTAAATAAGCCTAATGCTTTCAGTCTTTCCTCATAGGGCTTGTGCTCCAGCCCTTTAATCATTTTGGTTGCCCTCCTCTGAACTCTCTCTAGCATGTCCCTGTCCTTTTTGTAGTGGGGAGCCCAAAACTGACCACAGTATTCTAGATGTGGCCTCACCAGTGCAGAATAGAGGGGAATGATCACATCCCTTGATCTGCTGGTAATACTTCTTCTGATGCAGCCCAGTATGCCATTGGCCTTTTGGCAGCAAGAGCACACTGCTGACTCATAGCTAGCTTCCCATCCACCATGACCCCCAGGTCCTTTTCTACACTGCTGCTACTTAGCTGAAATGTTCCCCAGCCTGTAGCGGTGCATAGGGTTTTTCCGTCCCACATGCAAGATTTTAGACTTGTCCTTATTGAACTTCATAAGATTTCTATTGGGCCACTGTTCCAATTTGTCTAGGTCTCCCTGAATCCTGTCCTTGCCCTCCACATGTCCGATAGAGGGGAGCAACTGCAGCAGCATGGGGGACATTCTTCAGTGCCACATGCTCTGCCACTGCTACCTCCCACAGCAGCAAATCCTCTGCTACTGACAGGCTTACTCCCTGTTTTCTTTGAAAGTGGAAAGAGGGGTGCAATCATGACAAAAATCCACAGGGAGGCACCACTTCAAAAGTTGGAGATCTAGAGCAGTAGTTCTCAAAGTGCTACCTTTGGCCAGCACTTCAGCAGCCTCCCCTCAGCATAAACACTCCTGCCACATTCCAGTGACTGTAAAAATAAGTGGTGTAGCAACAAGCCTCATGAAATCCAGGGGAACTGTTCTGGGGCATTAGCTGGCAGGGGAGGAGACAAATTAGTAGGACTGTCAAGTGCTGAAGTCAATGGAGGCAAACACATGCCAATGCAAACTGAACAGCTCCATACAACCTGCACTTCCACTCAAGAACCAGGAATCAGAGCCAGCTCCTGGAACTCTGACAAAGTGGGATTTTTTTTCCCCCATGAAAGCTCATGCAATAAACAAATTTGTCAATAAATAATTCGGTTAGTCTTTAAGTGCCACAGGACTCCTTATTTGTTCTCCTGGAACTCATTAGCTTTGCATGCAGGAGCTATGGAGACAACAGGACTACCCTTGAATTGAGGAGGGGCCAGAGTTGCAGGAACTAAGAATGTCTGTTGCAGTTGGCTTTACAGAGCACCGAGAAGGAAATCCTCAGGGCCAGGTGGTTTCAGAGGAAAGCCATGGACGATGCAGTCGTCCAAATCTTACCACCTTTGAAGTGCAACACAAGGATCATCTCCTCAGGCAGGCTTTCCCTTAGCAGCAACTCGAGAACTGACAGGCCAGTCTTCTTAGCCATGCAATTGAGTTAAGGAACACATCAGTTTCAGAGGAAACCTGTATACCAGGGGAGGTGCAGCAGACGCAAGCCTTTCAAACCACGTTTTGAATTACATGTATTTTTATACGCACTAAAACCAGGAGACAGAGAGACGTGTACTGCATGGTTCTCTGGTTGATCAGATGTGATTCTTTTTACAACCTAACATACAGGGCACCATGGCCACTATGGGGCCTCTCCATCCCTAGCCCTAAACAGAAATGGCAGCTCAGCTAGTTTGCTCACCTTATGCGATGCTCCCTTATGCTGTGCCACACGCTTGGTGTTTTTGCAACACTGGGTGGCAGAGAGTTCGGCTACCCGGACCTGGCCATCCCGAGCGCACATGGCTAAAGTTGAGTCACCGCTGTTGGGGAGGAACTTAGCCTGGAGGAAAACAAAAAAGGAGATGCTGTGTTCCACTAGTTCTGAGAACAGCTACTCCTCCACAACCGTTGGGGCTAGAACCCTTATAGAGGAACTCCTCACTCACCTCAAACACAGCAGCAGGAGCAATGGACCGAGCAGATGGGCAAAAAACAGAACCCCAAGTGTAGTGTTAGATCTGGTACCAATTCACTGCAGGTCACTAACTCCCCATGCCTCAGTTTTTCCACACTTAAGACAAGGTAGTTAATAGCAAAACTACCCTTCTGCACGGAGAGGAGGGCTGCACAACTGGTTGGAAGACCACACAGTACTTCAAAGAGGGTGCGGACAGTTCTATCAGAAATTCCGGCCTCATCCAATAAGCCTAGCATGGGACAATGGCAGTGCCTTGCCTGGAAAGCTCAGTATTAACCCCAATTCAAGCAGCTGTGGAGCTGGAGGTGCTGAGATGCACACAGGTCTGCCCCAGACTCTTGTCCTTCATGCTAGACTCTGGGGAGCAGGTTGGACAAAATGTGAAATCCTTTCCCTGGAGATCTCTACTCTCCCTGCCACACTAGAGCCTACTGCAAGGGTGGTGTCTGCTTCCCCAGGGCCCCTCCCAGCTTTTCTTTTGCATGTTCCTCCACAAAACAACTGCTGCCTCCACCGCTACTCCCAAGGAGCAGTAGACCCAACTGCTAGAGTGTCTGCTGTCCAAGGAATTCCGAATGGCAGCAGCAAGAACCAGCAGAATCCAGTTAGTTTCCACTCAGACAATTTGGGGTAGCTCTGAGTGGACCAAAGTGAGGTGCCAGTGGTAGAGTTGGGAAGACCATATATTTTTTTGGCCTTTGGGAGGCTCTTCACAGCTGTACAGGAAAGAGCCTTTTCTTTATGTGAAAGCTCATTTCCCCAGAAGGTGGTGGCACTGGCTCTCCCACCAGGGGAGACTTCAGACTTGCCAAGAGTTATGAAAAAAAAGTGTAACATAGCTACCACAGCCTCCAGCAGCTACATACTACAGACTGGCACAAAAGGGCCCCCTACACAGCAGGGAAGTGAGCATTAGCCCTGCTTAACATCTGGAGGAAGCCAAGCTACAGCAATTACAGAACCTTCCAGCAAGCCAATGTGGAATAGGACCCTAGGGGCCTGGAGTTGAGATACCTACTCTCACACACACCCTGCACTCAGTTACTTTCACCCCTTTACTAACGTAGCAGGATAGCTCAGTTCCTTGCAGCCATCTGAGCAGAGTGAGACACGCCTCTAAAAGCTCCAAAAGCCACCCCCATCCTTGCTCACCTGGAAGACATTGCTCTTGTGGCCACTCTCAAACTCCAGCACTGGTTGTCTCCTGACCCAGTCCCAGACCACCACTTTAAGGTCATCGCTGCCACTGGCCAACCATGTGCCACGCTGGTTAAAGTGCAAGGTATTGACACAGCCACCGTGCCCCTCCAAGCCGTGCTGGAGGTGAAAGCGTTGCACGAAGACCCTGGCTCCGCAGGCCTCATAGACAAAGCGAGAGCTGGAGCCCAGCTCCCTCTCCCGGAGGGCGTGTACTGCCTGCCAGCGGGGCCGAGGAAGAGCAGTCGTCTCTGAGGACACCCAGTCCTCCAGCGCCCGGTCATCGTCTGAGGAGTCTTGATCATGGCTGGCACGTTTGCGCTGGGCGCGTCGCCGGGACCGCTGCTCCTCCTCTTCCTCTTCTGAGTGTGACCGGTCGTGGGTTCGGTTCTCCTCGTTGATCGAGTAGTGGCCCGTGTCATCCATACTGTCCGAGTCCTTTTCCTCTCCTGAACTCTCCGTGTCTGTGTCCCGGCCCTCTGTACTGGTGCGGTTGGGTCCTACATCGTCCCCAGTGAGGCTCAGGCTGAGGTCAGAAGCTTCTACTTCAATACCTGAGGAGGTCTCTCGCCCCTCCTCAGCTCCAGACATTTCTTCTGGGCTACTGGATAAGCTCCCTGTACAGCAGAGTCAATGCAGTTGATTCTAGAGTCAAAAATTTCACATCTGCACAGCACCAAAAGATTCCCAAGTGCCCACCAAGCACCACTGAATTGTCACTTTTAGGGTGAGGCCAGCACAACAGAAATGGAAAGAAACTGCAGCTATATCCCTACACTCACAAAGGGCCATGGGATCATACATGCAGAGGGATCAACAGGTGGGGTTAAGGTCTGGTCCACAGACCCAGAACTCTGACCTAGCTACCCTGAAAGGATGAATTTGCAAATCTATGTGGTTTATTCAAGGAAATCTTGGCATTTCAAAACCTGATGCTTAGATCACCAAGATGTCCCCCTGGCTCACATTAGCTCGGGAACGAGCCTCCAAGCAATTGTTTCACTCATTTGCAGTGTTATTCAGGGATCACAATGTGCCTCCTCTTATTTTTTTTCCCCTTCCCTGTCAAGCCTTGTTTTCATTTTCTCTTCCCATTTCCCCACAGATCATACAATTAACTCTTTTCCTTCCCCTAGGATTTATTAACAGGATCTCAGACTACTTTAAACAAGTTCACAAATCTGATGCCTCCACACATTTAGCAAAAAACCAGAAATCTATACCTCACAGCAATACCTTGGCACAAGGGCTTTAATGAAGCTCTAACTCCCACAGACAGAGGAGCATGGTCTAGGCAGGTGTATGATGTTACCTGGCATTTGAATCAACAGCTAGCTTTGCCATGCTGCAAGGGCTTCATTACTGTAAGTGGGATTGTTGCCTAACACAAGACAAACTCCTCCTCCTCCTCATTACCATGGGTTATCTGAAGGACACCTGCAGTTTTTAAGGGGTTCTCTGCCAATCCTCCATCTGAAGACAAGCTGTCAATCATCCAGTTCAGAGGATTTTGAAGGGGGACACAACAGCAGAGGAGACCGTTAGGAATATGGGGTTTAACCCTGGGTTCCCTGAACTCAGTGGAAGTCATCTCACTGATTTCAGCAGAACCAGGATGTGGTCCAAAGCTCCTACTCTAATGCAACTTAAACACAAACAAGGAGCCCTTGGCACTTAAATTAACAAAATGTATTCATTGCATGAGTTTTCATGGGAGAAAAATTCCATTTCAGATGCTTAGAAGACTAAGTGTCTGACAAAGTGGGATCTTCTCCCGCAAAAGATTATACAGTAATTAAATTTGTTAGTCTTTAAGTGCCATGGCATTCCTTGTTTGTTTTGTTGAACTAGACTAACATGGCTACCCCTTTAGAACTAATGCAACTTTGTTAGTGAAGGAAAGGAGATGGGGGAGAAAAGGATATAGAAACAAAATGAGGGTTTCCCCATACTGCAGGAAGCTTAGATAGGACATTTAATCCCCCCATATGACTCTAAAATGTCTTATATAGAGCTAAGCGAACAATTCACAGTATTAGCAATTTGTTTGGCAAATGTAGGCTGTTTTGCTGCCCATAAACAGACCACCACTTTTGGGTATGTTCGCACTAATCAAAGCTATTTTTGTACAAACAAACCCAGGTCTATGAAGTGCTGTGAACACTCAAATCACAGGATAGAACGCTTCAATCAGGAATCATTTTGGTCATAGCGTTTATCTCATTTAATAAAATGCATTTTGATGCCACACCCAAGCTTTGCTTGCTACAAAAACTGATACTAGAAGCTTCTCATTCGGGTAAGTGCCTAGAACTGGCCAATTTAGAGTATTGTGAACACTCCCAGAGAAAACAAATGATCCCAAATTTCTTGTTGTGCATTAAGCTCTTATCTAAGCAAAAAAACAGCCCTACTCTTACCATTGGCTATATCTGTTTTTCCATCGATGCTACTCCCCTTATCCGACATCTTGTTTTCTTGCAGGTTCACCCTGAGCTTCAGACATTAAAAAACAAGAGAGTTAGCAAACATCAAGATGAGAAATTCACTCTAAGACTGTTTCATAGAGGCTAGGGCTTTCTAATAAAGATTTGGTCTAGAGTCCAGCCCTCAGGAGCAAACTGCTATGCCTTGATCCAGCACATAGAGAAACAGTTCCCACGTCTCAAACAGAGAAGAACTACTTAAATGAAACTAGACTATTTCCCTCAGGACCTGTACTATCAAACAACATAAAAAGGCTAAAATCTTAACATTTTCTCTAAAGCTCCTAATGTTAGATTAGCATAGATCACGATCCCAGACACGTTAATTTCAACAGTAAGCGGGGGCGTGGGGCGTACATATGCCTCTAAATTCCATAGCGACAGCAGGTGGCTGTGCATTATTAAAAACTCCAATATTGTACAGTAGTTTGCTGTCCACAAAGAACCGCTGCACAATGCGGGCCACAGAACCTCATGCCTGCTCTTGTAATAAACCTCTATCCTACAAATCCTCAAAACATGACTTAAAGATTTTAAAGTACAGAGAATCCACCAGCAATTGAGTCATGCCCCATGCTACAGAGGGGGGCAAAAAATCCCAAGTCTTTGCCAATCTGCCCTAAGAGACAATTCCTTCCCAACCCCAAATATGGTGACCAGTTAAACCCTGAGCATGTGGGCAAGACTCAGACACTCAAGAAGCCTAAATGCTCCCTGGAAGCCTCCCACCCAAATACAGACCCTGCTTAGTGCACTGAATCGGTGGAAAATACATTATAGTACACTATGGCTGCTACCCTTGCAATCCAAAACAACCCTATTCACCAAGTTCTGGTTCTCAGGGGTAATTCCTCTGTTTGTGCCTAGCCATTTCCACAACCGTATAGTTCTCCAACTGCATTCTTACCATGCCTCATTAGTTCTTATATTAAGATTGCCTTGATCCAACGGGAGATGTAAAGGCCTCATGACCCAATGCATCTGCTTCATTTCTTAAAAGCTTCCATCGTTTATTCCTATGGGAGTTCTCCTCAGTCTCTCTGCCCAGGTCTTCTGACTCCCTTAGATTTGCACCCTATTGTGAAGCAACTCTTGATCCTCAGTTACACTCAAAAAGGAAAAATGAGATACCAGCAATAACTGCTACACCAAGAGACAGCTGCCTAAAACACATCCAGAGCTGAAGAGCCCAGTTTTACATGCCCATGCCACAAAAACAAGCATGTTAGATTTGAAATACTGCTGAAGAAGACTAACATCAAAAGAACTTGGCATCCACAGATTGCAGAGTCAAAAGCTACGGAAGCCCTTTTTCCTCCATAAGAGATTTCTAAACACATTCCTACAACAAGATCCTCCCAAACCACAAATGCACCGCCCTGAGCATCCAGTAAGCAGTGGAAGGACAGGGCATTCCCACTTGAAGCCTCACTGCTCTGGAATTTACTTCCCTCACTGGTTTGGAGTCCAAGTCTAGACATCTGGGACTCATTTATTCTCTCATGCTTCCCCCAGAGAACAGGTCGAGTCCAATGCACTGGCAGCTTAGTTGTGAAGTTGGAAGCTCCCTCACATTCATTGTTATTGCTCAGTTAACATAATACTGTTTTAAATTGGGCTGAGCCAGGCCTTGACAAATCTGTTTCTGGTTACCATGACAACCAGTTTTAGTAGCCTGTCACTTAGCTCCCCAGCAGAAATGTAATGGAGGAGCGCCCTCTGGTGACCAAAAATGAAATTGCTGGTGCCCAGCTGTGAGCCATTTTTGTCCACCCCTGAGCTGAGCACATAAATCCAAACAAGAGAGTGTGCTCCAGTGTCTCCAGCTCCTGTCCATTGCAGGGGTGCTGCTGAATAGATTTTTAATTACCCCACGGTGACATCATGTTGGATCTCATGCTAGTTAAGACTATCTTTAATTTCCTTAATAAAAATCTTAAGCCCATTCACAGTGGCATTGCCAGAATCCCTTCAAAAACCCAAACATGAAAGTTACTAGGGCAGTAACTATGCCTTCCTGTCAAGGACTACACAGTGTTCTTCCCCCCCTACTTTCAGAATTTAATAATTTAGGCCTCTGGCCCCAACCAAGTGTTTTACTGTGAATTCCATGAGGGAAAAGTGATTTTTGATCACTCAATTAAAAAAAAAAAGAAAAAAAAAAGAAATGTAGTCTAGCAACAGAGCACTTCCCATGGCAGAGAAATTTCAGACTGCCAACTGCTAGAGGCAAAGTAGCTATTCAGCATTGATCTTTCCATTGAGCCATCACAAGTAAAAGTTGCTTTCAGGCATTCACTTCAAAACTAAATATCACATTGGTCTATGCCACAGGGATATCATCCTACAGGATTTTAGTGTCACATTTTTTAAATCATGGATTCTCTTCTTTTCCATAATATGCAGCAACAGGAGCACTCTCTACAATATCAGCCAGTGCTGTAAATGGAGACTGTAATTAATACAGCTCTGTGCACTTCACTACTTTAGCCATCAGCATCAATGATCTCTGCATATTACACAAGAAAACATGTCCCATCTTCACCTTTTGGTGACCAACTCACAATGCTATGGGAATCATATCAGTTAACCCTACTTTCTCCACAAGCTTGCTTATAGTTCATGCAAAAACATGACACTGTTCATTTTTTTCAGCAAAAATATAAATCCCTCACTCCCACTCCACGGGGGGGGGGGGGAGCGCCACCCACCTAGGTTACTCATTCCATTAATTCAGGAGTGACATATGTTATTGTTAAGGTGCATAAAAATCAGGATAGTTTTATTTACATGTTACTCGTCTTCTACTTCCATTGCATTTGATAGCCTTAAAATGGCTGGTGTGGATGTTTTATACATGTCTTTAGTTTCTTGTTCTTAGAATAAGATAATTCACGCTAGAATCTGTGTAAAAAACAACACCTAAAAGGCTTTCAGGAAAAAACCCCCAGAAGTCCAGAGCTCCAAAATCCTTAATGTGAAAGGAAGAAACAAAAAATTAACCAGCATTCTGTTTTTAGCTAACACCATTCTCTTATATGATGAATAGTTATGTATCAAGAAAGCTGAAATGGTTTGGCCAGAAGATGTTCCTACAGCAGGGTTTGCTGTTTGAAATCAGATTTGTGCTCCCGAGTCACTTAGGTGACTTGGAAAATTCCATCTGTAGATGACAGAATGCTCCTACTGCTTAAAATTCTGGCCTGGGAGAATTTTCTTCTATAGTCATTTTGTTGAAGTCCAGATAGATTTCTCCATTATTAACGGTGAGGCAATTTTGGTTTGAAGTGACACATACCCCACTTCGAAGAAAATTAAAACACACACACACACACACACACACACACACAGTTTTAGCCCCTTGATGCTGCAAACACCTATGCACATGTGTAATCTCCAGCACACAGATTGACATCAGTGGGACCACTCAGGAGAATAAATTTAGCAGTTGTGCAAGTGATTACAGGATCACAGCACTAGTTTTCAGTGTTTTTAGCTACATAAATTGCTAAAGTTCAAATAAGATACTTTAATAGGAATGGCACTTTTTTAAAAAAAGCCTGTGACTTAGTTCCTTATAAATTTTAATCTAAAATTGCAATATCAAACTGTCAGATTAGCTTCCAAAACCATAACTTGATTTAAATCAGAGCTGGAAAAAAATATGATGTAAATTACTGATTTAAAGGGCCTTGATTTCAAGTTTTTCATCCTAATTATTGCCACCTGCTGGCAGCTCTGTGATCTATATAAAGCAAGCCCCTACTCCACGCTTGAGGGGCTTTTTGGCAACAGTCAGATATGCAAGGCACATAAAATGCCTTGTGGATCTGCTGTCAACTTTCTGAGCCAGTGGGACCCACTGCTGAAAGCCGACTGCTTCAGTTACGTCTTCTAGGGGGTAGGACTTCAGGACCGCAGCAGCAATTTCATACTCACTGCTGATCACGCCCAGAACATCAGGCTGACATCGGCAATTTTGCCGCTACCAGTGAAGACATACCCTTAACGAATCTTCATCCAGATATTGGAGACAAGGGGATCCTGGCACACTATCAGTTTTCAGTTGGCCCGTTCTGTAGTCTGAGCAGAAAAGGTGACGATTAGATCGATTAAGGAGACCACACTCCTGTTCCATTCAATGTACATTCAAGAGTTCACACTTCTAGGTCAGTGTTTAGACATACTGATAGGGTAGGGTCAAGGCAGCCTGTGCTAGAGCAAACATAGAACATCAGTTTCCATAAATTATTTTCCACCACCAAGAATTTCACTACACTCCTCTAGGGTCTTTCGATTATTTCTTACACCAGTACAAAACAAAACTGCATCAAGTTCTGGGACCAATCCATGTGACAACATCTGCTAGAGGATATCAGTCCACACACACCACTGTAAATTGCTCCCCAATTCATACCCCTTGCAGTTTACTGAAGCCATTGATGTTTTAGGAAGTGCCAGTAAGGGACAGAACTTGACTCATTGGATTTTTATGGCTGAGTAAAGTATTACTGATCTGTCTCACTGTGATTGAATCACAAGGGCAATATTTCAAATACTGTTAAAGAAACAGACTCTGGTCATAAAAGAGATAATGCTCTGCTTCTCCCACATGTTCTCTTTAGATAGTTCAAAGAGGAGTCAATTTAGAAGTGACTTCTGTCTAGGTTATTTATCATTGCTTTGGTATCCATTGTGAATGGTGCTTATTGATTTTGGATAGTTCAATCTGAGTCTCCAGATTTTCAGAGGGGGGCACTCTGCACTTTCAGGAAGTCAGGCCCTTAAGAATCTCAACTTGGGCTTCCAAAATCATTAGTCACTTTCAGGAGTTTAGGCTGCTCTTTCTAATCCATCTTTTGTTTGGGTGGGTTGCTTCCACACAGAACAGGAACAAGAAAAGCATAAAAAAACAGGACCACGCCTGGCAGAGGAAAGGTAGTCCTTACTGGTAATCAATCTGACTTCCTCTCAGCCAGCCACCCTAGAGGAGTATGAAATATGCAAAATTCTTTTCATTTTACTTTTCAGGAATTTTGAATCATTTTGCTTCATCCACATTGGGAAAGGGAAGGGGCCAAGCCTAGCCTGCAATCACCCCACAGGGGCAGTTCCTGCAGCAGGGCTAACCTCATCTCTCCATGTCAGTCACTGCAACCCAGCATGCAAGTTCATGGCATTTGGTGAGATGATGGAGAAGCAGCTGGGCCAGATTTGGGCAGTGCTGCAAACCAGTCCACCAGGCCTTGGCACTCATCACTGGGAGTCACCCCACTCAGCGAGACGAGAGCCACAAGTGCTGCCATAGTAGGGTACTCAGTTTTTCATTTTATTCCATATCTGCCCTAATTATAAAACTGATTAAGAAATAAGAAAGCAAACTGAAAACTCAGCTGCCCAGCAAGAAACTTCTGATGAGGAAAGATCATTCCCTCTCACCTCTCCATCTATCACTTCCTTTGGCAGCATTAAATCAGTCACTGTGGGGATGAAGACAGATCGTATCTGTTAGCCATCTCTTTTACCTTTAGGTAGCTGAAGGAGTTCAAAGCGAAGGCTTATAAACTGATTTACATTTAAGACAGGCTGGAGTCTCTCCTGCTAGAGAGACTCTGTGTGAGCCTGTCTAAAACTGGCTATTAGCTATCTGATTCATACACAGCTTAATTTGACAATGAGATTACAATGTACTAGACTAGGAACTCCTTCGGGCAGAACTGTGTGTTCAGAGCTGAATACACTGCTCAATAATAATAATGAAGATTAAACAGTAGCACTGAAAGATCAAGCAGGAAAGCAAACTAAGATTTTTGCAGAAGAGGGCCTATCTCACAATTCTCAAGAGAAGCAACTAAAGATCTTCTGCCAGTTCTACTGAACTCCTTCACTAGGATATTCCTTGGCTGTCACCCTTGGAAGAAATCTGTTCTCTTCTGGGCTGACTGTTCCCTGGGCAGCTGGTATGAATTCCAGCTGCCCAAGTTATGCTTCTCTTCCTCTGTGCTAATGTACTAGATGTGAGCTGTTTAAAGCATCAGGGTACTCTGGGGAGACTCCCACTCTGGAAAGGCAGGGCAATCCCACTGAAGGATATTTGGTATCAGTTTACCTTCTCCAGAAGGAAGAGCAAAGCCAAAGCATGCTGGACATTTTGATGTGGCAAAAGGGTGAGGAGAGGTCTTTTGCTTACAAGGTGAAGATAGGTTTAGTGTCTGATTACTTCCTCCCCTTTAAGAAGGATGGGCATCTTGTTCACATCTACAAATGAGGCACATCTTAAATAAAGTCATCTTAAGGACTCCACTTCAAGCTGCTCCAGAAAGTAGTCCATTTATAGGGACACTTATGGTGGAGCCTGCAGAAAGGGAAGCCTAAAGATACCACTTGTTTGCATCAGTGGGCTGTTACCCTTCAGATAACATGCTGGCTCTTGTCTTTTATGGGTCTTCACAATGGAAAGATTTAGCAAGGGCAGCTATTGGACTTTCTTCTCTCTAGTAAACAACTGTGTGGAATAAAGGTTTGCTCTACAGACATTTGAGATGGACATGTTATCCACAACGGTGCTAAATAGGTCACCCCAAACAAGTACCAGGTCTCAGCCTCATGCTATCATGTATTCTGTTTAAGAAGTTTTTACGAGCATTCGTTTTCACATCCATCCAAAAAGCCAGACAGACGCCTTTACATCATGAGTCCAGCTTCATAGCCATTAGCAGAAGATGAACAACTCTGGTTTTCATAGCCTCTAAAAAAGCTTCTCAGTCCACAATATAACTATGTTCTGTCCAACCTAAAAATGCCTTAAGCCAGTGGTTCCCAGTCCGTGGTCCAGGGACCCCCAGGGGTCCGTGGACATGCTGCAGAGGGTCTGTGAAGCCTCTCCCTACTGGGGCTGGAATCCAGCTGCAGCTCCAATGCTCCCCCTGCCAGGGCTGCCTTTCCCCTCCCGTGGCCAGATCCTGGCAGGGGGATGATGGGGCTGAGGTGGCTCCCCGGCAGGGACAAGGGCAGGGGGTCATAGTTGCTGTGGCTTGGCTCCCCAGCTGTGTGGGCCATGGTGGTGGCAGCACTGCTTGCCGGCTGTCCCATTGGCACTGAAAGTGATGTGGGCCAGAATCTGCCCGTGCAGGCCAGATTACATAATCAGCCAGAGGAATCAGCAAAAAAAAAAAAATTTTTAAAGGCATCCGCGGGCTGAAAAAGGTTGGGAACCACTGCCTTAAGCCATTTGCAGGAAGGGGAAGTGTCCATTAGAAGACATACCTGTTCATAAACTGTAGGTAGAGAGAGATTCAAGGCTCAGGACTGAACATCGCCCATCAGTGGCTTGAGTCACTGAAGATGGGCAAACAGGCAAGTGACATGGTTGAATATGTATAGTCAAAACAGTTTACCACGTGTCCATCCCCCCCGCACCACAGGTGGCATAGGTGCTTTTATGCCTCAATATCTGTTATGATCTCTCCTGTCACACTTCTAGGTGATGCAACAAAGTTTTACTCAAAGCTCTAATAGTGTTAGCTGCATCCAGGGTTTGCACGGCCCTTTTCACCTGTTGCCCTCAAAGTGATTTCCAGGAGACAGCTGACAGACCTGAGCTGCGGCGTGCCCACCCATAGAGAGAGAAGCGAGTTGCTCGAGGTTACAGCGATCAGATACAGAAGGGAATAAAACCAAGGAGTTGTCGTTCCAACTCCTAGAGAACAATACCTCCCCTCACACGCGCAAGCTGGTAGTCCAAGCAAGTCTGTGCTGAGGCAATGGGCAGGGGATCTGCCATGGTGCTGCCTTTCCCTAGTTTCACAACAGGGCTGACGACCACATTTTGGACCCATACTTAATGTTGGTCATTACAGTTGCAAGCTCACAGCAATAGCCCACTCTGCTCCTCCTCAATTCAGAGCTCATGGGGTCTCCTGTCCTCTGCTACCCCATGAAGCTGTTACTCCCACCTTCTCTGATCAACTGTTATATTCCAACCACAGCAGAACCTTTGGACTCTGATGCTCCATCTGGTTCCCAAAGGGCCTGTTATTTCTGTTCGAAGCTGTCTGCTCCCACTGTTCTAACCTGCCTCTTCTCAGAGCCAAATCCCCCTGAGGAATGGAAAGCTGAAGTGTTCTAGCCCCTTCTCCCAAAAAAAGGAAACAATCTGATGCCTCTGAAGTTTAGCTCTGGAAACACACAGCCAAGTCAATGACAAGTCCCGGCCATGCTCCAGGGACAACAGGGAGATGGAGGAAAGCAGTTCATGTCAAAGGGGACTCCTGCAATCCCTGGCCTAGTGAAGCAGTTAGAGGCAGAGTTAGTGAGAACACTGGAGGAGTCAGAGGACAGAGCCAAAGGAGAGCTGTAGCCTCTCAGGAGTTCAAGAGGAAAGAGTTTGAGCAAAAATAAGCAGGAGACACCAGGCAGAGGACAGACTTGGGGGTAAATCCAAAGTGGAGATGTCTAAGGCTAAATGCAGCAACAGAATGGCCTACAGAGAAGATAGCCAAGACCTATACTGGTATAATGACATTACTCAGGGGTGTGAAAAAATACACACCCCAAGCAACAGTTACATTGCTCTAACCCACCTACATAGTGAGCATTATGTTGACAGAAGTGCCTCCCTCATCTACACAGCTACTGCCTCTTAGAGAGACGTATATGAACTACACCCATGATAAAGTGCTCTCCTGTCAGCATAAGAGCATCTTCTCTTAAGTACAGAGTTGCCCTAATCCTCCTGGGTTCTCACAGAGAGGGAAAGGAGATGTAAACTCTCCATACACAGAAAGGGGGCAGAGCAGAGTCAAAGCAAGCTGGGAGGGAGGGAGGTGCTTCATACCAATTTTTCTTCATTAGTCCCATTTAATCTCCTCTTTCATCCATGGTGCATCTACATGAGACTTCATTAGTAACTCAGAGTAGAGTACATTTGTAAAGACTAGGATGGACACTCTTCCAGTATCAGTGCCTGTAGTTGCCCACAAAGATTTAGGGCAATGGTTCTCACCTTTTTTCATTTGAAGACCCCTACAAAAATTTCAAATGGAGGTGCAGTCCCCTTTAGAAATCTTACTTTGTGTGGCCCACAGGCTGAAAACCATTCTTCTATGCTAACAAACATCTTTCATAGGCTCCTATACATAGACTGCAGACCACCAGGGGCCCACAGACCACAGGTTGAGAACCACCAGCTTAAGTAAACAAACATATCCTGGAACAAATGCTAGGAGTGTCCAAACTAGCTTTCAGAAATGTGTGAACTCTCTTGAGTTAGATGGTAGGTGGAAGTAAAGCCCCAGACAACACCAGTCACAGGGAAGAAAGAAATTGCTTTCCTACCTAACAGGATGCACCCGCCTCTGGGGTAAAACAGCTGCCATGTTCAAGAGTCCATAGCAACATGGAATAACAGCATGAGGGAAGGAGGCAGCCCTATTCATTTGAAACTTCAGGGAGAACAGAGTTAGTGGAGTTGGTGCGTAAACGCCACAGTCTGGTTAGCTAGATAAGAGATCAAACTGGCCATGAGTCTGAGATAAGACCCTGCCTATGGACAAAAGCATCATGGGATCCTTTTATCACCAACTCATCTCTCCCTGGAATGATGGCAACAGCTCCTTACACTCCAGGGTGCTCAATGGCCCATGACAAAAGCCAGGATTACAGTATTGATCCAAGGAACTCTTTAGACTTCAGCTTTTAGAGAGTGGAGGAAATCAAAGAGCTAGGGTATTCAAACCTCCGTACTCTAAACCACATTAGCTTTCAAATGCCGAAGGGCAGAAGTCCCCAATGCTCTCAAAGACCTGAGGACACCCCTCAACACCAGTCCACAAAGCCTTCCAGATCCCTGCAACACAGCAGAGTCCTTCCAGTGCATATCAGCTGGACACTAGGAAACCCACAGATGTACCTCCTGAAACTGGCTTGCCAGGCAGGAGCATGAGCAGGGCTAGCAGACTTTTGGGACACAGCATCCTAAAAAAAGTCTCTCTCTCTCCACGAGCAGAGCCAGAAAGAAAGGCAACTCCTGGCCTGCTTCCACACAGCTACCCACTTCCATCAGCTTGGGATCCCACAAATTAGTCCAGAAACAAGGTTGGGGGAAACTGTCATTAAAGCAAAGCACTGGCTCACTCCTGGACCTGCCAGGGGCTACACATGGTACTCTGTAGCTCTGCACCATAGTTCTTATTTGTACTGCAGTAGAGCCCAGAGCATCAAATACAAGCAGGCATCCTACAGACACCTAGAAAGATGCAATTCCTGCCTGTTCAGATAACAAGATCTTCAATTAATTCAGAATCACCTAGATTTCAATTTCAGCAGATGCCTGCTTCATGTTGAGCTGAAGAAACATTTCTCCCCATCAGGCCATGGTTCTAACACCCCAGATATTACAACTTGCTGGATTCCCTTACCAGGCAGCACTGTGAGGGTGTGGTTGAGCACAATGCCTAGATCACTATATTCGAAGCCTGCAAGCTCCTCAGAAGGCAGGGCCATCCCTAGGGGGTGCAGGGGCCTGGGCAAATCACCCTCCAAGCCCCCCACCCCTGGGACTGGGGGGTTGGGTCAGCCAACCCAGAGGAGAGGCAAGTGGCCAAAAAAGGGTCTGGCCTGCACTACCTCCACCCCCCAGCCACATGCGCTGCTCTCAGCTCTGGGCTGGAGCGGCGGGGAGGAGGCTGGAGGCAGCGCGGTCAGGCTGGGGCATGGACAGCGATACCTGCTCCGGCATGGGGGGGGGGGGGGGGATGCTGCCCAAAGTGCGGGGCCCTGGGCAGCTGGACGGCCTAGTCAGAAGGTTAAGGGCCGAACCACCATGTACCACTCCTTGCCCCTTTAAGCCAGTGGTTCCCAACATTTTCTCTGCCATGGCACACCTCACGATCTTTAATTATTTTGAGGCACACCACCAGTTTCCAAATGAACTCACGAATATTCTGAGCCAATCCAGAGCTCCTTGAGTAGCTTTTCAAAAAATTGTGGCACACCAGCTCAGATCTGACGGCACACCTGTGTGCCGTGGCACACTGCTCAGTAAACACTGCTCTAAGCACCTGACTTTACAGCAGTCTGTGGACAGGTGAACCCCCTGCAGATTACTGATGCTTAAGGAATAGTATGTACATAGGCAGGAGACAATGTGGAGCACATGGGGGGACACTTTTAAACATCAAGCCCTCCAACCAAGGATGTCTACAAGGGGGAGTGAATTTAGCCCCCCCAACTGCCCTGAGCAGCACATATTCACCCCATTGTATACAGATGTGGCAAGAGGCAAAGAGTACTAAAGGGACATGGCCTAAGTCAGGATCAGAGACAGGGCCATGACACGGACCATCCAGTTTCATGCTATAACAGATTATTCTTCCTCCCTTCGTCGATCATTTGTTACGAAAAGTCTTTCAAGGCTGCGATGCTCTTAATTCCAGCCCAGCTCCTAGAGTATGTCTACACTGTAGCTTTAGGTCAACTTAACATGACTTAAGTGAACCTAAGGAACTCCTTGGACACACCCAGAATTTAAGTCGACTTAAGCACTTGCTTTAGTCAATTTAATTAACACCTGCCCTGAAAGTCAACCTAAGTGTTAAGTTGACTTTAGATAGTAGGAAGGATGGGGCCCTGCTCCCTGCCCCATATCCAGCTCCAGGATCCCAATCCAGCCCCAACCGCTGCCAACAAGTGGCCGGGAGCTGGATCTGATCCCAAGCCAATTGATGAAAGCAGCAGGCATCTTGGAGCCGAGCTCTTACTGTTGCCGGTGGGTGGCCCAGACCCCGATCTGGCCCTGAGCTGCATGTGGCTAGTGGCTAATGGCCAGATCGAGCTCCAAGCCACCTGCTGCTTGCAGCAAGCTGTTCAGGGCTGGATCAGGCTCCTAGCCACCTCCCAGCAGCAGCAGGAGCTAGCTTCAAACCCCTTTCTGCTGCAGCAAGTGGCTTGGCACCAGACTGGGCTCCAGCCACCTGCCAGAGGTGGCATGAACTGGCTCGGAAACCCTTGCAGAAAACAGCTCAGGGCCAGATCCAGCTCCCAGCCACTTGCTGGTGGCAGCTGGGGCCAGATCAGCTCCCAGAGCCAAATCAGGACCCAGAGTGTGGCAAGGGGTGAGGCCATGGCCCCCACCTTTCCTGACATCTAAAGTCAACTTAAGTGTCAAGGCAATTTTCAGGGCAGGTGCTACTAAGTCAACTTAAGCAAGTGCTTAAGTTGACTTAATTCTAGATGTGGCCAGGGAGTTCCTTAGGTCGACTTAAGGCAGGTTGAGTCAACATAAGGCTCCAGTGGAGACGCACTCTAGAGAGTGAGCCATTAGCACCAAACAGCTTCCAAACCTAGGAGATCTATGTTAAGTATTTAACGTATTCACACCAAACTTATGACACTTGAGCTTACCCTCTATCCTGCATCACACCACACAAATGGAACATTGCTATGCCCAAAGGAGGTGTTTCCACTTTACCTGATGCTAATACATGAAAAGACAAAAGGAAATTTAGTCTTTTGGATATGCCACAAGAATGGGTGTTTAAAAATGGATTCTAGCCTCAGTTCCATCCCTGTTACTTCCCCACCCTGTGCCTCAATTTCCCTAGGGTTCAAACAGGGATGACCTACTCCATAAAGACAAGCTGAGGCACCAGAACTTTGAGATTGCCTCATTCAAATATGCTGGTTGAAATTTTTGAAGCAGCATGTGGAGGCTTAAGTCACAAATTCAGGGAAATTTGTGGCAAAGTTCCCAATACTGCTATAAATATCTTCCTGGTAGTTTAAAAATTTGTAAGACAACTAGACACAAGGCACTTTGCAGCATGGAATCTGTATTCTGGGAAGATCTTACAATTAAAAACACACACTGCATGAAAGTTGGTGTACATTCTGTTGTTTTATATCAGACATACTGGCACTCGGAGATCTATAATCCAGCAGCATTCATCAGCAGATGGCCAATTTGCCTCTGCCCCCACCTTACCAGTGGCAATTGATTGTCAAGCACTCAATTACACTTCATTTGGGTGCAACACAAAACCTAATAATATAATTAAAATGTCACAAACTAACCCCTTTTTAGGGATGCAGAATTGATATTTATAGCTCCTTAGTTACTGAACAATCCATTATTATAATGGACACCTAGCTACAAACACATTAATGAACCTGCTTTGCCAGAACACACACTATCACAGCTACATTTGGATTAAGCAGCACAGGAGCAATGAAAAATATCAGGCATTTCACTGGTCTACTGAAGAGGCCCTACCTTCAGGGTCATCTTGATTTTAGTCTCCTTACCAAACACTGAAACCCCTACAGGTCTTTGTTCACAGCAGGGATCTGTGTACATGACGCTGCACACAGCATCTCTTGTATTCTCACACCACCTTAAACAAGGAGTCCTGTGGCACTTTTGAAGGTCCCCATCTTCAAAGCATCTGACAAAGTGGGGTTTTCTGCCAGGAAAGCGATAAATAAATTTGTTAGTCTTTAAACGTGCCACAGGACTCCTTGTTTGCTTTGCTGAACTAGACTAACATGTCTACCCCTTTGGAACTTCACATCACCTTGTATCTCTTCATTTGAGACTGCAATATTTAAGCAAGGTTTTCTCTTAAGTGTGGCAACTTGACTATTTCTTGTCATGGAGTCACAGCATAGCACGAGGGAGGCTGTCAGGTGAGTTAGGCCCAAAATGGCAAATTAAGGAAAAATTTACACAACTTAACCCTTTCATCCCAACATGCCACTTTAGAAGTGTCAAAAATGGCAGCACCCTGATTCTCGTTAGCTACCTACAGATTACCTGTCCCGTCCCCCCTACCTTCCAAATGACACAATCTACTGTTTGAGCACTCAGTTACATTTCAGGGGTATACAATATGCAAAGCCCAACAGCCTGATGAAAAATCACAGGGCTAAGAAAAACCACGGCCAGCTCATTGCTTCTCTGCCATAGCCGCCTCCTCTGTCGCTTCTCCTTTGCAGGGAACAGCTTCTAAAACAGCAACAACAGCGGCTGTTCATCCTCTTTCTCTAGTGCACTCAGATCAACACTGCCCCACAGAAAATCACAAAGACAATTCACAAATGGGGATGTCAACTGATATTTATATAATTTTATTTTAACTTCCATGAAAATATTTTGATTCATCCTAAGCCTTGCACTGGACTGATGGGAGTTTACTCTGCGAGTGCATGAGAACCTGACAGTGAAACTGACCAGACTTTAGTTTCTCTGCTGAACCAGAGAAATACAAAGTAAACAGCATCCACTGGAGACAGCAAGTTAAATGTTTAGCAAATCCTTTTGGTTTTAAGAGCAGAGAGTACCTCCATAGCACATTCCATCCATCATGCCCATCTGTAAGATGGGGAACTGGAGGCACAGAGAGGGAAAGTGAGTTGTCCAAGGTCAGAGCAAGTCAGTGGTGGAGCTGGGAACAGAAACAAAGTCCTCCAATACCAGTTTTGAGCATCTTCCACTGGACAAACACTGCCTCTGATTCACATAAAGAGGAAGAGATTCAATAAACTCCAGGGGACTTTGTTTCTCGACAACGAGAGACATTTCTTAATTCAGCCCTCCTTATCAAGACTGATCTCAGTTAAGTGACAAGACTTTATAAAACACCCAAGGAAACTGGAAATAAGTTATTGTAATGATTAGATACATGACAGTAACACACATCAGTACTGAAGCTTGTCAGCTCTTCAAGACAGGAACCATCTTTCTGAAGGATTGGCCAGCACCCAGCAAAATGGGGCACAGACCCAAGACTGTGCGTTACCACGATGCAAATAATCTCATTTCCCCACCCCCCCCAAACGTGTACCTTTGGCCTTTTCTAAATTAACCAATTCAGAGGTTCACAAGAAGGCCATGCCCATTAGGTAACCACCACCCCCCTCGTGGCACTAGCTAAATAAACTCTCCATTAAGCAAAGGTTATGCCAATCCTGTGCTGATTAGTCACTGTTGCCACTCATTCTCTGTATCTCATTTACACCATGGACATTTTCTAGACCAGAGCTTCTTAACCTATGGGTTGCGACCATGGCTGTTTACAGTGAGTCGCCATGCTCCTCTAATAAATTGAAAAAAGAAATACATTATTAATTTGAAACTGAGCCATGGGTCGCAAAGCTGGCTCCCACACTTCATCTGGTTCCATGGCCAAAAAAGGTTAAGAACCCCTGTTCTAGACACTTTTGAATGTTAGACACTTGCCTGCAGAGAACACCATAGACTCAGCCATCCTCTTGCCTGGTACTCTGTACAGGACCAAATGCTACCAAAGACAGGCTGGCAGCCTTTTTAACAGCATACTGTATATGCAGACTCCAAGCAGGTCTAATCAAGACTGTTACAACCACCAGCAACCTGTCTGTGTTAGGCACCCAATGCAACTCAGCAAAACAAGAACCAGGGGTATCAACCACAGGCAAGTTTTTAGGCAGGCCTTGAAGTAGGGAAGCTATGAGGCCAACACACAGCTTGAAGAACACACCAAATGAGCATATTTTCAAATGAAGGGCATCTCAAGTGATGGAAATACCTGCATGGCTTTTCTTTTAACCTTGCAGTGTCCTGAACAACATCTATACACATTTTAATTTCTCCTCTTTTGCAGGCACTACTCTTAGCTACCATTTTCCTTAAATTCTCAGGGGAGGTCAGGGAAGGAAGATAACCCACTACACGAAGGTTTCCCTTCAAGATATAAAGCGCCCCAAAGCCACCAAAAATTAGACACCTTTCATTTACTGCACAATATGCTAGTTCCGTAACACTATGGAGATACTGACCCAACTCGGCAGAAGAAGAGGTGATCTGCTTGACACCACACAACTTGGCAGCACAAGGCTGATAATATTCAGTATCAGACACAAGGAAATGCACACAGGCAAGAACAATCCTTGTGTTACCCATACACACTTTAGGGGTTGTCTGCACACAAGCTGTACCCCTTTAGCTGTACTTGTATAGTAAAAGCAGTTCAACTCTCTAGCAAAATCCCAATTTTAACAGTAGAAAGGTGCTTTACTTCAGCAGTTTTCAAACTTTCTCAGGACCCAGCTGAAAATCATCATTTATGCTTGTGACCCAAAAATTACATCCTTCAGCAATGCATGCCAGGTTTTTGGTGGTGGAAGCAAGGAATGCTGCAACCCAGTACTGGACCCCAATCCACAGTTTGAAAAGCACTGCCTTTAGCCCACTCCAGGTCTACACTTAAAACGTATAAAAGCATGATCCTGTCAGGCAGGAATATGGAAAAAAAACCAAACAGAAAATACACCCTAGCCATACAGCTATGCTGACACCACTACCTTGTCCCTCCAGCATAGGGCATGCTGTGCCAACAGAAGAGTGTTTCTGTCAGCCCAGCATACATCACTGGGGCAAGATGTTGCTCCTACACCAGTCCAACTCCTCCTTCCCACCCTTGTATGCCGAGTCCCCACTAGAGAGCTATGTTGGCATAGGCAAGGTTGTGTATCTGTAGCTGCAAAATCAGTATTCCTCTTCTCAGACAGAAAGAACAATACCAATATGCAGAGCCTTTATACCTGCATAAGAGCTCACACAGATGACGTTAAAAAACCCACCTTAACCACAATAAATACTGGTGAAACTGCCCAGTGCAGACCAGTCCTTAGCTACTCTGGACAAAAACTCAGGCATCTTTTTTGGACACCTCAATGTGCAGTACCATAAAACACAAAAAGCCTAGAGCATTGTGATATACAGAGAACAGAATAGCAAATACTATAAAGCTATGACATAAGTCAATGGGACACTTCACCTGGTTTCCTGTGCTCATTTCTGGCCCCCTTATCTCAGGAAAAGGAAGCACTAAGACAATGAGTGGGAGGTCAGAGGCATGGAAGGATCTCCATATTATAGAAGACTGAAGAGATTGGAACCCATGGGCCTAGTCTACCTACATTGGTAAGCTTTTACTAGGATCAATACAAACACGGCACTTATGGGCGTGGTTTTCTTATTGATCTAGTTATGCAGATAAAAGACTTAGCATAAATGCATTTATACTGGTATATGCCACCTTTATACTAGCGTGGTTATTCCTCCTCCTTGTAAGAACAGTTATGCTGGTATGAGTACCCTTACTGATGTAACTGCACTCATCTGGGGTCCTGAAGGGGCTGTACCTTTTTAACAAAACTGCTATAGTTTAACTCCCACAACAGTCTAATGTTGACAACTCCTTAGTTTAGGAAAAATAAATGAGGAGAGAGAGGTCAGTGGTATACAGACTACGAAATAGTACAGTGAGATCAGCTGCTTCTATTTCCCACTTCTACAATCATTATAAGAAGAGGACATTCAGTTTAGATAAAATGAAGCAACACATTTAAAATCTAAAAGCCAACAGCACAATTGCCATGTAGAACTCACTGCCACAAGAAATCAATGATGAAACTTAAATAGGATTATAACAGAATTAAACACTTATATGGATAATGCAAACATCATGTTACAATACACAGGGATAAAAACAGGATCTATGCAAGCCTTTTTTCTACAGCATATATACCAAACTCTCGGTGTTATGACATAAACTGTTCACTGAGTTTCTCCCATATTGCTCTGTAAAGTATTTCTTGCACTTTTCTCAAAAGCATTTGTTACAGGTGTTGTTGGAAACAGCACACCGGACTAGGCAGTATGGCAATTCTTGTGTTCTTACAAAAAGTCTGCAGACTGGAATGGAATCAAGGAGAGCAGACGCTCAGCCTGCCACCTTTAACTACCAGATATCATCATCTCAAGCAAGTGAGCAACAATCCTAAGCGAAACAAACAAGGAGCCCTGTGGCACTTTTAGAGACTAACCAATTTATTTACCACATGAGCTTTCATGGGAGAAAGTGCCACTTTGTCAGACCCTGTGAAGCCTACGGGAAAAACTATCTAGCCCAGGCACATCTAGGTACTCACCTGACAACAATGAACTGTTCACATTTCACTCATTGGTCCAAAAAAAAAAAAAAAAAAAAAAAAAAAAGTTCTGACCCCCTGCTGAGGTATATTACACTGCAGATAAGACAGTTTTGGAAGTACTCACCTTTCCCACTTCTATGCCCACACAGGCCCAGTAGCACCTGGGAAACAGGCTCTTTGCTCTATTTGCTGAGAGATTGAGAAAAATTACAGTTTAAACTCAAGAGCTGCCATTTACAGCTGACCTCCCCACACTGAGCTAAAAAGAGCTCTGACCCACTTTAAACTCCTCACCCCCCCCCCAAAGATCATGCACTTTTTCTGTAATTCAGGACAGCAACGTCATTTCACAGCAGCCTAGAGGACAACCCCAGACCTGACCCCTGGTCCCTGCCCCCCAGCACAGCCCCAGGCGCCTCCCACGCAGGCCAGCCGCCGTTAGGGCTGGAAGCGGAGGATCGGCCTCTCCCCGCGGGACCCGAGCAGGGAGAGTCCCGGGGCGGCCCAGCCCCAGGGCCGGGGGCAGGGGCCCGGCCTGTCTGTACCCGAGCGGGCCCCGAGGGCCAGGACGGCGCGGGGGGGGGGCGGGGCCTGGCCGGGTGGGGGATGGGCGCGGGGGCGGGCCGGGGCCGCTCGCGGGGGGGGGGGGGGCGTAAATTTGGGCAGGGGGAGGCCGAGGCCTGTCTCAGCGGGCCCGGCTCAGGCCTCAGCACCGGCGGACGCGGACGGACCCTGCTCCCGGCGGCTCAGGCCGGGATCCTGCTGCCCCGGGCCGCTCCCCCGCCACCGGCTCCGGGCCCAGCCGCCATCTTACTGCGCCGCCTCCCTCCCTCCGGCCGCGGACGCCGCCGCGCTTTGCGGCCGCCCGCGCTTTACGGCAGCGGCTGCGCGACACCCGCTCCCCTGCCGGCCCCGGGGTTGTTATTGTAGGGTCGCCGCCGCGCCCCCGCCCCCGGGGTCAGGGAGGGGTCTGACAGCGCCAGGGCGGCTTGTTGGTGTCGGGCCCCTCCCCTCCGTGTTATTGTAGGGGGACATTTCCCACAGGGGTAGCAGCTGGCTTAGTCTGTGCACAGCAAAAACAGCCGGAGCCCTGGGTAGGGTTACCAGATGTCAGGCAGGAGGAGGACATGTCCTTTTTAGCTTCATGGCTTCCATCCGGCAGGCATTTTAAAACACGTAATTTTGTCTGGCTTCTTACTTACTGGGGTTAAAGTATGCTGGAAGGCCCCAGAACACCTTAGTTTTAGGGCAAAGTGCTCCAGGGCCCCCTAAAATCAAAAGAATATGACCTTAATACTACATTTTTTCCATGTGTCTTCCAGGGTCCTCCTTTCCATGCTTTGGTAGCTGGTAACCCTGCTCCCATGGCACCGTGTAGACCAGGGGTCTTAAACATGCAGCCTCTAAAGCTATTTCCTGTGGCGCGCGATGACGCTATTGTTACCAATATTTGCAATATTGTTGTATGAAAACATTTCAGTGGTGCGGCCCTCGGGCTAACGTAGTAGCCCTCATGGTGATTTGAGTTTGAGACCCCTGGTGTAGACTAACAGATTTCTTCGGGCATTAGGTTTTGTGGGCTCCAACCAATGCATCTGCATCTGGCCAAGTGGGTTGGAGCCCACAAAAGCTTATGCCCAAAGAAATGTTAGTTGATAAGGTGCCGCAGGACTCCCGCTGTCGTTGTTGTAGGGGCCCCTCCCCCCTTGGCCCCCTGTCTTATTGTAAGGTCACACTCCCAGGGATGCCTCCCCCCCTGTTGGGGAAGGGTCTCCCTGCACCAGCTCCACTATGGTCCTCTCCTGTTACCCCCTGGCTTACTGTAGAGAAGGGTCGTAACTGGACATTTTGGTGCCTGGGGCATGGCCCCCACTGGCCCTGATCGGGAAAGGATCCGGATCCCCCCAGCCGGCCATTGGCTGAGGACTGATCCGGATCCGTCCCCAGCCACCCCTGGAGGTGGCAGGAAGCTTCCACCACTGCCAGCAGAACAGGAGATCCGGATCCATCCCCAACCAGGTGATGGCAGCTGGGAACAGATCCAGATCCTTCCAGCCTGCCGTGGCACTGGCGTTTGACAGCAAGTCCCAGCAGCGCCAGATGCCCCAGGCGCAGAATTTTAAATCGTGCAAGGGACGGATCCAGCTCCCTGCAGTGGCTGGGGACAGGGCCAGATCCATCCCTGGTTGCTGCCAGGAGCTGGATCCATTCCCTGCGCCCTCCAAAATTCTGCACCTGGGGCATTGCCCCATTCACCCCAGCGTAGTTATGACCCTGCTGTAGAGTCCCCTCCAGCATTAGTCTGCTGTGTTGTCATAGGGTTATGGGTGTGGAGATACACCCCAAGTGTTAGGGAGGGATCTGCCTTCACCAGCTCCACTATTCCCTCCACCTCCCATTTAATTGTAGGGTCACAGTCATGGGGGTGTCCCCTCATGTTAGGGAAGGGTCTACCTGCACCAGATCCACTGTTACTGTAGGTTCCCTTTGCATTACCCCACATTATTGTAGGGCTCCCTCTTTCATTAGCCCCCTGTGTTATGGAAGCCCCTCTGGTAGTTGCAGGTAGGCTCTCATCATGTCAGCCTGGGTGTTATGGTAAGGTCCTTCCCAGCACTGGGGTTGCCAGTGAAACCTGGCTCTGAGAGCCCTGCTCTGTTATTATAGGGTCACTGCCATCATGAAGAGAATAGCCCTACTAGCTTCTCTCCTCTCCCCAAGACCAACTTGCAGTTGTTCCTCCTAGTGGCTTCAGCCACTTCCTTTGGGAGACTTCCATAGCTGTGCTCCCCAGGACACCATGCCTAGCACTAATTAGTCTCACAACATGGCACCTATTCCCCACCCCCTTTCCATGCCATAGTGGGTCTGCAGCACATGCTGCCTCTTCCCCACCTTTGATTCATGGAGGGGCTAGGCCAGCTGCTGCTGCTGCTGTGTAATTGCCAAGACTTCCCATCAACCCTTACCCTGCTTTGGTAAATATTAACATGCACAAGGCCACCTCAGTTTGCAATCCAGAATCTTCCACTTCACTACCCAGGACACCTGCTGTGTCACTCTCACCCCCAACCTCACCTGCTAGCTGCAGCCTGTGCACTTTTTCTGTTTGAAAAGGGCCTGCTGACGGTGGAGGGCAGGACGGGGAAGAGGACAAGAGGAGTTTGGTTTTTAAATCCCCACAGTCCAGCATAAGTGACAGAGATAAAACGGCACAGAAGGCCCTAGGCTGGAGCCTCAACTGGTGTAAAACGAACCCAGCACTGCTGAGTTTAGTGGAGACCCAGCTGCTGAGCATCAGACCCTTTGTTGCAAGGCAGGGAAGATAAGACTTTCAATCAATTAAAGACACCACAGACTCAACTCCGCAGCAGGGAAGATTTTAGTCAAACACAAGCAGAGTTTGCCTTTCAACCAGTGCCACTGCCTGTTGTGAGTTTTAAAAGGTACTAGGAAATAAAGCTGTTTCCAAGGAAGATGTTAAAAAGAATAACACACAAACAACGGGACTGGCAGCACCCTGTGGACATGGGCCATGTCACATAGTCAGCGGGGAAGTGCCATCATGCCTGCCTGCTGTACCCACAACTACCCAGTGCCATTTGCATTCCTGGCGAGTGATCAACTGCAAACAGCACAAGACAAATGTGTAGATTTCAGGGCAGATTTGCCTAGCATATACATGGGTCAAGAGCAGCACAGATGGCTCACTTTTGGCTCTACTGTGGAGCAGTGGAGCCACTCCAGCGTGCCTGGAGCAAAGCCCCCCTCACCTTGCCATAGTTACGACTCCGTAGGGAGTTGTGCTCCATTCTAGTAGGGGACTGTCACCCACTTGTTATTCCAGTTTTATGCTTTCAGGGACACTCCCATGATGAAGATGAGACCATCTAAGGCCTGCCTCTCATAAAGAGTAAAATCCCATGTATTCAACAACCTCACTGGGAATCCCACCAGCATGAAGCGTTGCTCATTTAAGAGCTGTTGCCTTTCTGTTCCAGGGGCAACAGCATGGTCAGATGCAGATGTGGGAGAACAAGAAATCCTGTGGCATGTTCAAATTTATCTATCACATTTGCTTTCATAGGTGTAATCTCACTTCATCAGATGCATGGAATGATGGGGTGAGGCAGATTTTCACAAGCTGCAGGAAGGCCTGCATGCTTCTAGTTCACAGCATTGTTGAAAGCCTTGTACCTTCCTCAGGCATCCCTTATTATAAACCTGTGACCTTCACACCCATCCCTCTTATTACCTTAGTTGTCCCCAGAACTCTTTTGAAAAACAGCCCAGTGCCACCTCCCCTAAGGCTGGGGGAGGGGTTTTAGAAGTGGGTGGGCTTGTGTCCACCCACCACCATTTTCCTTCAATAGGACCATTCTTCAACAGGACCTTCTTCAGGCATGCAGCTCCATTCCCAGGCTGTGCTTGGTGACAGGGTAATGTTCAAAAAGGCAGGGAACAATGAAAAGGTGCTTTAAAAGTCCTAGCCCAAGGGAATTCAGGGAGCTTTCACCTCCTTTGTAGATTCCAAGACCAAAAGGAACCCTTGTGATCATAGACTGACCTCCTGTATAGCCGTTTTTAAAAACCCAGCCTGGATTTTGACACTTGAAACACATTTACAAGATTCTTTAGCATTTGGCCAATACTTGGCAGCACTTGGTGGGAAGCTATTTTACACAGTTAAAGTGATTTCCAGTCATTTATCAGTTCACTCCCTCCATCCCAGACAGGAAAATTTATTAGCTCTCAATTACAGAGGGGAAGATAAAGGCCTAACTCTCAGGGGAGCTACGCACCCACTGCTCCTGCCCCTCAGCAGCAGCTTTGGGAGGGGAGGGGAAGCTTGGTCTCTCAGATGATGAAAGAGTCACAGGTGGAATCCAGATCTTCCCCCTCCTGCTGCCTGCAGTAACCAGATGGCCCAGTTCGTGCTACTCAGCCACAAAGGTCAGCCTGGGGGTTCTTTACAGGCTGACTCGAAAAGGTGGCCAACAGTGAAAAAATAGTCACTGATGCAGGAGAAAAAGCCAACCAGAGCTGGCGATTCTGTCAGATTTCACAAGTCAGGCATGGTCCAAACCTGGAGGGCAGCCCACCGACCAGCCTTTTTTCACAAAGCAGCACAGGCCCTCTGGCCCCTGCATGAACCTGGAGTATCACTAGGGAACACTGTGTGGCAAGAGGTGGACTCCTGTTTGAAACCCAAGGTCCTGACTACTGCTGGTCATTATGGCATGGGAGCACATGTAATTCTGTGGGCAAGTTAATGGTAAGAAGGCCCGGGAGATGTCAGTTGAATTGTAAAAAAAAAAAAAAAAAAATCACAATGCCACTGCGCTCAACTTCTGTACCATGCCAAGGGCACTTGCTGCCCACTCTGCCCCTGTTCTCAGCCCCAGGTGCTTGAGGTAGGAGACATTCTGATAATGCACTCACGCTAGAAAGGGGTTGAGCTGAGGAATCGTTCAAAAACCCTTTCTTCCATGCCCACAGCAATATCAAACACGACAAACCCAGAACAATTACGCAACTATATATATATTCCAGAAAATGTTAAAAAAAAAAAAAAAAATTTTTTTCCCAGCTCTTTCCAAAAACCCCAACCCCCCCCCCCCCCCCAACACACACATTGTGGCCTTCAACTAACAGTCTTCTGTTCAGAGCATTAACTGATAACACAATACCTGCTACTTTTTTAATGTTACAGATGACTTTAAATGGAAGAAGTGCTTCAGGCTGATTTACCGTCACTGGCAAAATAAGAGCCCCCACTTGTGATCTTGATTCCCGGCTTTGTATTTGATGTCAAAGGAGTTACAATGAAGCTGATGCTGGCAGAGCAGCTCACATCCATAGGACCAAGCTCATCCAAAGCCCCATCTCAGCTGCATGCTGACAAACACACATCTGGAATCAGTCTGACTCCCCTCTGTGTTGTTAAAATAGGTACTGAGCTATAAAACCTGCTTTCTGCTTAGAGTTTATTGAAGATTTGTAAATGCTGCCTGTGTTAATTTCACATATAACATCTGCATCCCATATTGTGAGGTAACACTGAAACATTTGCATTGAAAGCAACTGTACATTACCAGAGAGGAAAGAGAGATAGCATGACGAGTTATCTCCCGGCCTCTGCAGAAGGCCCAGCAACCCCAAACTATGAAGAACAAAGGACCTTACTGGGTTCAGGGAGGAAAAAGCAATCGGCAGAGGAGAGATGCAAGTGCATTCCTCCCACGAGCTGAATTTGCAGCTTAATGCAGACAGTGGAAGCAATGAAAAGCCAGATCAAGAAGTAGCTGATTCTTTTATACTGACTGGCTTCTGGGGGCATGTCAACACAGGACCAAAAGACCCACAAGACCACATTGGTCTGGGTCAGCTGACTCAGGAGCATGGGGTTCAGGCTTCTTTGGCTGAAGCTGCAGGCGAGGCACTCCACCCTTGCAGTGACCTGAAGCTCCATCTCCAGCTCTGGAGACAGTCAGGCTATCTTTCATGCCCACAGCTTGAGCCCTGCAAGCCCAAGGTAGAGCTGGCCTAGTGTGTGTTTTTGAAACCTGTGCAGACATACCTTGGAAGGCAAGGATTACTATGCATAAGCAGAAAACACTCAGTACTTGGCCTGAAATAGTACTAAAGGACATACAGAGCTTGCTTATCAAAAAGTAATAAAAGCTTCTATGAAACTTAAGATTGGAATTCATTTGAGTGTCTGTATGTTCAACAGCTTTAATTTTGTAACTTAACTCATTTTTTTTCTTAGTTAATACATCTTTGGATAATTTCTTATAGGTTTGGCTGCAACCGTTGTCCTTGGTGCGACAGCTACAGTGCAAGTGACCTGGGGTAATTGATGGGTCTTTTGGGATTGGGCATAACCTAAATAGTGCTGTAAAATGTTTGGGATAAGACACTGACTCTCAACCTTTCTAAATGGTAGACCCCCAAGTCTGGTGGAACCAAGGCTGGTGGACCCCCAAGTTTCACCTCACTTGAAAATTACCTACTTACAAAAATGACACAAAAATACAAATGGGTTCCAGCACACTATTACTGAAAAATTGCTGACTTTCATATTTTTATCCTGTAATTCTAAAACAAATCAATGGAAATATAAAATGTACTTACATTTTAGTATAGAGAGCAATATAAACAGTCATTCTCTGTATGAACGTAATTTGTACTGACTTAACTGGTTTTTATGCAGCCTATTGTAAAACTAGGCAAATATTTTGATGAGCTGATGTACTTCCTGGAAGACCTCTGTATACCCCTATGGGTATGTATACCCCTACTTGGAACCATTGTGCTAAGGAACCTCTATCACAAAAAGGTACACTTACATGGATGGTGAGGTAGCCAGTTGTGTACTTTGCTCTAGCTGTGACTCCATGATTATACTGTCACAGTGCATGATGAGTTTACACTTAATAAACTGTTGGAGAAAGCTGGAGGATTGTGTCCTGCTTCTTCAGAATCTGCTCTGAGGTTGGTACTCACAGTCAGTTCACTACATGCTTGATAATGAAGAACAGGTTATAACATCAGTATCCAGACTGCAAATGATATGCCCTTTTGTACACTATATAAAACAATTAATTACAATCCCCAAAGAATTTATTACAAAATCCTTGCTTTTACTTTGGTGTCGCTGTCTAAAAAACAATCAATGGGGAGACAGGGTACCAACTAGTAGTTGAATCTTTGGCCAAGGCCACCGTGGAGAACCTGGTTAAAACACAACACTCAGTGTCACTTTATGTGCACCCATAAATTGAACGTGGCCAGCTTGGACAGGAAATATATCAAGTATCAAGAAAAAGCTGAGCCCATCAAGACAAGGGCCAGAATCACCTGATACTCTGTCCCACTGCAGGTGTCTTCTGCAGTGGGCTGGGAGCCAAAGAGCATCCTTTAAGTAGTTTTAACACGTGAGAAACTGTATGAAGCAATCACTCTTAGCAAAAACAATGTATGGAAAGTAAAGTTAAGTAGGTGCATTGTCCTAAAACACCCATGCACATGACACTGCAGATTCTTCTGCATACTTGTCAACCATGGGCAGAGTCTGTCATAGGTCCAGAATCTTCTCTGTAGCCTCATGATATACTCAGCCCCAAATCTCAGCAGGCATTAAGTTTCTAGTTTATTGAAAGTTTTAACATCAGACACACCCTCTGTGATTGCTGCACAGAAAGGCCTCTGCTGTCGTCATGTTGTCAGTAGGGGACATGATAACAATTTTCAGTTACCTAAGAGGTTGTCACAAGGAGAAGGGAGAAAAATTGTTTTCCTTAACTGCTGATGACAGGACAAGAAGCATTAGGCTTAAATTACAACAAGGGAGGTTTAGGTTGGACATTAGGAAAAAAAACTCCTAACTGTCAGGATGAATAACCACTGAAATAAGTTGCCTAGGGAGCTTGTGGAATCACCATCATTGGATGCTTTTAAGAGTGGGTTAGACAAGCACCTGTCAGGGATGGTTTAAGAGGATACCTGGTCCTGCCATGAGTGCAGGGAACTGGACTCGATGACCTCTCGTGGTTCCTTCCAGTTTCTATGATTAAGGAGAAACTGGCTTGGACAGACTATTCAGGTTTTTAGGAGATGTACTGTAGGACAAAATGCTGTTCTATAACAATTCAGCAATTGCAAACAGTCTTCATATTACTATTGACATCAGTGGTTCCTTTGGCTTTTGTAGCTTTTAAGAATCTGTGCTCTGATTCATCTGCATCTAGCATTGCTTAAAACTCTGTTCATATCTCACAGTTCATCTTCAGTAAATGCTTTCAGAATTGTTTGGCTACACTGTTGTTCCTCTTTAATCCTGTTCAAAGAATAGATTTTATTTTGTACATAGCCTTTGCATCAGCCATCTCACACACACTCACCCACCCCCACCCTTCTCATCCATAATACAAAGGCTTTGCAAGGCAATTTATGGACTCCAGCTAAGTAGCCCAGTTGGCAGTAGTAAAGTTAGTGTTTTGTTTCTGATGCTTTTATCTCTTGATGCAACTTATTACAAACATTCTTGGTGTAGCACTTGATGTAATCAGTAATTACCAAAAAGTGACTGCTCCTACATCATTCATTTCACAAAGATCTCCAGCGTGCAATGAAAAATCTACTCTCATACTGACCTGATGGACATAGCTGCATGTCTTCCAGGAGAATTGCTCCAGCATGCAAAGAATTGTTCGAAGAATTTAAACGATGCATAGTATAAGAACGCTGCTGCCTCTCTCTGACGGAGTTTCTTCCTGGCTTCCAAGAGGAGACTGGCACTATAAATATCTTGCATACCCCAGAGAAAGGTGCTACTAACTGGATTTTTGCCCAACAGCTGAGATGCTGCCCAAAATGTCTACAAGTCTGTTTCTGTGCCCCCTCAAGGAAAGACACTGTATAGCTTTCTGACATACGTCCCAATCACTTGAATCATTAAAAGCCACCACACTGCCAAGTTTTTATGCTCTTTCAGAAGTGGTTCTGCTGCAAAGACCACATTCTCTTACTGAAAAGCATTTGACTCGCCTCCAAAGACTCTCCTTGCTCTGAAGGTGCTCAGAATGGCCCAGATAAGTCACGGAGTGAATGATTAATGCACTAGAAGCAGCCATTAGCCAAATCTACCACTTGTAGGTCCGCATTCTGACTCTTGCCAAACTTCACTGGCAGATGCCTTCTGAGAAACAGATACATGGTGAAAAACTGCCACTGACAAGGGGTACACTTATACCTGTTATCAAGAGGAAAAATTATCAAGCAATGGAATGGCTTCAGATGATCGAGTGTGTCCAAAACCATTCTTTGCTATCAGGCCTGGGTCATGGAGGATGCGCTGGTCATATCAGTTGTATGTGAAAAAAGCATGAACTCCTGAATCAATCCTTCAGTTAATCCAATGCTCGTATGCAAACACCAGATGCTCACCAGCTTGAAAATATTTGGCCAACAGCCTGCCTTGTGTGGAGAGGTGTGAGTACAGCACAGATGAGAATCAGGCTGACAAAAGCAGCTAGCACTGGTGGTCTAGAGAGGGAGAACACTGATGGCAACTTTGATGAATACATGTTTTCAGGCTAACTTCCTGAAGCTTACCAAAGACTAGTGTCTCTTTGTTGTGTAAACAGTGCATTCCTCCATAAGTTCCAAAGGGGTAGCCACATTAATCTAGCTCATCAAAACAAAGAAGGAGTCCTGTGGCACTTTTAAAGACTAACAAATTTATTTATCCCATCAGCTTTTGTGGGAAAGCTCATGCGATAAATAAATTAATCAGTCTTTAAAACTCCCACAGGACTTCTTCTTTATGTGCCTGCATAAGGTATAATTTAAAACAAAACAGAACACTGATTTTTAAAATATTCTCAAATCTGTGTAATTGGCCTGTTTGTGATGGTTAGTACTACTGAGTTCAAGAGAGCAGGCCTTTGAATGATCCCAAACTTGATCCATTTCCATCGATGTGTTGTCAATGTTCACATCAATTGGAGGACTGGATTTGGGGGTGGGGTGACACCATAGAAATGATTATACTGTAGTTTAAAAAAAAAAAAAAAAAAAAAAACCCAAATGCCCCCATTCTTCCATTGCTATTGCTAACTTCTGCACAGAATGAGATTTTACTTCATTATGTTCCCAGGATATCATTAAACATTCCAATACGGTGTTAGGAGCATTGTTCTGGCCCCACATCAGCTGGGGGCATTCCTTTCCACATCCATAAATAGCTCCCGCAGTTTCATCTGGGTAATCAGTCTTCAACACAAGTTTTAAGAACTGCTCATAATTAAAAACAAGCACCATGACCCACCCTAGAGACAACTGCAGTCCTCTGGCAAGTAGAGAAAGGCCAGAAGGGTCAACCAGAGCATCCAATCTGACTCGTATATCATTAGCCACCAACCCCACGCACGTTAAACCCAACAACCAAAAGTGGAGCAAAGGACTCCAGCCCGCAGAAGACTACTAGACTGTTATGTGCTACAGGCAGAAAAAAAACAGGAGACTCAGCTGACCAATGCCCAAGGCCACTGCAATGAAAAGGAAATGATTCAGTGAGAAATGCCCGGATAATCCTGGCAAATGATCCACACACTGCAGAGAAAGGTAGAAACCTCACCTCCCCCAAAGTCACTACCAGTTAGAGTTGTGGGGAAATTCAGCGATCAGTGAGCTCCTAAGCAGGTGAAAACCAGCCAGCCAAGCAACTGAGGGAATGTTCAGTGCCACTCCCAAGCCCTGGCCCTCTCCATCCAACATCCTGTCCCCAGCCATGGTAATCCCTGATGCTTCAGAGGAAAGTGATATAAAACAAAACCAGGAAAATACATTATAGAGGCAACAGAAGAATCCTTTCTTAACCCCTACAGACAGCTTGTGGAAACCCTGAAGCACGAGCTTTTGGGGACATAGATCGGAAGCAAGCACTATGGTGGTGAGCCCCGACACCTCCCATCATCAAAAATCACCTCCATCTCTCAAACACAAATTTGTCCTGCTCTTTCTTAAACTTAACCATTTGCACCTCACCTGCAACTCCTAGGGGGCAGCTGTTTCAGAACCTCATCCTTCTGATGGCTGGCTTCCTTCTAAATTTCCCATTTGTTCGGGAGTTTACATCTATTTGTTCCTGTGCTAATTTCCTCACCATTCCTTCACCATTTCTTCTCCATTGCATCTATACAAGGCAATCATTGCCCCACTCCACTTTCTTTCTGCTAAACTAGCCAGGCCAATCTTCTTTCATAAGCTAGGCCCTTCATTCTCCAATCATTCTAGTAGCTCTTCTTTTTTCCAGTCTGAGTTCACCTTTCTTGAACATGCATGACCAGAACTGGACATGTAGTCCAGCTGAGGTCTCACCAGTGCTTTGTGCAATGATATTAATACTTCCTCTCTCCCTACTGATGTGTCCTAGGATTGCATTTGCCTTCTTCACTGCTGCATCACCGTGGTGGCTCACAGTCATCCTGTGATCGACACAGACCCCTGGGCTCTCTCCTTCTCTTCCTCCAGTCCATCCACCCGGTGATGTCTCAGCTTGTATTAGGGTCCAGTAATAAGGATTTGTAAGTGCATGACTTTGTGCCATTGAATTTCATCCAATTTCTATCATTCCTATCTTCATGGTCATCCAGATCATCCTGTGCAATGTTCTGGCCCTCCACTGTATTGCTTCTGCCTCCCCACTTCGTATCAGCAGTACATTTCATTAGCATTCTTCTATTCTTTGTGCCAAAGTAATTAATAAAAATAGTGACCCAGACTGCTTCATTATACACCTCCCTCCAGTCTGATAATTCACTTTCCAGCACAACCCAGACTTCTCCCCTTTACCCATTTCCTTACTCACCTTATAATACTTGTGCAGATCTTCATTTTCCCCAACAGTTCCCCTAATGTGATACCTCATTGACTGTTTTATGGAAGGCCAACCATTAGATCTTCTGCCTTTCCCTTATCTAAAAAAATAATCAGTTATTTTCTCAAAGATAGCAATCAGGTTATTGAGGCACTATCTACCTTTGATAAACCCTTGTTGCATTACATCCCCTTTACCACCACAAGGTTAATTATTCTTTCCCTACCACCTTGCCTACTATGAGGTCAGACTAATAGGTCTATAACTGACTCGTTCACTTTCTTCCTCCCTTTCTTAAGCACGGGTACCAAGCTAGCTACTCTCCTAGCATGTGATAGTGCTCCAGATAGTCAGATTTATTACATATCCTTGCTACCAGCCTCCTGTACCAGTCCTTCGGAAAGAAATGTTCCTCATACCATTTCCTTAGGTGTCTTGCCAGGGAGAAGTAAAGTCTTTTCACAGGGTTAAGGTGTTCTTGCTCTAGGCAGTAATGACAAGGGGTGGCCCTCATTATCACACTGTGCAATTCGCTAGGGGAACAGGATTCGAGGTAGCAGGGAGAAAGGTCATCTAAAGCCTATTTCCTCTCTCTTCATTTCCTCATTTAGCCCCCCCCCCAACTGAGACAGAGCCATAGAGATTGCTACCACCTTTATTCATGGAATTTAGATAGCCCATTGTGTACAATCAGGTTCCACCAAGGGGAGAAGGGGGAAAAAAAATCACAGCAGAGTTCACAGCCATTGGCATTGCACTGGCAATCACTTCTGCCACAGCACGCCCTGGTAAGTCCAGCTACACAGAAGCTCCCATGGCAGCACCCCACAGGATCTGGAAGCAGCCAGAGGGTTTTCACAAACTCCTTTGAAGAGACTGTAGTCTTAAGTATAGCCAGGGCCAAGCTGAGATGTTCCCCTAGACTACACAGTCAATTCCCCCCACCCCACCCCCTGTCAGCTGGCAGTGAAAGGTATAGATCCAAGTTAATTGATGCAGGGTGTTAATTAGTTGGGAGGAGGCAGAGGAGAATGAGCTGAGTGCAGGTGGCAATTTATTCTGTGTTAGCTTCTATTGCAGGGGGTTTAGTGCAGCTGCCTTTATGGGAGCATATGGAGAAATTCAGTGGGGGATGCTCAGAGCACATGCTGAATGGGTCCCTGCAGGCTGGGCTGTAGCTGAAAATGAATCCAGAGGGGCAGTGTAAATTCCTCACAAATCTTCAGTCCCAGTCTCATAGTATTCAGAAGGGAGCAGTGGTTAGAGGACACAAAGGTGGAGTAGAAAGAGCTGTAAGCAGCAAGCTAGCCCAGGGGACCTGGGCACTGATGGTGCTTGCACAAAGGGGTCTAGAGTTTGAGGGTCAGGAAGGGGATGTACCATGCACACCCTTGTGCAAGCCAGGGATCAGATTGCAGCTGCTGCAGCGGTGACTGCTATGGACAGGGCTCCCACCTTTATGAAAAAGGCTTGCCAACTGAAACAGGAGATGAGGTGAGTGAGTGTGAAAAAAGGAACTGAGTTTGGTGCAGGCCTAGTCCCCCCCCCCCCTTTCACCAGCACCAATAAGAGTATACAGGAGTGCTGCTAAAGGCAGAAGAGTGACAGAGGCCCTTTTAGGGCCCCACACCCCCAACACCACCACATACATGAACCTGCTCATCAGCTCTGAAGGTCAGCAGCAAGGTCTCCCATCCTCCACCTGTTCTCCACCCTTGAGGTAGCACTGGCCAACCATGCTGCCTCAATCACTAACTGGCAGAAGCAGCTGCTGTAGTGCTCCCGCAAACAGGCAGTATGACCCGAATGAGCCTCCAGGGACCAGCCACAGCTGGAAAAGGCTTGAACTGGAATCTCTCAGGTTGAGTGGATGGTTTTTCTCTTTGCAGGAGGACTCGATTTCAAAACCACACTGTCAAAAGGCAGCTGGCCTCCCACCCCAAGAGACCCCTGAACAGCTGGTGATGCAGGGGCTGCTCCACAGGACTTCAGCACCACAGAGGTTAATTATAAGGAATTGGAGGCCCAGTTTGGGAGGCTCCTAGCAAGGAAGCACCAGGGAGGAACCACAGGGCCAGAGAGCTCCAGGCATCTCTGCTGGGTGTACTCACCACTCAGCAACTGGCACCTCTTTGGACTTTCTGAAAGCCTCAGAATAACATACAATTATAAATCCTGCTAGGGTGGTGTTAATGAGCCCTGGTCTGCTCTAGGCACCACAGCAATTTCCAGGGAGCTGCCTCCCCCACCTACACCCATCACCCTTTCCTAGTGGTTAGCTGGCATAGCCTGCGATCACATGATCCGACACTGTTCGCCCCCAGCGCTGGCTGTGTCCGACAGGTTGAGTCCATCGAGGTCAAAGTTCAGCCCAGGAGGCTACGGAAAGATGAGAGAAAGGGGTTAGTATGTGGGAAGGCATGGCATGGCTACTTGCTCTCTGGTGTTGGCACAACTGGGTTTCCAGCTATGACCACAGTTCTACAAGAGGTGCTGGACAGGCAAGCATGTAGGCAAGGAGCCAGGGGCTCTCAGGGTGGGCCTCCTCTCCCAGCTCAGCACAAGATCGCTGAAGCTTACATCACTTCTGTGACTCCATTTCCTGTTGCTCCATGTGTGGGAGAAGGTAAAACTTACATACATGGGCACCGCAAGACCTAGGCCGAGGGGCTGTGTGGCACTTGGACAGCCGCAGATGCAAGAGGATCTAAGCCAGCAAAGACTTTATCCATACAGCAGGTGTGACCTGGGTAGTAGGAGTACAAGCTTCCCTGCCACACACACTCCCACCCCCAGCAGATCTCCTCATCCCCACCTGACTAGGCACCAACTGTAAGGGTCAAAATCCCCATTTGTAGTCTCTATCTGCCGCCAGTCAAGCCTGAGCTAGACAGACACGACTGCAGGCGACAGCTGGGCTGAGACTGGCCGGGGGGAGGCATGGGTGGAACTCAGACCACACTCAGGGTGCACTCTGGTTGGCAGTGGGCCCTGTGCTGGCATCAGTTCCTTTCCCTCTTTAATGGAAACCCAATGCCACTTCTTCCCCAGCCAGGAGCATCCAGCTGGGGCTGCCTGTGTGTGTCCCCTCTGTAGCCTTGCTATCCATCTCACACACTGTCCTGCAAAGCACTGTTATGGTCTCAACACACCTCCTCCCTGTTTCATCCCAGCACAGGACCCTAATGCAGGGGTGGACAAAATTGGCTCACAGCTAGGTGCCAGAAATTTTACTTTTGGTCGCCAGAGGGTTCTCCTCCATTACGTTTCTGCAGTGGAACTAGGAGCCAGGCTACAAGAACTGGTTGCCACCGTGACCAGAAACATTGATTTGTTGAGGCCCGCCCTAATGTTCCATCCTTTATTGGTACTGGGCCTTCACAGACCTGCCTGTGACTCATTACTCGTATTAAAGTGGACTGGGAGCTGTCCAAACCCCCAGACATTCCTCTGCAATTGTCTTACAAGCTAAATAGACACGGGAGAGGGGAACAGGTAGGGAGACTGAAAGGAACCTGTCCAAAGTCACACTGCAGGTGGCAGAGCCATGAACAGAACCCTGCTATCTCACCTGCCTATCTGCTAGGCCATGCTGCTGCTTAGCCAGAACTGTCAGGAATATAGCTTTGATGGCAGAGGATCTCTGACTACTGAGGAGAGCCGACCATGCGTTTTTATCACCTTAATAACAGTGGGCCGCGCAAGTGGTCCTGCTTGCAGTACAGCTTTCCATCCCCTTCCCCCTGCTTCCCTCCTGTCTGACATACGCCTCTCTCTCGGGAGAGCTGCTACTGTGCCATCAAGAGAGATGTCGCACCTCCCAGAAGCCATCTGGAGTGCCAATGACACAGCCACTCTGCCTGCTGATTGGGATGGCACCACCTTACCTCACAGGGACATTACATGGCTAGGTGCTCAGAGAAAGAGCGGAAGGTGTTACCCACATGAACAGCAATAAAGCATTTCACACCATTAATTGTCAGTGTGCTGGCAGACAGAGGAGGAGAGTGCCATGCGCCGTGTGCTGAAGCCCTATGATTGCTGTGGTTGGGGGAAAACCAGCCACCTCTCCTCACTCTAACCACCACAAGGGAGAAGCTCATCTCCTCAGGCAAGAAGTGAGTGTGGGACGGGTCATCAGAGCTGAGGTTATATCCCTGTGTGCCTAGGAGTTACCCTACGTGACAGCCTAGGCAGGGCAGTGCTTGGGGAGGCTGGACCAGGCAATTCTATGACGACACTTGCCTTCCCATAATTCTGCCAGCCTCCTTTAGAACATTCCCATGCCTAGGGGACTGGGTTAAGGCTTTCTGGACATAAAACTCAAGGTCTGCAATCCAGGTGTAGCAGAGTTCTTTCCAGTGCACTGATAGGGATATCCTCAGGGACCATCTCCTGCTCCCTTTCACCCACCCTACCGAGTGAGACCAGCTGCTAGGAATGAGGCAGGAACTAGAAGTTCAGTGGGAATTACTTCCTTGCCAAGGAGAAGGGGGAAGGAAGCTGGCCTCAGCATGACAGTTTCGGTCTTGGGAGCCTGAATGCATTAGTACTTCAGCCCTATGACTGCAAGCTGTGGGGACAAAGTCCCATCAATCACAACAGAACCTGCCAAGATCCCCTGGATTTTATGCAAACAGAGAGAGCGAAAAGTCAAGTGAGTGTTTCCCTAGCCAGGTCACCATATGCTCCATTTGCCTCTGTGGAATTATCTACACACAGAGGAGCCCAAGGAGGAAAGTTCAGATCCTGACCCAAAAGTTTTGTTTCCCAAGCAGGAGAGGTGGCTTTACATCTCCACCTAGCTGTTGGGGCTAAGCTGACAAATGGGCCGTCTTTGAAACAAATTCTGTTCCAATCCCTGGGAGAGCACTGGGATTCCTACTGCAGGAAAGCCAGTAGTTCACTGCTTCCTCACTCTGGAGGACAGAGATCCTGAAGTTTAACAATGAGCTCTGTGGTGCATGGGCTCCAAGAAGCACAGGCTCAGCAGCAAGGCCTGTCATGAAGGCATCTTCTAAATAGCTCAGACCAGCCTGGTCTAGCACCTGTTCCGCCCCCTATGAAGCTCCACCACACTGTGTAGATTCGGAAGCTAGAAAGCAACAGACAAGTGCTCTAGAATCAGGGGAGATTATTGGGAAGAAAGTGGTTGGGGCAGAAGGGAAAATCCATGTTACCTCAGAACCCAAGTCCTTAGCATGTCAGAGATGCACATCTGAGGATTTCAAGCCTCAAGGAATGTTCTCTCTAAGCTGTGTGAGCGCAGCAACCTCGACTCCCCCGCGCACTCCTGGCTGCCAGTGGTGCAGAGTTTCAGCTGCGGTTCCTGCTGGTTGGAACTCCAGCCGGCAGGGAGCTGTTCCGTGGAGCTTCAGAAGAAGGGCGGCAGTGAGGGGCGGGCTCCGCGTGGAAGTGGCTCTGGCGGCAGTGGCCTGAGGGAGTCGGGGATCACCCGGGGGACTTAGGGAAGTCGGATGGAGGGTGCACAGAGGAGGCGCCCAGCTGAAGGACTCAGGGAATCCCTCCCTCCTCCCCCCTGCCATCTGCAAGGGAAAGTGCTGCGGGGGAGCAAGCAGCTCCCCCAGGACTAGGGTTGCCAGACATCTGGCAGAAGGAGGACATGTCCTCCTTTTTACCTTCATGTCCTGATTGTCCTCTGTCCTCCAGGCATTCTAAAAATAGGCCATCCCCCCCCCCCCCACACACACTTTTTATGAGTTGAATGTTTGGGGGTGGGGAAAAAACACCCCCCCCCCAAACACAGGACACAAACCCATGAGCCTCAGGCTAAGTGTCCTTTAGACAGGAAACAAAGGGGCATGGAACATACAGTTCTCCTGGTTCTCAGAGACTTTTTATGCAACACCAGCTTCTGTGGTATAGTTGGTAAAGCAACAGACTCCAAATCTGAGAGTTATGGGTTTGAGTCCTGTCCTGGATAGGTTTTTTTGTTGTTTTTGTTTTGTTTTGGACTGTTACTCCCCACAAAAGGGCTACACTGGGGAGGGGGGAAGGAAACCCTAATAAAATGAAAGAAAAAGTATACTGTGAATAAAATACTAACAGGGATCAATTAATTAAAAGAAAAAGGGGCACATCTGAATTGGTTAGAAACAACATAGGACAATTTTTTTTTTTTTTTTTAAATTGTACAACAGGCTGCTGTGGAAAATGAAAAAGCAGCAGGTCAATTTTTTTAAAAAACTTTTTAGGTGTTTTTCAAGTTTATATTTGCAAATGCAGGGGGTTTTTTTGTTTTGTTTTTTTTTTAGTCCCATGAACATTAATGAAAGGGTCATGTACAATTTTTATTCACTGAAAAAAAATCAGTTTTCAGTAAAAAGATATTTTGGTAATTTTTTTTTTATTTTAAAATAATTTAAAAACACATGACCTTGTGATGTTTTAATGCTGCATTCATTATCATTACCATTTTCCACGACATAATGTGGTAATGACAGCAGTGTTCTCTCTGACCTGATGATGCAGCTGAGCAAGTTATGGATATGCTTCGGAGGCCAGCAGGCAGTGGGGAAGGGCCCAACATAGGTTGGGGAACTTGCTCAGCTGCATCCATGACTTGATCACCTGCACCCATAAGTTGCTCAGCTGCAACATCACCTTAGAGGGAACACTGGCCCCAAGCACCACCTTCTTCAACAAGGCTAAGACTCTCCATCTTCAAGCAGTGTAGCACCTATGACACAACTGAGCAGCTCTGATTCTAGCCAGCAGAAGGCAGTGGAACACTTGTAAGCCAATTGTTGCACCATCCCGGTTTTGGACAGTTAATATGGGCTACGGAGAGGGTCTCATAGTCAGCAAAAAAACCAGAATAGGACACCTGTGTCCTATTCCTGACATATCTCCTTCCTGAAAGGAAATCCAGCTAGCCTCGGAAAGGGAGCAGGTGCTAGGCCTCATAGTGTTATGCTGACTAAACAAGAACTATGCATTAGACCAGTGAGCAGCAAACATAGGCAGAGGACAAGCAGTTAAGAGGTTAAAGATTAAATGGCTTGTTCAACACAGTTCCCTCCCACCCAGCCCCCCCAAACTCCCCACCACCAGAGGTGGCTACAGCTCCACAGTCAGCAAAGAGTTAAGGGCATCTTATTCTTTGGCAAATTATAGAATCCCTCTGAGCAGATGGGGCCTGCGTGCCTAACAGCTCTTAGAGAGAATGTTTTTCCACCCAGCGTCAGCTGCTCCGCAATGCCCAGTTAAGGGGAAGAGCCAGGGTCTGATTCACGGCTGTTTTGGAAGGCAGAGATGTTTCTAAATGTCACTGCACCCGCCACTCTAGTAAACAGATTGTTTTGGCTCCTAGGCTGCATGAGTGCTAGGGCCTGCCAGGTTAACAGCACTGAGCCTCATATGCTGCATTCCACAAGGGGGAGATTTTCTTGCTCCTCCCTTCCCCTGCTTCCCAAGGTCTCACTTGCAGTAGGAAGAGCTTCTTCACAGCATGAGAGATGAGCACATGATCAGAAGTCGACCTACTCACTAAGCCCTCTTATGCAAAAAAAACACAACACAAGAGTCCTAGGCAATAACATCTGGATAGCAAAGCTGCAGGGAAAGTGACTACCCCAGTATCTGGAGACCAGCAAACTGGAGAGCCTTTTAGAGTAGGTTCCAAAAGGGTAGCCATGTCAGTCTAGTTCAGCAAAAACAGGGAGTCCTGTGGCACTTTTAAAGACTAACAAATTTGTTTATCACGTGAGCTTTTGTGGGAGAAAATCCCACTTTGATCATCAAGCATCTGTCAGATGCTTGGTGATTAAAGTGAGATTTTTCTCCCAAAAAGCTCATGAGATAGATAAATTTGTTAGTCTTTAAAAGTGCCACAAGACTCCTTGTTTATTAGAATAGGGCCCTTCCACTGGAATAGTTTATACAAAACTATGCTGAGATAAGCATGGATATACCATATCTGCACTGCTAACTAGACCAGGACAGTTAAAGTAGGCCAGCTTGTGTGCAGACCAGCTGTGAATCAGCTTTTTCTTAGACATCGTCCACAGGAGCACTTATGCTGATAAAGTTGTGTTGCTCACAGGCGTGTAGAAAAAAAAAACCCATGACCCCACTCAGCGACAGAATTTTGTTGGCGCAGGCTCTTGTGTGGGGAATGCAGGGGAGTGTTTCCCACTGATGTAGCTATCACCACTCTTTTGGGGGGCTTTTATTACTTCAGCAGGAGAGCTTTCTCTGGCAGCTACAGAAGAGTGCTTGTGTCTACACAGCTGGATTGATACCACTGTAAGCTTTAAGTGCAGACTAGCCCATCCCTGGAGCACAGGTGTAACTCCCACTGTGATAATACTGCAGCAGGGCTGGAAACTTTTCTGGGGGCTCTTTGCACTCCAGCGTCATCTGCCATGAGGATTTTCCAGCCTTCTCCCACTGCTGGCCTAAACCAGCACTGGCAGGGGCAAGAGCACAAGTGCAGATTAGCTGCTAGTCTTGCTAGTAACTTGCTGTGATGATGCCATGGAAAGTGCACCACAATCGCACTGAACTAGCGTTCCTGGCACTGGGAGCTTATGGGCATGAGCCTGACACTAGGAGAATGGCTCAGCATGCCCAGTCCTGAGACACCTACAAGCATTGCAAGGACCAAGCCCTGGCAAAAGAGAGCTTGATCCATGCATATAGCCCCTCACATTCATACACCCCAGGCCTGCCTTCAACACGGGGACAAGATTTTCAGCTTCTGATCCACTAAGATCAGCCTCGGCTGCAGCAGATTCTCCCCAGCATGAGTCAGAAGCCCCAAATGCTGCACTTTCCCACCATCAGTGATCCAGCTGACAACGCAGAGCCTGGTAGGGGGGACTGCCCCAGGGCCTTGCTCCAAGCTGAGGAGCCTGACACGTCAATGCAGGCAGAGAAGTCTGGTCAGGAACAACACAGCTCACGGTAAAGAGAAGCAGACCCACGCACTGCTCATAATCCATTTCCCAGCTTCATGAAGCAAGACCCCAGTGAGTGCAACATAGCATCTCAACAAGAAATGCTTCACTTGTGTGTTAGGCTCTTCACCTGCTGATAGCCTGGGAATTATCAGCCCTGTACCTACAGAAGGGAAACTGAAGGACAGAGAGGCTGAGCATCTGCCCAAGGTCACAGAAAGGGTCTAGGTGGAGCAGGGAATTGAACCTAGAACTGTCCCACCACACGCTAGTGCTCTAACCACCAAGCTATCACCGGCCTCTCAAGGCTGGCCCCCAGTAAAAGATAAGACTGAACAGGTCACACAGCCAGGCAACCCCTGGTGGACTTGCTCAGGAAGTTTCTTGCCTTTTCAAATCCAGTTTCACCATCCTCTCAGGCAGCCCCAGCTGGTCCTTTCCAAGCTGGATGGTTGTGGCCAAAGGAAATTAGCACCACTACACAAGAGGGGGAACACCTGGCCTTCAGCAGCACTGGAGCAAATGATCCTAGCAGCACCTAATCAAAGCCCTTCAGACATTAACGAAGCCTCACAAGTCCCTTTCCCCTGGGGTCAGTATTACTCCCGTTTCACAGCAGACAAATGGAACCACACAGCACTGCCCAGTCACAACAAACCAGTGCTAGACCCAGGAGTACAGTCAGGGCACAGAACAGAGTTAGGATTCTAATCACTAGAGAGCTCTCCTTGCTGGGAACATATAGAGGCCACATGTTTTCCTGTAGCCCATTGAGACACTGTTTGATCCCCTTAGGAAAGTCAGTCCTTCCGAGTCCCTGTCCGCCCAATGGCGCCCAGCACTGTTCTAGCAAATTTGAAAGAGGTGCTGTCCTCTGTTGCCAGATACCAACCAATCGAAAGAACAGTGGAGCAGCTGGAGACAAGATCCAGGGTTACCTGCCAGCTCTGCCAGCTCCCAGAAGATTAGAGGCCCAATCCCTGCAGATACAGAGGACTCTGTACTCCCACTTGAACGTGGTAGCAGTTAAGGGTGCAGAAACCAGTGCTGGGAATTGGGTAGTGGCTGCAGCAGGAATGTATGCCCCACACTCACCGACTCTCCGGCTAGCTCCTTGGGTGGGTGCCCCAGGTCCTGGAGCTGGAAGAGAGACAAAGAGGTTAAGGGACAGTAGCTCCAAGCAGCACTTGTACAGCACAGTATCAGAAGTAGCTCACAGAAGACACAGCCTCAACCCTCAGTGGCTGGATCCTGGTCCAGCAGATGTCACGAGTGAGTTGGGCTGTCACCACAGTGCTTCTGTGGCCCGAGTGAGGCAAGCGTGGGCTCTCAGTCCAGCTCCTAGAGAACTGATGCTGTCAAGAGCCATTTGCCAAACCAGGACTGTAAGCCTTCAGCAGGGGGCATGGCTGGGACGGGCAGCGAGGACCCTAACAGCCACTCACCTGCTGCATGAGATCCAACACCATTTCAAAGCGAGCTTTCTGCTCAGCATCGCTGTCTGTAGGCTGCTCAGCCTCAAACTGCTGGCAGATTTTACCCATGATGCTGTGCTGCTCCCGGTACCTCTCAAATTGCTCTTCAGGCAGGGTTTCGCGGTGGCTGTGCAGCCATTCAGGGTACTAAGAGTAAAGGACATGGAGATGTGATGACCCATGAAGAAGGGAGAGTAGCACTGCTCCACTAGTGCACTGCTGCTTACTTTTTCCGTGATCTCTTTGAGTGAGGGATAGAGCACTTCCTTGGAGAGGAGATTTTGCATGATGCTTTGCATGATGGGCAAGATATTTCCCTCACCCTCGCCCTCTTCCAGGCCCAGGCCTTCCATGGCTTTTGCCAGCTCTTCCTCTGACATGTTGGAGTTCTGGGGAGGAAAACCAAACCCCCAAATGAAACGACCAACACTGTTATCCGCCATCCCACAGGCGTCAGAAAGAGTATGCAGAGAGCATCGCTGGTAAAGGGAAAAGCGACTACTACTGTTCCAGCATGAATAAAGTGATAATCTCCCATGAAGCTACGTTGCTACACCCCCCTCTTGCATTTTTCCAGCTATTTCCCTTTCGTATCTCTAACAAAAGGAGTCAGGGCCTGGAATGCAAGTCACCTCATCTGAGCTGGGTCAGAATGGGACCAAGCCATGAAAAGCTAAGTAGAGGCTTCAGCAGATACATTACCTGTAAGTCGTTGGCATTTTTAGCCAAGCCGCTGAGTGTCTCTTTCAGACAGGAGGTAAACTCTTGCTGGGATGTCGTGTCACTTCCTGTGGAGATCAGGGGAGACATGCTAGAGCAGAGAAACACTGACATAATTAAGCAGGTTAAATTATAACTCCAACTTATTAGCACCTCTACATATACAACAGAATTTCTGATGACAGGGATGGGACTGTGGACCAAGGACTCTGTAACAACAATACAGTAAAACCTCAGAGTTTGTAGCTCTGGCGTTCATAGCTGATCAGTCAATCACACACCTCATTTGGAACCAGAAACACAATCAGGCATTAGCTGGGTAAAAACCTCCCCCCCAATACAGAACAGTACTGAGCTCAACTACTGAAAAACAGAAAGCAAAATTTTTCTTCTGTAAAGTTTCAAACCTGTACTAAGTCAACATTCTGCTGTAAACTTCTGGAAGAATGACCATAATGGTTTGTTCAGAGTTACAAATGTTTCAGAGCAACCTCATTCTTGATGTAACACTGAAGTTCTAACGTGATTTCTCTACTGCTCTTTCAATTAAAAGAGCAAAGAGCTTTTATAAAGGTGCCTCAAGTTTCTCAAGCTCAATTCAGCCTGCTGAGACAGATAAAGTGACTTGCCCAGCTCACAGAGCAAGGCAGAAATGGAAAGAGACTCTCAAGACACTCAGGTTGGTGCAGTGACCAACAGATCATGGTGCCTTGATGACCAGGTGCTTGCAGCACCTTAAAAATCAGGGTAAATCTGGCATGGCAGACTTTGCTCTCCTTCAGGCTCTGACTCACTCAGAACATGCGAGATCCTGATAATCACTGGGAAAAGACTTCTTAGTGCAGCAGAGAAAGTGCACAACTCTGTGCAAACTCTCTTCTGCCCTTTGATCAGGAACGTGAAGAGGCAGGGACAGGCATGAAACCAACAACCTTTACAGACAGAGGAAACCTGGTCTCCCCTGCCACACACACTTCTCTGCATCTCAGCACACAGCCCAGATGTGAAATGAAGCTTTGTTTAAAGAATATAGATTTGCCTCTCAGGGAGAAGGGGTTGTTCTCTTTAGCTGCTTTTAAGGTAGGGCTTGACAAATCCTAGTTGCCAGGTTGCCACAGAGCTCAGGATTTTGCCCCTGGCTCCTAGCAGCAAGGACGGCAAACATCCCCTGGCCCCTAAAAAAGAGCCAACGACACTGACATTTTTAGCACTGCCATCTCCCCCTCCTCCTCTAGCACTGTCAGAAGCACCTTTTTCTTTGGCAGTGGGGTAGAGGGGTAGTCTTTTGAGTACCACACTCACCACCAAAAATATACAGGGCTGCGGCAGTCTTTTGGTGGCAGGGGGTCCATTGCACTCTGCACTGCTGCTAGAAGTGGGTGCCACAATCTTTATTGGTTGGGTACTACTGTACCACATACCTAGGTGCCTCAGTTTGGGGACTGGCTCCTAGGTGTCTGGAAGTTCTAACTAATGGTCTACACATGAAATGTTGTACTGGTACAACGATGTTGGTTGGGGATATATTTTTACCCATCAAGTTAGAGCGGTACAACCCCTAGTATGGACTAGGTTATACTAACACAAAGGTATCTGATACTAAGCTTATTTTGTTTCCAGAAGTGGCCTTGGCAGTACTGGTAATTCTACTTAAACCAGGGCTCAATGAAACTCAGGCACCAGGTCACCATGGCAACCAGAGTTTGTAGCCTGGCTCCTAGTTCCACTGTGCAAATGCAATGGAGAAGCACCCTCTGGTGATCAAATACAAAACTGCTAGCACCTAGCTGGGATCCAATTTTGTCAATGCCTGACTTCAACCAGTATAGCTGCATCCATCTAGAAGGTTCCTGTGTCTTGGTTTTTACTGCTTTATTTGGACAGGTATAAGACCAAGTCCACATAACAAGCTTTTGGTAGCATTACTGTGATCCAACAGCAGTGCTGGTGAAATCATTTTTATCTATACATTTACGCTGGTGGGTGAAACAAAGGACACCAAAAGCACAGTGTCACCAGGACCAGCATAGTCCACACTAGACGCATATTGCTCATAGAGTTACACTAGCAGAGCTGCACCAGCAAAGCAATTCTAGCATAGACCTAGCCAAATCAAGTGGTAACAACTTTCTAATGTAGCTATGCCTTAAGGTTTTAGCAACTTTGGAAGGCTTCGAAGTGAAAAACTGCATTTAAGTATCATGTGCCATAACTGCATGCTTGCCATTAAAATTATTCCTGGCTCTCTCTGCCATGACAGACAACCAGTGAAGTAGCAGTGGTTTGGTTTTTGATTTCTCCATTTTAATACACTGCTCTCTCAGTACTATTAGTGATCCAAAGGAGTTGGGTTTAGAAGTACCTCTTTAAGGGCTGCTGTGAGTTTCAAACCCATTCTTTGCTGCATGGTTAGGTATTCTGAGTTTGCAGAATGAAAGAAGGCATTTGAATCATAGAATCTGGAAAGGACCATGAGAGGTCATCAAGTCCAGTCCCCTGCATTCATGGCAGGACCAAGTAGCCCCTTAAACCATCCCTGACAGGTGTTTGTCTAACCAGCTGTTAAACGCTTCCAATGATGGAGATTCCACAACCTGCCTGGGCAACTTATTCCAGTGGTTAATCACTCTCATAGACAGGAATTTTTTCCTAATGTCAAACCTAAATCTCCCTTGCTGTAATTTAAGCCTATTCAAAGTCACTACTGAAATAACTCTCCTCTTTCACAGAAATCCTGACGATGGGTTATACAGGACACCGAATGAAAAAGAAAGCTGCCAAACCCAAAACTGATCACAGGACACTTTTTTTCACATGAGCTATGGTGAGTTCCATAGGCCAGTGTTTCCCAACCTGTGTGCCATTGTCAAGGCTTTTTCCCCACTCTGGCACTCTGAGTGCAGAAGGTGGGGGCCTGCAACAGGCCAGAAAAGCCACTGGCCTTAAAGCCTGCTCTTAAAAGTCTCCAAGGCCTCCAATTCCCGGCCTTGGAGTGGTATCGCTGCCACCACCCAAACGCATAAAAAAACCTCTTGAGACCCAGGAAGGCGCACTTGGGAATTCCTCCCTGTGAGGTACTTGCAATCCTGTTTATTCCTCTCTCAGGAAGATGACTGAACTCCAGCTGCAATATGAGCTGGAACTGGAACAGGGTTCCTTCTAGTAGCTGCCTGTGCAGTCTAAGGCACGGGCACACAAACCTCTTGCCTTTCAGGACACAGAACCAGAACTTACTTCAAAAGTAAAATCTTTAATCAAAAAGAACTGATAATAAACACAGAGAGTTGCTTCTCTGGGAATTAACTTAGGTAGTTACAGGGTAGTGGGGGGAGAGGGGGGAGTTTACATGTGCTCAGCACAGAGAAATCCAAAAAACAAGCCAAAACCAAAAAAAATACCCTGACCGCATCTAAACAAACATTCCCTATTCTACCCACGCCTGGTCAGTAACAAATTTAACTTATCTCTGGTAAGGATGTTGCTGGATTCTTCCTCAGGCCCCTCTGGCCTCCTCCTGATCCTTCCAGGAGCTCTGCTGCATACAAACAGGCCCAGGCCAGGCTGCTGTTACCATTCAAAAAGCTGTGCTTCATTCCTATTGGCTGTCCCGGGACTCACTGACCAGATAGTTAACCCCTTCCTCCCCAAGGGTTACTACAGCCATGACACACAGGTGTGCTGTCAGGCCTGAGCAGGTATGCCACAAAATTTTTTGAAATACTACTCAAAGAGCTCTGGATTGGCTTACCGGCTCTTGAATATTCATGAGTCATTTGGAAACTACATGGTGATGTGCCTCAAATTAATTAAAGGTAGCAAGGTACGCCATGGCAGAGAAAATGTTGGGAGCCACTGCCACAGGCTATCATTGAGGACAAGGGTTTACAAAGAGTCAAAGAGGTTATGACTTCATATGGATAATAAGTATTTCCAACGCTAGAATAGTAAATACCAAAAGATGGACAACATTTTGCAACAGCTGTGAACCCTCTGCACGAGCCAATCACTGACACTGCACTCAGGAGTGAATTGTACCTCGGACAAATTGTCCCACAATTTCTAGGTTTCTTGCACCTCCCTCTGAAGCAGCTGACACCAGCCTCCGTTGGAAACAAAACACCGGACCTGATGTCCGCCAAACTGGTGACAGTTTGCCCCTCAGCGGCAGCCTGAGCGGTCCAGAGCTGATGGGGTTATGGAGTCAGAACTCCTCTTCCCTTTCTGGGCATGGCTGATGCATTTTGATGGGCAGCACATGGAATGTCTGTGCTAGACAACCAACCCTACAGTAAGATGTACAATTTTGTTCTGAAGCACCTGTCTTCTGACGATCGTGCAGCCCACTAAATGCAGGTTAAGAAGCTCAGCACCCCAGAAAGGGGACTACAGTATCACACAGAGAAGCACAGGAAGCAACTATCCCATGGCCGCACAAAAAGCCAGTGACACAAAGCTGGAATCCAATCCCCTTCACTAACCCACTGAGCAAATAACTCGCCTAATACAAAATCCAGGTAGCTCTCCCTCCACCTGAATCAATACCACGCAAAGAGAAGCAGCACCACATCTTCTCCTCACCAACTCTGCCGGCCGCCTCTGACAGCTTCTGAAACTGCTCTACCAGGTGGGGCTCTTCTTCAGCCAGCTCCTTCATGGCCTTCTCAAACTCCGCCGTCGCCTGTGATGCCAATTCGCTGTCAAACAGGTCCTGGAAGAACTTCTCCTGGGAGGCAAAAAGGTTGTGCTAGAAGGAAACAGGCAAACCACAGTGTCACAAACCTCTGTGCCCCCCCCCAAACCAAGTCTTCACATCAGTACTGACATGCAGGGACCATGAAATACAGACACAGGGGTGTTTCCTAGAAAACAAGCTGGAACCAAAGCCCAGGAATGACCATGACTGAATGACAATGCTGATCCAAGTTTGTGAACCGGAGCTGAGCATCTCCTGAGAATAAGTTCCCTGCATGACTCCCGTTCTGGTCCTTGAAATTAGGTACACAGATGTAAAGCAAGAACAAAGATGGGTGAAAATGGAATAAATCAAAGCACTCAAAGCTGCCAAAGTATCAGGCTGGGCTCAGATTTGAGGTTGTGACTGGGATCTTTTTAAAGGTGGGAAGGTCAAACTTGAGGACGCAACTTGCCTGTGCTCACACAGCAAGGCACTGACAGGTTCAAGCATAGAAACCAATAGACATTAAAAATCCACTAAAAATATGGGTCTCCCTGGACCTGTATCTGGATAAGTTATAATAATCAAAAACAATCATGACTGGCAACAAAAGGTCCCAGACCAGCCAATTCCCCACCATCCCCACACACTGGGAATGCCCTTCCAGTTACTGAGCTAGACTTAACAGATGCTGCTTCCAGGGTCGGTTCCAACCAACCCACAGGAAGCACAAAGGGTTCAATCCCCAACAGTCCCACCACTGGGCCTCCAGCACCTGACTCTGGGGACAAGCAGCAAGAGCATTCTGGCCAATGACCGATCAAGGAGAGGCAGCTTCTGGGACAGTAAAGTACCTGGCCATGTGGCCCAGCCATTCTTCTCATTTCCAAAAGAGATGAGATGTCAAAGCTACTTTCCATATTTGGGAAAAACCATGGAGGGTCTGGGGAGGGGAGGTGCTAAGCATCCCCAGGGAAGAGCCCACCCCACAAGAGCAAGTGCCTACCAGATCTGCAAAACAAGGGGAACTTCTCTCCCAAGCCTGAACTCGGATGGACCTTCAGAGCACATACCTGGGCTGAATCGCTGGACGACTTCTCTGAGCTGCTGGCATCCCCAGCTCCAGCTGTAGGGGCAGGTGGTGGGACTGGTTTGGTCTTCTCAAAATCATCCAGTGCACCTTAAGAGACAGAAGCAGGGAGAGTTCATCTGAGTGTCTAGAATAGGCGTGGCCAAACTGTGGCTTGGGAGCCACATGCGGCTCTTGAATGAAAAACTGGCTCCCGGAAGAACATCAGCAAATCAATTTAGGAAAGCAGCTCCAGCCTAGGAGTTCAGGAGGGGGTCGGGACAGTGGGGAGAAGCATGACATGGTCAGGGATGGCAGGGAGAAGTGCAGCATGGTCGAGATTTTAAATAACTCACCACTAGACTGCAGTTTTCTGCATCGAACAGCAACTAAGTTTTTACAATGGTGGTATAGGCCTAATTTTCATGGTAACCTTCAGTAATTATTAGAATCTGACATTAGTAGGATCAATATTTGTCCTCTGTTTATGATAAAAATAAAGTGTGTAATGAATTTTAAACTTAGTAATTTTGGAGTAGGTAAAAGCATATGGTATTATGCCTCAGTGCGGCTCTCGAAGGTTTAATAATCAACTTGCGTAGCTCTTGAATTCCATAAGTTTGGCCACCCCTGGTCTCTAGAATCATGCAGGCCCCAGAAGAGAGGGGTTACAACAAGATCACTAAGCAACTGAGGCAGCAACCCAAGGGAAGCCATGCTCACTCCGAGATGCTCACACCACACTTTGGGTATGTCTACACCGCCTCCAGTGTGGGGTGACAGACCCAAGCTAACAGGGCTCACATTAGTGCACGGCACAAAGCAGTCCAAATTTTAGAGCTGTTGCAAATGAGGACAGAGGAGGTGGCCACACAGTTCTCATGCTAGGCAGCGTACTTGTTTATACACACACAGCTGCATGGCCGTGATTCCAGCAGATCCAGCTTTGTGGGGCAAGTTCTCTCTTTCTCGCTCCACAGTTCAGCTGCCTCACCGACACAAGACACCCAGGTGAGGGATGGTTAAAGGGATCCCACTGGGTTACATTTAACCCTACACTGAGACTTTGTGAAAGGTAACCTTAATAAAAAGTTTAAGAGCTAATGAAATGTTTAAAAATTCATTTTTAACCAAGGATTTGTACTGGAACCAGGTTCTGCAGCACGAGGCTAGCAGCAGAAAATGTCATTGGAAATTGGTCAGAAACTCCCTAGACACCCAAAGTCCACCTGACTGTATCGACATTCAAACAGATGAGCGCAGGGCATCCACAAGGAGCCCAAAGAACAAGAAGGCTCCAGTCCCGGAAGCATGTTTAGCTTCACCCCAGGCAAATGATTTGACCTCAACAGTGATCTGACTATGAACGAAGCAACCAAATGTTAAGTATTTGCAGAACTGAGCCCTGAATGCTCAACATTCATTCCATGTTAGAGATTCAAGATGTTACTGCATAGCAGAGAAAACTTTTAATACTATTCTTTGTACTTTTAGTGTAATGACATCCCTTTAAGAATCCACAGAACCTGTAACACGACAATCTGGGTCCAATCTCATCGCACACGTTAGGAAACTTCAGTGCACAGACATTTACAGTGTGATTTCTACTCTGGCTGGCTAAGAATTACCTACCTCCTATTATGTGTTACCTCGTTTCTACAACCACCCATTGCCTGTTTGTCTCATCCACAAATTATGCCTCATCTCTTAGGTTGCAAATTCTGTGGGGTTGAGGGCAGCCATTTTTTATATGTTTGCACAATGGGGCTCCATTCGGTTAGCCACTGCACCCTATTGAAATATAGAAGACACCACCACCACCACCACCAATGGAAACTATAAAGATCACTTCAGCCACTGAAGTGTTTTGTCTCTGGAAGTGAAGCTCTGAGACTATTTAACAGCCACATAAATACATTTAAAACAGACAAACAAAATATCTTGTACCTAAATGAAGCCACAAGGATATCTGAGAAAACAGCATGCAGTACCCGAAGACAGTGATTCGACCCCAACAGGGTTAATGTCCAGGCTCTTGTAAAAAATACCAGGAGGCCATTGCAAGAACAGATGGCTGGGAATTTTTAACTCTCTGCCAGAGGACATGTCCTTCTGACCAGCAAGTCCCACAACACCCTCTCCCTGGCTCTTGTACTGGGGCACTGATTAACTGGGAAGAGGGTCACCTACTGACTCTTCCCTTGCATCTCTTAAAATCAGACACTGACCAAGGCCAACCCAGCAGCTTTTAGAGCCAAGAGTTTCAAAGATCAGCTAAATAAACAAGGAATCCTGTCAAGTTCCAAAGAGGCAGCCATGTTAGTCTAATTCAGCAAAAGAAGCAAGCAGTCCTTTGGCACTTTTAAAGACTAACAATTTATAAATAAATGTATTTATCCCACTCTGTCAGATGCTTGAAGATGGGGAGTTTACAGAATGAGAAGAAATATATATATTATTTCCTCCCATTTGGTAAATTCCATATATGTGTGTGTGCGCGCATATTTATATTTTCTTCCCATTCTGTAAACTCCCCATCTTCAAGCATCTGACCAAGTCTTCGCCTATGAAAGCTCAAGTGATAAGTTAGTTTTTAAATGTGCCACAGGACTCCTTGTTTATTTTGAGGAACTAGTGCAGGGGCCTCAAACTCAAATTACCACGAGGGCCGCATGAAGACTAATACATTAGCTCAAGGGCCGCACCACCGAAACCTTTCCATACAACGATATGGCAAATATCGGTAACGATAGCATCGCTGTGGGCCGCAGGAACGGCGCTACCGTTTACGGCACCCCGCTGCAGCGCAGCAGACGCCGGTGCAGACGAGTGACGCCACAGGGGAGCGCGACGGCCCCCGTTTTGGCACCCCTCAAATGTTGGTGCCCCCCTGTAACACTTACCCGGCTTACCAGGTTGTGACAGCCCTGTACAGGAAATAGCTTTAGGGGCAGTTTGAGACCCATGAAGTAGCAAAACCCGGTTACCCCATGGAAAAGATCAACTATTGTCAACAGATGCTTGTAGTCAGGCGCTCCTACCCCAGACTAATGCCATGCCACACAGCCCCCGATGCTACAAGCCCCCAGGAAGCCCTGGGATGTCCGGCCAGCAGAAGCTGAAGGCACCAGGCCCCATGGCAGGCCCAGGCTGTGGCCAAGATCAGGCTCCTTGCCAGACAGTTTTACACGCTCAGGGGCCAGGATCCCCCCTGCCTGTGGGGCCCACCCGCCCCCGCGCTTCAGGCCCGGGGCAGCAGGGAGCTCACAAGAGGCCTCCCGGCCCTGCGGCCCCAAAGCGGGGAAACTCCCCCAGCCGACCCCGGCACGCCTCCCCCCTTACTCTCCAGCAGCTCCTCCAGCTCCCGGTCCGCGCCCGGGCCCGCCTGCCCGGCCCCCGCCGCCATCTTGGGCCGCCACCGGCGCGGGGCGGAGCCCGTCGGCCCCATATCCGGCCTGCCGCCCCCCCCCCCCGCCCGGAGCCGGCCCCCCTCGACTCACAGGCTGCCCCCGGCCCTGCCCCTGCCTGCACTAGGGTCTGCCCCCCCCATCCTGGCACTGACACCCCCTGTCTGCCCTCCTAGCTTCTGCCCCCCAGCCTGGCAATGACACCCTGCATCCGCCCCTCAGCCTGCCCCTGTCTCCACTGCTGTCTGCCCCTCTGTCTGACACTGATACCCCCATGTGCCCCCGACCCCAGCCTGGCACTGGCACCCCCCATGAGTCCCCTCGGCTTACGTCTGTCCCCCAGCCTGGCAGCTGCCCCCATCTGCCCCCTGGCCTGGCACTTGACCCTGC
>ML682099.1:4213526-4290120 GCA_007922195.1 Podocnemis expansa
TGCCCCCTGGCCTGGCACTTGACCCTGCTGCTGCCTGCACTAGGGTCTGCCCCCCACCCATCTGGGATTGCCCCAGTAAAATCGCCCCTCGCCAGCCTGGCACAGACACCTCCGGTCTGCCCCCTTAGATTCTGCCTTCCCAGTCTGGCAATGACACCCCACATCAGCCCCGCTTAGAGTCTCCCCTCAGCTTGGCACCTGCCCCCCATCTGCTGCCTAAGGGTGTGTTCACACAGGGCTTTTATTTCGAAACAACATTGGTTGTTTCGAAATAAAAGTCCCTATGCCCAAATGACGTTTTCTTGTTTTGAAAGAAGGGAGCTCCTCCTTTCAAAACAAGAGCCCTCCTTTCCAAACAGCTTAAACCCAATCTGATGTCTAAAGGAGGCTTATTTTGAAACTACTGGTTTCAAAATAAGCTGTTTGGACATGTTATTTTGAAACAACCCTTGTTTCGAAATAATAGGGACCTTCCTCCCACCTGGAGGGGAAGGTCCCCCCCCCCCCCCCAGCACCTTGGCAAGGGTGCTGAGTGAGGCGCAGGGGGTCAGAGGGTGCCCCAGCCAGCTTCCCCCCGCTTCCCCTTGCTGGGAGCAGGGGGGGACGGGAGCCTCAGCCGCCTTCGCCCCTCCTACCCCCAGCAAGGGGAAGGGGGGTAAGCAGGCTGGGGCTGCCCCCAAGCCCCGGGCACCCTGCCCCTGGACTTCCTCTGCCCCCCCGCACGGCCCCTGCCCAGCGCAGGGGGCCTTCCCCTGCACCCCCCCCCCCGTTTTCCCCCGGGACCCCCCACACCGGGGACAAACTGTGCGGGGGGGGGACGACAGGGGGAGCCTCCCTTCGCCCCTGGCCAGAGCCACAGGGGGCAGGGGAATCCCGGGGGCGGGGCTTCCCTGGCCCAGCACAGGGCCTCCCTCCCCCTCCCCTCTTGTATTTCGAAATAGCATGTCACACTGGACATGCTATTTCGATTCCCTCCTTTTCCCTTATTTCAAAAACACTTTTTTTGTTATTTCAAAATAAGGTGTTTCAAAATAAGGCGTGTGTGTTTAGAGTCTGTCTTCCAGCCTGGCGCTTGAGCTTGCCCCTGCTTCCACTACAGTCTGCCCCCTCTGTCTGGCATTGACAGCCCCATGTTCCCCCCTTAGAATCTGCCCCCTACCCCAGCCTGGCACTGGGACTCCCACAATCCTCCTCTTAGGATCTGCCCCTCAGCCTGGCACTGGCATCCCCCACAAGTCCCCTAGGCTTAGAATCTGTCCCCCAGTCTGGTACCTGCCCCCTGCTGCCCCCTTTAGGGTCTGCTCCACAGCCTGGCAGCTACCCCCACCTGCCCCCTTAGGGTGTGTTCACACAGCAGTCTTATTTCAAAACAACAGGTTATTTTGAAATAAGAAAGGCCATGTTCACACGACGCACCGTTGTTTCGAAACAACTTAAACCCCATGTGGGGATGCAACAATGCCATCTGAACATGTTGTTTTGAAACAACGGTGACTCGTTTCGAAATAACTGTTTGAACTTGCTATTTCGATTCCTGCTTTTTTCCTTAGTTTGAATTAACAAACTGTTAATTCAAATTAACTCATTTTGAAATAAGGCGTTATTTTGATACAACTTGTATCAAAACAACTTGTATCAAAACAACCCCCTGTGTGTGAACATAGCCTTAGAGTCTGACCCCCAGCCTGGCACTTGACCGTGCCCCTGCCTCCACTAGGGCCTGCCCCCCACCCATCTGGGATTGCCCCAGTAGAATTGTCTCCCCCCCAGCCTAGCACTGACACCCCCATCTGCCCCCTTAGATTCTGCTCCCCAGCCTGGCAGTGACACCCCCAGCTTGGCACCTGCCCCCCATCTATCCCCTTAGAGTCTGTCCTCCAGCCTGGCACTTGAGCCTGCCCCTGCCTTCCCTACAGTCTGCCCCTTCTATCTGTCATTGACAGCCCCACGTGCCCCCGTCAGAATCTGGCCCCTACCCCGGCCTGGCACTGGCACCCCCACCACCCTCCCCTTAGGATCTGCACCCCAGCCTGACACTGCGACCTGTGCTAGCCTCCCCTAGTGACAGCCCACCCCATCAGCAGGGCCAGATGGCTGGGAGCCTACTAGGATTTTCCTAAGCAGGGTGCCCTGCTATTACCCCATTCAGCTCCAGTTGGGTCTGGTTGCCCCTTGTTGTGCCCCTGCCTGACACTGGTGTTTACATCCCTTGCCCCCAGCCTGGTTTCACTACCAACCCATGGCCTTGGGGCTGGGGCTGACCCTCCTGCTCCCTTGCAGCCAAGGGAAATGGGCTCCAGGTTCCTGCTGCCCCCAAGCTGGAGCCTAGGAACACTATAGTGCTGACCCCTTTGCCCCACACCTAGGGCAGAATTAACTCCCTTCGTGAATGCTGCAGCTGAGCACAGGAACAAGGGATTCCCCCATTTGGCTCTTTAGAGTTTCTATTAAAAGTGTGTTTATTATGCCAAGAAAGAGTCAGCAAAAGGGCAGTACATACAACACCCACCCCATAGCCCCTGACTGCAGGGTGCCACTCATACAACAGCAGGGGCCCCCACACCCTCTCTGAAAAAACAGGCTTTGTGTCTGGGCAGTGACCATCACCTGCACCATGCTCCTATCATTTTGAGTCTCAGAGGGTGAATTGCTTTGGGTGTCCAAAGGGCGTGCTGAGGTCAGCAGGAGCAGCAGGCACTGAGCATGTGAGCTGCTGAGGTCAACAGGAGCAGCAGGCGCTGAGCACATGAGTTATGCAGAATTGGTGCTGCTTTTTATTCAGTGTGATTTTTTGGACAGATCGCTGCTCCTGAAAATGGACTCCCTGCAGGATGAAGGCCTTTGACTGGAAGCTCCCAGGGAAAAGGACTTTGCGATGAAAACTGACCTCAGGCAGGCACAGCAGCTTCTGCCTTAGTTAGTGGGAGTGATGTGTCCAAAACGCAGCCACTTCTGGGGTGGAGGGCAGCAGACAGATGCACATCAAAGATGGGGATCTTTATTCCAAGGGTGCTGGGGGAACTTGATCATGTGAAACATACCTTGGGAGCTTTCCATGTAGACAAAAATCTCTATTTCTATCTCATCCACTAGGTAGCACCAGAGCTCTCTGAATAGGCATGAGCAGCAAAACTATTCACAAGCTGTGCGTTTTGATGCTGGATTGTCATCTACAGCTGCTCAGCCATAGATCCCCGCTAGAGGGGACTGCTGAGCTTTGGGCTCAGATCACTACTGCTGTGCATCTTCTAGCATCATGGTTTACATTAAAAGAGGAGTCTGCTGGCACTTTTAAGGACTAACAAATTTATTTATCACATGAGCTTTCATGGGAGAAAATCAAGTGTCTGACGAAGTGGGATTTTCTCCCATGAAAGCTCCTGTGGTAAATAAGTTTGTTAGTCTTTAAAAGTGCCACAGGGCTCCTTGTTTATTTCGCTGAACTAGACTAATAAGGCTCCCCCTTTGGAACTTGTCATCATTTACACTAGACTCTGCACAAATGCCTGGGATCTGGGTAAACTGGACTTCACTGCCAGGGTTGCCAACTGTCTGTAAAATTATACACAATCAGTTAAAAATGTGCAATTTCAGCAGTATTAGTAAGTGTAAAAATAAAGGAAAATGTCTTTCTACTGTTGCACAACAGTAAAGAATCCATCCATTAATTGCAGCTAAAACAACTGTGTAATTCCAAATTCCCATGTACAGAATATCATGGCTGAGTGTACTTTTGTGACATTATTATACTGTTTATGGTATTTTTAGTGATGTCAGTAAAAAGTTTACTGCCAGTAAAAAACTTCACCTTCAGATCTTCATGTCAGCGAAAACTAAAATGCAAGGTTGGCAGCTGTGTTCATTGCAGACTGAATTGGGTGGGGAAAAAAACACACCAAAAACAAAAACAACCAGACTACAGTTAGTTGCAGAAAAACAAAATTCACGTTTAGCTACACCGGCTCTTTAAGCTGACCTTATTACTGATCAACTTGTTTGAACTTCCTTTCAGAATTTATTTCATTCTATCAAAAACCTAGTGCTGCAATTATTTTTTCCATTAAATGTTTTTCAGAAAGCAGTAATAATCCTGACATGTAAATAACTCAAATGGTATTTTTTAAATTTTAAGACCAGTGCTTAAATTATTAAAAAAAATTCCAGTTTCTTTTTTAAACAACTTACTTTTTATAATAAATTGAAAAAAAAACCCTTTATACCATTTAAGGTGTTGGGTTTTAATATTTTTATGTCTTTTTAGATATTTCTTTCTGTCAGGTCTCTTCTGTTATATCTTAGGCTATGTCTACATTACAAAGCTTAGTTTGGACATTCTTAGTCCAAACTAAGCAGTTCCCAGTTAGTTCGGACTAATTGCAGCTTTTTAGTTAGAACTAGCCACTCACTTTAGTTTGAACTAACTTTTTAGTTCAAACTAATGGCTTAGTTCAAACATTTTTAGTTAAAACTAAGCCATAGTCCATGTTTACACTGCACCTAGTTTGAACTTATTCTAACTAAGTGTTTAGTCTGAACTTAACCAGGTGAACTTATTAGTTCGAACTAAGGTTTACTTATTTCGAACTAAGAAATTTCTTAGTTTGAACTAGTCAAAGCCTAGTGTAGACACGGACTAATTGGCTAAGTAGGCATAGCCTTAGGCACCTCTCCAGCCAGCAAGTTGGGGCATGAAACTCACATAAGTAACAGATAGGTATGCCAGACCCATCCAGGACAAAGGCACTGTAAACCAGGGGCATAACTGGAGCCAGGCTCATGGGCAGTGTTCCCTCTAATTTTTTATAGGCTGTGTGCGCAAAAAATTTCTTTTGTGCAAATTTTTGGAATCAGCATCCAAATTTGTGCACACTCCAGTGAGTGTGATCAAACTAGTGAGTGCAACAAAGTAAGTGTGTATGATGCAAATAATGTCTAAATTTTACTTTGATATGGCGATGGATAAATTACATAACCTTATTTGAAACATGCTACTTGAAATCACCTTCTTAAAAGTAGCATAAAAATATTAGCACTGTTGAATATTTTTGTGCACGCTCTATTTTGTTGTGTGCACAGGTTTCACAACCTGTGTGCACATGCACACGTGCACAGCTTAGAGGGAACATAGCTCATGGGGCTCGAGCCCCAGGTCCCAACGCCCGAGCCTTGGTTCTGCAGCTGAGCTACCTGCAGCAGTGGCTGCAGTAGTGGCGCGCAAGTCCCAAGTCCCAGCATGCCGAGCTCTGTGCCTTTTCCGTGGCCAGTGGCATTCCTGCTATAAATAATCAATAAGGCAGTGACCAGCTCTCTATTGAAAAGCCCTGACTTAGATGGGAACAATACATCCCCCAGACTTTTTGACACGTACTCTGCTTACCTGTAACGACCCTCCTCTCCACCCCATTACTTCTAGTCATAGGCTATGTCTACATATAGTCCATTGTTTTGAAATAACTTATTTCGAAATAACTTATTTCAAAATAAAAACGTTATTTTGAAATAACCGGAATCAAAGTAACCAAAAATCAAGTTGAAATAAGGGAAAAGCTGGAATCAAAATAGCACGTCCAAACACAGGACTTGCTATTTCGCTTTAGGAGAGGGGCACCATGGGAGGTGTGGCAACATGGCCCCCCCCGGGCCATGTTGGCAGCCATGTTGCCAGCCAATCCCATAAAAGCTGGCACCGACCTCGCTTCCCTGTTCATTCTGGCTAGCAGGACTCTGCAAGAGACAGATGTGGACGCTGCCCGGCTGCCTAGCCTTCGCTGTGTGGCCACTAGATGTGCTGCGCGCCGTCAGAGTGTTCTCCTGTTGGGGGACACTCTGCTCGCAGACCCCAGTGCTGCCCCGGCTGTGCCCCAGTCTGCCAGCACCCTGGGCCTCAGAGCTGCCCTAGTTCCCCTGTCCCTTTCTGTGCCTCGCCAGGTCTGGGCCCAGGAGACCAGCACAGACTGGTGGGAGCGGGTAGTGCTCCGAACCTGGGAGGATGACCAGTGGCAGAGGAATTTCTAGATGACTAGGGACAGCTTCAACCACCTGGTAGCAGAACTCACCCCGCTGCTGCACCAAAGAGACACTGCCATGAGACTGGCCATCCCTGTCAACAAATGAGTGGCCATCACTGTGTGGAAGATGGCCACTCTGGAGTCCTACAGGTCTGTGGCGCACCTCTTTGGGGTTGCCAGGTCCACCATTGGGATCATCCTGATACAGGTCACCAGGGCCATCAACAGGATCCTGCTGCGATGCCTTATCACTCATGGGGAGCTGCAGGACACCATGGATGGCATGGCCACCCTGGGATTCCCTAATTGTGTGGGGATACTGGATGCAACACACATCCCTGTGAGGGCCCTGGAGCACCGAGCTGCTGAGTACCGGAATCGCAAGGGGTACTACTCTGTCATCATGCAGGCCCTTGTGGACCACCAGGGCGTCTTCCAGATCTGTTACGTGGGTCGGTCAGGGAGGGCGCATGATGCCAGAGTCCTCTGGAACTCTGCCCTCTACTGGGGCATGTAGGGGGGCACCTTCTTCCCCCCCCATAACATCAATGTCGGAGGAGTAGAGGTGCCCGTCCTCATTGTTGCCAATGCAGCCTATCCCCTCCACCCGTGGCTCATGCTTCCCTACACAGGGCCCCTCGATCCTCACCGGCAGCTTTTCAATCGGTGTCTGAGCCACTGCTGCCAGGTGGTTGAGCGGGCCTTTGGAGGGCTGAAGGCCCGTTGGAGGTGCCTTCTTACCCGCCTCCACCTTGGGGAGGAGATGACGTTGGAGGTCATCTGCGCATGCGTGGCCCTGCACAATTTCTGCGAGCTGCAGGGCGAGACTGTTGCTGCTGCCTGGGAGGCCGAGGCCCAGCTCATTGGGGGCCAATACGAGCAGCCCGCACCTGTGCCCCCACAGGAGTGGGCATCAAGAAGGTCTGTCACAGTACGCGATGTGCTCACAAACACCTTTGCCACAGAGGAGGAACTCTGAGGGCCAGGCCTGCCCCCCCACACCACCCTCTACCCCCTTCTACCACAGCCAGCCCCCACCCATCCACCCGCACTGTGAAGCACACCCAATAAAACAAGACACACTCACTAATATCAGTTGTGAACTGTTTATTTTAACAATGGGGGGTTGGGGCAAGGAAGGGCTGGAGAGGGTTAGGAGATGTGGCAATGTGTGGGATGACTGGGGGGACGGCCTTCAACTGGGAGATGGGGTTAGGGTGGGGGTCACTGGGGTGAGGGGAGTTCTCAAGCAGGGCCTTGGTGGGGGTCCTGGCGAAGGGGTCTGCCACGGCCCTACCTGTGGCCACCCTGGGTCCCGGGCCGCCTTGGAGGAGGGCCCTGAGGCGGTGCTCCACCAGCTGCTGGTGGGGCGGTGTTGTCCGCGATGCGGCACAGACTGGTGGCTGCATCCCCCAGGGCTGTGCCGAGGTGATCCATGGCTGTGGCCTGCCTCTACATGGCCGTGGCCTGCCTCTCGAACGCGGCCACCAGGCGGTCATCAGCAGTACCCCTTGGCGCAGCAGCTGGAGGGCAGCATCCTGGCGGGTGGCCTGCTGTTGCCGCTAGGCCTGGGCGGATGCCTCAGTGCGTTCACCTAAGTCCTCAAATCTGGCCAGGACTTTCTGTCGCATCTGGGGGCCCCTCCTCCTCCTTTTGGGTCTGGGGGTGCCGGGTAGGTTCGGTGCCCGATGGCTACCAGTGGCACGGACTGCTGGAGGGAAGCATAAAACAAGGTTGGAGCCTGCTGCCTGCTGGCCTTGCCTGTGTGCAGCCTGTCTGCAGCACACAGCTCCGCCGTGACTGTCAGCAGGAATCTGGACCTGGGTCCTGTGGGACATTGCCCCAGAGGCACGCATGGCCTAGTGGTGCCCACAATGGTGAGCTGGACTCACCCAAAAGACTTGCTCTGGGGAGTCTCCCAAGGCCACTTGCCAGTGGTCTGGTCTGCATGCTGTGCACCCTGCCCAAGATGCAGCTGCATCTTTCACACCCATCCCATGTTAACCAACCCCAGGCATGCAGGGGCCTGTCACCTTGGTGCCACATGTCTCTCAGGCACCCATGCCAATGTGAGGGCCTCTGCCCCCCCAGCCCTGTGTCTTGCCTGTCCCTGTGCTGTACCCCCTCACTGACTGTGACCTGGGCAGGCCTAGCCCTGCCTGCTTGTAGGGACAGGAAGACTCACTGACAGGGGCTCCAGATGTCCGCCGGGACGTCCTGTCATCTGTGTCGGACTCCCCTCGGGTCAGCATGTCGGCAGGCCTCTGCTCCTCCTCGCCGCTCTCACTCTCCTCGTGGGCGATGGGGAAGAGCTCCGGAGTCCCCAGTGCAGCCTCTGGTGGTGGTGGTGGTAGGACAGGAGGCCGCCCGACATCCAGTGATGCCTCGGAGCTGCTGTCCCCTCTCTTTTGGGCTGAGGAGGTACTGGGGCGGTGGCCAGTGTTCACTGACTGGGCTGACACGCCATTGGGCTCAGCCCCCAGGAAGGCATGGAGCTCCACATAGAAAGGGCAGGTAGCAGTGCTACTTGCCCCCTGGAGCTCGCATGCTTCCCTGGTTTGGGCATTGTCCTGCCTCAGGGCCTTGATCTTTGAGTGCACCTGCTCTGTGGTGCGCTTGTGGCCCTGGATGGACAGCTCCTCTGCAATGTCGGTGTAAATGTCCCAGTTCCGGTGGCTAGCTCGGAACCGGCAAAGGATGTCCTGCCTGATAGAGATATTAAGGAGCAGGTGGACTTCCTCAGTGCTCCATACAGGGACACACCGTCTCCCCTCGGAGCCTGCAGAGCCACGTGCTGTCATGGCTCTGGAAGCCTCTCAGCACGCTGGCAGGCAAGGGCAGGGGACAGCACTTCCTTTTTCCCGTGGGTGCTGTGCACCCCCGGGAAGAAGGTCAAAATGTGTTATTTCAAAGTAATGGTTATTTCAAAATAACACATCCAAACGGTGTTATTTCAAAACGACCATTTTGAAATAACCGCCATTTTGAAGCTATCTGGGTTTAAGCTGTTTCCATACGACGGTTTCTATTTCGAAATGACGGATCTGATCATTTCAAAATAAGAAAACGTTGTGTGGACCTAATCTCTTTTATTTCAAAATAACCAGTGTTATTTTGAAATACAGTAAAAGAGATGTGTGGACATACCCATAGTCTTTAATGAAATTTATGCTCTGTGTCAGCCATTATCACCTTTGTTCAATGACTGTACTTGTAAATAAATAGGTAAAGAATTCCAAATGGCTTATGTAATTGATATAGACGCATATATATTTGACCACAGTAACATCATCAGTTTGAAGGTGAATACAGTCAGCCTTCCTTCTTGTTATCTTGACTACAAACCTCTTCAGTATTGTCTGTGGGGCCTGGTCCTTTTGGAGGAACTTTTCCAGCTTTACAACAGCAGAAGTGGGGTGCAATTTGTTTTAACAGTCCATGTGATATCTGCATGGCAGTTTTTTTGTCCTAAACAGAATTTCAGCAGCATAAAGCGATTTTTTTTAAAATAAAGGTTTTAATACTTAAATTTAAATGAGATATGTCAACAGAGGTGGCAGCCATGATGGCCACCCCACCCCACACGTAGCCCCCCTGGATTATGCTGCTCTTAGGGAGGAATGTTAAGTATCAATCTCCCTGATGGGCCTCACCTCCGGGCCATCCAGCTCAAGGGGAAGAATATTAAGTATCAATCTCCCCTGATGGCCCTCAATCTCCTGTGTGAGTTTCTTCCTCCCTAGCTTTGTGTCAACACGAAGGGGGGTGAGTTCCTATCCCCCCTGAACAGTTTCTCTGCACCCCTGTCACCACGAAGGAGGGGTCATTGTCTGGGGTCTCAGTTCCATCATTGGTCCTGACCAGAATCCCACTCCCAATTGGCTATTTTTACTCTGGCTGTGCAAAATTCTATTTAAACCCCCTGTCTCAGCTAGCTTGTGTTCTCCCACCCTCGAATGCTAAAGGGCACGTCGCGACCCGGTTGGACTGATCCCCGACTGAGACAGGGAGCACCCACCCCCGAGACCTTTTTTTGGGGGTGTACATGAATTGCCAGCCGAACGATTAAGTACTGGGATGTTGCAGCTGGTCTGCCTCCTCGCTTTGGGTTCCACTACTGTGGTAGGACAGGTATTATAAATCGATACAAGCCTCCTACTTCTCTTAATTCTTCTCCTTGCTACTATTCATGTATAGTCTGTTATTGTAGCTTCCTTATTTGAGTTTTATATAGTTTGTGTAGCTGTTTATTATTCCCCCTGTATCCTGCATAATCCTTTCATGATATAGATGTTCATTGCCTAGCATAGATTGTTATTTCGTCATATGTTTATTAGCCATTTGTATTTTGCATTTTTATTGTAAAGTTGTTTATTGCTCCACTTCTACTCTAAACTGCTGTCCCCAAATTCCCCCAGCATACACGGGGGGAGTGTGGGAGTTTAGTTTCTCTCATCTGACTCCTTCATTCTGCTGCCCACCCTTCTTGGCTAGCAAGGAGGAATGGCTTTGAGCCATTGGTAAATACGCGTCGGGTGGGCTGATCAGTGCCTATACTGATGTTGAGGCAGTAAAAGGCCAGAAAAGTCCTTGACTTATTATGGCCACTCTCTTGTAGGTTATTGCTCCATACTGTTATTTGGTTATAAGTGTTTTACACAGACTTTCTTGTTCCATACTGTTATTTGGCCATAAGTGTTTTACACAGACTTTCTTGTTCCACACTGTTAGTTGATTATAAGTGTTTTATATAGACTTCCTTGCTCCATATTATTAATTGGTCATAGGTGTTTATGGTATCACTATAAAAGTAGCTTTTTTTTGTTTACTTAAACTGGTGTCCGTCTCATTGGTGGGTGTTGCCGGTCTGTCGCAGTTACATCGCGAACCCCGGGGTTCAACAAGATACAGAAAGAATTTTGATGTCTATTGTAATAACCTTTGGGGAGGAAGGGGTTAACACTCTGGTCAGTGAGTCCCAGGACAGCCAATAGGAACAAAGCACAGCTTTTTGAACTGGAAGAGCAGACTGGCCTGTTCCTGTTAGGATGCAGCAGAGCTCCTGGAAGGATCAGGAGGAGGCCAGAAGGGCCTGAGGAAGAATCCAGCAACATCCTTACCAAAGATAAGTTAAGTTTGTTACTGACCAGGCATGGGTAGAACAGGCAATGTTTATTTAGATGCGGTCAGGGTATTTTCTTTATTTTTGGTTTGTTTTTGGATTTCTCTGTGCTGAGCACATGTACCCCCTCCCACTACCCTGTAACTACCTAAGTTAATTCCCAGAGAAGCAACTCTCTGTGTTTTTTATCTGTTCTTTTTGATTAAAGATTTTACCTTCTAAGTAAGTTCTGGTTCTGTGTCCTGGAAGGGCAAGAGGTTTGTGTGCACGGTGCCTCAGACTGCACAGGCAGCTACTAAAGGGGACTCCATTCTAGTTCCAGCTCATATTGCAGCTGGAGTTCAGTCACTTTCCTGAGGGAGGAATAAAAGTGATTGAGGATACCTCACAGGAAGGAATTCCCAAGTGCGCCTTCCTGGGTTTCAAGAGGTTTTTTGTATTTGGGTGGTGGCAGCGATACCACTCCAAGGCCAGGAACTGGAGGCCTTGGAGAGTTTTAAGAGCAGACTTTAAGGCCAGTGGCTTTTCAGGCCTGTTGCGGGTCCCCATCTTCTGCACTCAGAGTGCCAGAGTGGGGAAACAGCCTTGACAATTACAACAAGAGTTAAAGTATTATATTACATGGTTTAAGCAGTAGTTGTTTTATTCTTTTAGAGGTTAAAATTGTGTCCAAATTTGGTTTATAATATATTAACTGATCATTGATAATTTTTGTTTGTTTTTAGTAACATGGTGGAATCTGTCTCTCTTGCAGGATTTGTGGAATCTAAGGTTTTTGTGGGTGGAAGGATAAAACTGCTAGAAACAATACAGGAGTGGGTGTGAGTGGGTACTGCAGAGAAGGATAGGTGTGGGATTAAAAAAATAGTGCCATGCAAGGCTCTATTCTGACTCTTGTAGACCTTCCAAGCCTTCTCTGAGTCCTAACTAACAGGAACTCTTTGCAGAGAGGAAACCATTCTTTCAAAAATTTCCAACATGCTAGTTGCAGGAAAAGAATTTCCAATAAGTTGTATTAATACAGGGAGATAAAGAGTATCTGTTGTGTGTGCTACTCAAGTTAGACTTTTTTAAATCATCAGGTATAGGTAACCTGCACCCTCAAAATTTAAAATTGCTAGGTTGCTAAAGCACTTGCTGGACTGGTAAGGCTGATTTTCAATAAGTCTTAGAGCACTAGGGAAATTCTAGAAGACTGGAAGAAAGCTAATATTGTGCCAAACTTTTTAAAGGGCAAACAGGGTGAGCCATGTAATTATAGGGCTGCGTGCCAAACATTGATCCAAGGCACGATAACAGAGCCATTAATAATGGATTCCATTAATAAACAATTAAAGGAGAGTAATGAAATTAATGTATGTCAACATAGCTTTACGGAAAATAGATCCTGTCAAACTAACTTAATGTCTTTTTTGATGAGACTACTAATTTGATTGATAAATGTAACAGTGAGGATATAATATATTTAGACTTTTATAAGGCATTTGACTTGGTACAGCATGATATTTTGCTTGAAAAACTAGAACGATATAAAATAGACATAGCACCTACTAAGTGGAATAAAAACTGGCTAACTGATAGGTCTCAAAGACTATGTCTACACTGCCAAATTAGTCTGGAGTAAGGAGGCTTAGTCCGGGCTAATTTAGCCTCTGGCTACAGTAGGCTTTGCCTAGTCCAAACTAAGAAATTTCTTAGTTCAGACCAGGGAAAACTTAGTCTGAACTAGTTGGTACCAATGTTAGTTCAGACTTCTGCACCCAGGCTATGTTCACACGTTGCTTTTAAATCTAAACAATGACTGTTGTTTCGATTTAAAAAATGGCATGTCCGAAAGAAGTTTCGTTATTTTGAAATGATGAGCCCCATCATTTTGAAACAATGAACCTTACTTCGAAATAGTAAAACCTAGGAAGAAGGTGAAGTAGCTGTTAAATCGAAATGGTTGTTTTGAAATAACACTGTTCGGACATGTTATTTCAAAATAACTATTATTTCGATTTAACACTTTTGCCTTTCTCCTTCCCAGGTGCCTTCCTTTTCCTATATATTGGATGGGAGCATGGCCCAGCCAGGGGGCCATGTTGCCACACCTCCTATGCTGCCCCTCTCCTGAATCGAAATAGCAAGTTCTGTGTCCAGACTTGCTATTTTGATTTGGTGTTTTTGCTTAATTTGATTTAAGTTAAATCAAATTAAGGATTTTATTTCGAATTAACTTATTTTGATTTAACTTAAATCGAAATAAGCATGTATGTGTGGACATAGCCTCAGTTTGAACTTCAGTTCGAACTAAGGGGGGGCAAGACCCAAACTAAGGGTTAGTTCAAACTAAAGAAATTCAGACTAAGCCATTAGTTTGAACTAACTGTGCATTCAAGTTCAAACTAACTATTAGTTCAAACTAGAATGAGTGGTTAGTTCAAACTAAAAAGTCCACGATTAGTTCAAACCAGCCCGAGGTTCATTCAAACTAACTGCGAACTTCTTAGTACAGACGAGCAAGTCTGAACTAAAATTGTAGATGTAGGCATAGCCAAAATGTAACCAAATGGGGAACTGTTATAAAGCAGGTGCATTTTCTGTGTGGTTCTGCAGGGATTTGGTCTTGGCCACTGTTCCCTTTAAGGCATGTGGCAGTGCGGTTGCTCACTTGGAAAAAAATGCTGCCGCGCAGGATTTTCCTGCCCCCGCGCATGGGGCAGTTCAGGGCGGCAGCGTAGCTGAGGTTAGGGCCAGGCAGTGCTGGGCTGGGCCTGCCCCACAGCCGGGGAACAGCCAGGAGCCGGAGGCAGCAGGCCCCGGGTCCTGCAGCAAAGCCGAGAGTCAGTCGGGGGCGTCTGGGCTGGGCTGAGGATCATGCCCGGACACAGCACTCCGGCGTGTCTCCCCTTGGCTGGAGGAAGGGAGGGTCTGCAGGCTCGGGCCAGCCCTGCCACTCCTCCCTCCCTCCCCAGAGCCCATGAGGCTCTGCCCCTTCCAGCTGGGGCCTGGCGGTTCGCGTGGACAGCCCCAGCCTCCAGCCTGGGCTCCTCCTTGCCGGCCAGTGCCATGGCCTCCTGCCCCCCGCCCAGCTCTTTGCCCAGTGAAGGGGGCTGGGGGGGGGTTTGGGGTGGTCAGGCACTGGTGGGGAAAGCAGGAGGGTGGGGGGTTAGGAGGGCTGGAATGGGGGCAGGGAGCTTAGGGAGTCAAGATTGGGCAGGGTTACCAGGCATGTGGCAAAAGGAGGACATTTCCTCCTTTTTGCCCTGCCATCTTCCGGGCATTTGGGATAAAGTGCAATTTGTCCGGGTTTTTGCCGGACGCGTGGGGCAGCTCTAGAGCCCACAGCTCCAGGACGTGTTCTTCTGTCGTTCAGCCCAGCAGCTGCAGCGCCTGGTGGGGTTGGGAATTTGCAGAGGATCCCTTGCTGGGCTGCTGCATGTCTATAGGCAGTGAAGAGGGCTGGTCAGGGGAAGGGTCGGTTGCGGCCTGGGAAGTGTTTTGGGTCTACCTTGTTGCTTCTGCTGCTCACCAGTTCTTTCCAGTCTGCAGCTCAGGTCTGCTCCCCTCTCCCAGCCTGCCCCCTATTTTGGGGAAGGCTTGCTCTTATTTTTTGGAGACACTGGGGCTTTTCTTCAGCTTGATGGTGTCTCTCGCAGAGACAGCCCAGTGGTCCCTGCTTCACTTTCTGCTTTGCTGCCCTGCTTGGCTTACAGTTTCTGGGGAGGTTTCTTTCTCTAATAGCTCAGTTAAGCCAGATCTTTATTCCTTCTGATGGGCATTGCCTTTTTGCAATAAATCTTTTGTTTACAGGTCAAGGGAAGTTCACTTTGGGTTGTGAGGAAGTTTGAGTGCATGTGATTTTTCCCTTTCTCACTGTGATTTTTTTCAGTTTGCTTCTCCTTTCCAAGATGAGATTAGTCTGCTATAGATGTATCCTTAAATTTTATTAAGATACACCAAAGTACAAGTATTATACATTCTAAAGTAGCTGCTGGGCTGGGCCTGATCCTATAGTTTAAATGAAGTCAGTGGAAAATTTTATTGAGCAAGGATTGCAATATTTGTCCCTTTGTTAGTAGTTTATCAAATCACAGAAAACAAACAGCTTGGTTTTGACTTTTGCATATAGATTCTATGCTTATTTTTATTTTAGGGTGAGTTTCTTTTGGTAGATTTAAGAAAAAACTTTTTGTTGCATCTGAGAATAGGTGCTGTCATCTTACTGGGGCAATTCTTCAGCTTTCTAAACAAGATGTACAGCAAAGAATAAGTGCCATTCATACCCTGAAGTTTGAAGATCCTTACGCGGGAAACATTAAGTGCATGGTGCCAAAATGTCCCTTCCATAACTAGATAAAGCTGTGGAGCTGAAGAATCTAAAAATCAGTTGTATATTTCCTGAAAGCTAGTGTGGATGTTACTTAAGTGGAGTAACTGAACAGTGAGAATGTTTAAGTATTCTAACCCTGTGCCTTCAAAGAACCTGGAACATGTTTTCTCCAAAATCCTGTAACTCACAACAATTCATTACAAAACAAACAAGGATTCTTGTGGTACTTAAAGACTAACAAATATATTGATTGCATAAGCTTTCATGGGAGAAAACCCCATTTCATCCCATGCTTTGAAGAACAATTCATATAAATCTTAGAGATGTAATGAAGATATCAGATAAGTACTTGTTTTAAATATAGTAACAGCCAAAAGACTGGGAATCAATGGCAGCCATGAGATTATTCTCTTCATTATGCACCCTAATCTGTCCATCAGAAGAAACCATAATGCATTGAAGTGATGTGGTATTTTGGTAAAGATTGTCTCTTAAATTGAAAGGTAGCCCCAAAAAGATGGGGTAGGTAAAGATACAAGGCACTGAAAATAGGCTTTTAAGAAATACTGTAGCCTTATCTTAAAGCAGCTAGAAGTCTATTGTTTTGATTTCAGCTGTGTTTAGCACCCTTCTTGTAGCAGCATTTTCCTGAAAAGACATGCCTGGAATCTTTTTGATTTTTAAAATTTCAATAGAATTTACCCCTCTGGGACCATCAAGACATCTTAAATGCTGCGAGTTTCTAAAGGGGTAGCCATGTTAATCTAGTCCAGGAAAAAACAAAACAAAACAAGCAGTCTCCCACGAAAGCATGCAAAAAATAAACCTGTTAGTCTTTAAGTGCCACACGACTCCTTGTGTATCTTAAATGCTGTCAATGATCATTAGCTGGCTTCCCTGTGAACTGTAACTCTGCATGTAGAACACAGGAGATGAGGGCATTAGGCAGAATTGTGACACCTAGGATCTGGATTGAATATAACTTTGGTATTGGGCTGTTTGAAAGCCATGGATTAGTTTCTTTTGATTGTATAGCAATTTGGGTAAATGTTAAATAACTTGGGTGTTTTTTTATTAATAAAAACAACTTTAAATAATTTTTATTTTTTCATTGGTTTAGATTTTTCAATAATTTTTGTTGCATGAGTTTGCACACAAATTTTATTCAGAAAAAGTTTTGCACATGGGTTGAAAATTTTGCACACAAGCTGCCAAACCTTAGAGGGAACATTGGGCCCTGTGCTATTTAAACTTTTATCAGTGATCTGCAGAAAATATAAAATAATCAATGATAAAAGTTTGAAGATGATATAAAAATTGAGGAAGTAGTTTATAGGGAAGAGGACAGATCACTGATTCAGAGCAATCTGGATCACTTGATAAGCTTGGCCTGAGCAAACATTATGTGTTTTAATATGGCTAATGTAAGTGTACATATCTAGGAACAAAAATGCAGCCATGCTTGCAGGATGGGGGACTGTGAACCATGGAGTCTGAATAAGATTTGGGGAGTTGTAGTGGGTAGTTAGCTGGTGTGTGATGCTGTAGCCAAAAGAGCTAATAATGTGCTCGTGGGATGAATTAACAGCAGTATCTCATGTACGAGCAGAGAGGTTATTTTGCCTCTGTTTTTGGCACTGGTGTGAGTGACCCCTGTTGGAATCCTGTGTCCAGCTCAGCTGTTCACAATGTTGATTTCAATGTCCATAATGAAGGATGTTAATGAATTGTAGAGGGATCAGAGAATTGCCACAAAAATGAATAAGAGATTAGAAAACCTGCCTTATAATGATAGAATTTGGTGCGTCTACACTTACCGTTTAATTCAAATTAATTAAGATTAATTCAAATTAAATTAATGCATGATTACACTGGCTTTCATTCGTTTGAATTAAGGAATTCCTTAGTTTGAATTAATTGAAGCTTACTTTGAAGTTATAACTTAACTTGGCTTAACTTTGAAGTAAGAGTTAATTCAAACTTATTAGTTGGAATTAAACCAGTGTAGCCATGTTAATTCAAACTAACCATTAATTCAAATTAACACTTTTTGACCGTCTTCCTTCCAGGGTGCCTTCCTCTTTCTATATATTGGGTGGGGACATGGCCCTTCTTGGGGGCCATCTTGCCACACCTCCCGTGGTGCCCCTCTCCTAATTCAAACTAGCAAGTCCTGTCCATGGACATGCTAGTTCAAATTGGTTTTCCTAGTGGGGCCATGTTAGTTCAAATTAACTTAATTTGAACTAATCATTATTAGTTTGAATTAATTAGTTTAAATCAAGTTAATTCGAACTAACCTTCTAAGTGTGGATATAGGGTATGCCTACATTTGCAAGTTAGTTCAAATTTAAGGAGGCTTAATTCAAACTAACTTAGTAGCTGTCTACTCTAGGTTTTCATTAGTTCGAATTTAGGACTTCCTTAATTCAAACTAATGAAAGCTTAGTTCGAATTAGTAAGGCCTGCCAGTTAGTTCAAACTGAGTCCTTAGTCTGATCCTTAGTTTGGACTAAGGATAGCGTAGACTAGGATTAACCCTTAGTTCGAATTTAATAAATTCAAATTAAGGGCCATTAGTTCAAATTAACAAAGTGGACTAATTTGAATTCATATAAAGTCGAATTAGTCCACTTTGTTAATTCGAGCTAATAAGTTTGAGTTTAGTTTGAACTAAACTCAAATTTATTAGTTCGAATTAACAAATTCAAACTAACTGTTCCTGGTGTAGATATAGCCTAAGAGGTCAATCTATTTAGTATAACAAAGATAAGGCCAAGGGGATTTGATTACAGTCTATAAGTCTCTCCATGGTGAACAATACTTAATCATGGTCTCATCAGTCTGTCAGAGTAAGCTTTAATAAAATGCAATGCCTTGAAGCTGAAGCTAGACAAATTCAGACTGGAAATAAGGTACGAATTTTTAACATTCAGAGTAATTAACCAATGGAACAATGTACTGGGAATTTCCCACACTGACCATTTTTAAATGAGGATTGGATGGTTTTCTAAAAGATCTGCACAAGGAATTATTTTTGGTCTATTCTCTAACCTATGTTATACACAGTGGATCAGACTACTAGATGATTAAAATGGCCCCTTCTGGCCTTAGGGTATGTCCATACTTAGTCTTTAAATAGAAATAATGCTGATTAATTCAATTTAAAATATTGCATGTCCACATGACGTTTCCGTATTTGAAATAAGGAGCTCCCTCATTTTGAAATAAAAAAAGTCATTTCAATATAATAAAACATAGTATTATATTGAAATGATGGTTAAATCAAAACTGTTATTTCAAAATAATGCAGTGTGGATGTGTTATTTCGATTTAACTGTTATTTCAATTTAACACTTTTGCCCTTCTCCTTCCCAGGGTGCTGTCTTTTTTCTATATATTGGGGGGGGGGGCATGGCCCTACTAGGGGGCCATGTTGTCATACCTCCCATGGCGCCCCTCTCCTAAATCGAACTAGGAAGTCCTATCCATGAACATGCTAGTTCTATTTGAGTTTCTAGTGGGGACGTGTTAAATCAATTTAACTTAAATCGATTTAATGATTTTATAGCAATTTTATTAAATCAACTTAACTTAAAGCCATTTAACTGCCTAAGTGTGGACATAGCCTTAGGGTCTAAGAAAGGTGAAACAGCTGCTCTGCCCATGTTCTCTGGGCACTTTGATGTTTTATTGGTTTTACAGATCTAGGAAAAGAAACAGTTTTGAAAATATATTTGTAAAGCTGAACTGAAGAAAGTTTCCCCCAGAGAGATGAGAGTGGGAAATTCCAGAAGTGCTGGATACTTGGAGTCCTTGTACTGAAGAAAGCCAAAGTCTGAATCACCCCTAGTGTCACAGTCAGACACCAACTGGCCCAGCTAGGTGTCCTCTCTATTGTGTTATCATGGATACAGCCATTCCCCAGACAGGCTCTCTGCTAGCATGCTGGATAGGGACCTACACACTCCTGGTGCTGGGCTGTTGCTGTATTTCATCACTGTAACCACACAGGATGGAAAATCTCTCTCTCAGCTGCAGGTTTCAAAAATCCCCTATGAATAGCCCAGCTAGAACCTGCCACCTGAGTGTCATATTGACCCTGTTCTGCCCAGGATCAGGACATTTTGGATTTCTATTCATCATCTCCTTGCACTGGGCTATGGCTGGCCAGGAAGCCCTGAGCCAGGAGAGCTGGATGGGTGGAGGACACTTCCTGTGGGGCAAAGTCGTACATAAAGCTGTTTTAAGCAAATGAAAGAATCCCACAGACAAACCATGTGGCAAATCCAACCTTTATTGGAGCCAGTGCGGAATAGCCCGGTTGTCACATGTCCTAGAGGGTCACATCCTCCATGCACAACAATGAAGTCAGCAGCCCCCTAGCTGGACTCCTGACAAGCATACTACCATCACAGGGATTAGTGTGGATCAGGGCTTCTGGTGAGGTTCTTCCGGGGCCACTGAGCGCTAAGACAGTCACCCACCCACCTCAGTGAATGAACTGATCACAGCCAGATCCAGAGTTTTTACCTCAGTCGCTGCTCTGCCCAGTCAGTCTCAATGCAGAGGGCACCAGCCAGGAACAAAGCTCCAGTGGCCCAGTGTGGCCCCAGCCTGCAAGTGATGCACTCTGCATGCCAAGCAGGGGAGTGAAGGGTTGATGAGGCAGGCTGGTCCAAGGGATGGGCTGGGGTCACTCACAGCTCACAAAGGGACAAAGTTTTCATAAGTGTCACTCCTGAGTCGGGATCCCCCTTCTGCAGCCCTGCCTCCTGCTGCTGACTGACAAGTGGGCTTGGAATTGGAGACTGTACAGTAGGTGATGGAGCAGTCCTCCTGAAGAAGGCACACGGATAGTGAGTGGGAGGATGGAGGCAGACACAGGACGTAGAAAGCAGCAGGGAGGGAGCAACAGAGCCATGTGGGGTAGCAGGGGTGGGCCACACTTACATTGTCACTTGGTGGAGCTCCGTTGGGGATGTCTGTAAGAGGAACAGAATGGATCAGGACTGGGCATTAATGTCCACCCCCTGTGCCCCCATCACCAGCAGCTCAGCTGCTGGCTGGGAGTGAGACACAAACCCAAGGGGCACAGTTTCCCAGCGCTCTGCCCAAATGCATTGGCCAGACCCCAGCCTGGGGGATGACTTACATCAATGCAAACGCTAAGCAGGATCAGAGCCCTGTGCAACCAGCCTGCCTCCTGTTTCTGGAACCAAGTTCTGACCAAGCTTTTGAAGGTCTCAGAAGCCACAGCCACTTTTCCCACCCTTCTGCATGTTTGCCTTTGCCTCTGTGCTTCTGGGCTCTGATGGCGAATGGAAGCACCAGAACAGAAATCCCAAGGGAAAAAATGCCATTTCCACAGCATTCCAAGCCTGAGCCAGCTACCAGGAGAGCCAGAAACCTCAAGAGAAATTTCTACCTAATAGATTCAGAGAAACCTTCCAGTTCTAACTTGTGAGATTCACCTAGCTCAGTATTGCCTGCTGGTTTAAAGGGGTCCCTTCAACTTGCACATCACATTATCTGGTGCTTTCATAGTTGCAGAAGTTCTAAGTAATGTCTGAGGTGATCATAACTGTAAGGGTATGTCCACACTTCTCTTTTATTTTGAAATAACACTGGTTATTTCAAAATAAAAAAGATTAGGTCCACACGACGTTTTCTTATTTCGAAATGATGGGCTCTGTCATTTCGAAATGAGAACCATCATTTCGAAACAGCTTAAACCCCATTCATTTTGAAACGGCTGTTATTTCGAAATGGTTATTTCGAAATAACGCCATTTGGACATGTTATTTCGAAACAAAACCATTGTTTCGAAACAAATGTTTTGAAACAACATGTCCAAATGGCCTTATTTTGAAATAACCATTTCGAAATAACAGCCATTTCGACAGCAGGCTTTCCCTTAATTCGAATTAACATTTTCTTAATTCAAATTAACTTATTTCAAAATAAGGACTTTATTTCGAAATAACTCATTTTGAAATAACTTATTTCGAAATAACGATGTATGTGTGGACCAATGTTCCCTCTAAGCTGCGCTGGCGCGCTGTGTCGCAGCCCGCCACAGCCGCCAGCGCAGCGAAAGCTGCCGGCAGCGCACTGCCGGCAGCCTCCACAGAACTCCTCTGGGGCTGGGAGTTTTGAAAACTCCTGCCCAGAGAAGCTCCAACGGAGCATGCCCAGAAAATCTGGGCATGCTCCGTAGAGCTCCTCTGGCCCGGGAGTTATGGCTGGGCCCTCTGGCTCCAGTCCAGCTCCAAGGTAAGTGGGGGGGGGGGCGAGCGGGGGGCGAGCGGGAGGGGGCTGTCAGGAGCAGCGAGGGGGCGAGCGGGAGGGGGGCTGTCAGGGGGGGTGAGCGGGAGGGGGGCTGTCAGGAGCAGCGGGGGGGTGAGCGGGAGCAGGCAGGCTGCCGGGGGGGGGGCTGAGCAGGAGCGGGGGGAGGGCTGCGCAGCGGGCCCCACGGGCGGGGGGGAGCGCAGCAAGCAACCGGAGTTGCTCAGCTGCCCTCTCCCCTTAGAGGGAACATTGGTGTGGACATAGCCTAAGAAGTTAGTGTAAAGAAAATACCCCCCCCCCAGTTTGTGTCATTTGACTGTGCAACACTCTGGCTACATGTGTTATGACCCTCCGCAAGTGCCTGCTCCACACAGAGAACAGTAGTCTACTATTGCTGCCAAGTCATGGACTTACTCTTTTAGGTCCAGTGGTAGAGATCCATGTTTTTACTGATAAAGGTCTGAGGTTCAAACTATATTGATGAGTTGTTACTGGGATTACTCAAACAGTAATTTCCTTGAACAACCAGTCAGCTCAGAAGAAAATGGCTAATTGAACAGACCCCCATTAACCTTCACAGGAGAAAACAGAACGCCTCTTTCTTCTGACATAGTTTAAAGGATGCTTCCCCCCAAACAGAATTGTTTGAAATAAGTCAACTTAAAAAAAATTCAGCTTGACAGTTTTTCTTTAAATGAACTGATATTACCTTGCTTCCTGTCTCTCACAGTCCTGCCCTTTCGCTGCACCGTTTATACAACTAGCACCATTCCCAAAGGGAGATGTTTCTGTGGATGTTGGAGAGAGGTGACCAGTATGGGTGAAATACACCCTCTGTCATCTGTCCCCCAGTGTCCAACACAGTCACCACTCCCCACATGTGGCAAAACAGCTATTGACCTGTGGCAAATTGGTGCTTTACTTCTACCACCTATTTTTTTTTAAATAAAGTTTTTAATAAAATTCATTTATACGTGTATGAGTTCAAAAAAGTGTTCTCTTTTTTTGTGCCTACAGTGTATTTGTATACAAGTGTTTGCACAATACAAAATAACAACATCGGCTTAATTTAGCACCTCTCTGCCCTTAATCACAGATTCATTCTTGGGTCCTATACAGCGTATAGTATATGCATATGCTGCAAAATGCATTTGTGCTGTGGGTGAAATCCACACATGGCCATCGTTATTAAACATCGCACTGTGTAATTCAGAACAACCTTAGTCAGCATCAAGTGTAATGTAGATTTCTTGACAGTTTCCAAGAAGCTACTATAGTGAATGTTGTATGTGTCCCCAAGCACAAATTGGTACTAGTAGGCTTTTTATTTATTTATATTATTTATAATTATAATCACTTCCAATTTTTATTTCAACTATCTCAAGAGCATGTGAGGCTTCTTTCTTTGGAGAGGCATGTTTTCAAGACGGATGTGATTTTACTTCAAAGCACTCAACATTTGAAAGATGATTCAATTGGTATAGCGTGGACTTGTATTTTAAAATGAAATGAGTTTGTGGTTCTAAATACAGTCATTCCAAAACTGTTTTCAATTTTCGGTTCAATGTGGCTCTGTGAATTAACTTTTTCTGTGGTAAAAAAGGTGAAACCAAAATATAGGTTGCTGATGTTGGACTAAAATTTGGAGGAGGAGTTGAAATGTAGCCTAACTGATTTTATGCCTGATTTCCCTGCTCTACTTAAAGAAAGATATGTCAGATTTCTCATTAATTCTACCAATATATAATTCAAAACATTATTTTGTATTTTTCTACCCCTTTATACTCTATAAAAAACACAGTTAATTTTTTTTTCATGTGGAGAAAATGTTAACACATTTGCCACAGTTTTGGCAAGTATAAAAAAACTGTTGGGCACCGCTGTGTTAGACTATAAATTGGACTTGAGGGGTGCCCAGGGCTTGCATAGAAGGAATTCCGCAGTCAAAGAACACAGCTCTATGGATAAGCTGCTGTGTTCATTCTGCCCCTGCCCTGCTTGCACACTGAAACAAATCATACAAAATAATCTATTCAACCAGATTACGGGGCGGCACTGTGTGGTGTCCCTCCAGAGCCTACAATGCCTGTTCAGTCAGAATGAGGTAACAGAAACAGCTACAAGCATGAGCAAGAGATTTTTTTTAATTCAGAATTTCTCCAGGTTCAAATCACAGGGTTTCACTGTCTGGTACCATTCATTTTTCACTTTTCAGTCACTTCTGGCTTTTTAACCCTTATGAATTACAACCATACGCCCTCCCATCCTGTCTATCACCTGGAACCAGTTAACTGACCTGGAGAGTCGCAGACCAGGTGAGCTAAACATCAACTGCCTGCCTCACCCCCTGCATCTCTACTAAGTCCTTAGTTGCCTGTTCCACTCACCCCCATTTCTTTTCCTGAAGTTGACAACCGTATAGGTCACATCTCCACTCTCCAACTGCAGGGGACGCACTGTGAAAGCAAAGCAAGATCTCAATTACCAGTAGGTTTCCTTCCCCTGCTTTAACACGTCTGTGGCCCACTCCTGCATGGCCTGCCAACAGCATGTCAGCTTGCCAGTCCCATTGGGATCCCAGCAGGCTACAGCAGGCCACAGAGCTGTTTGTGCCCAAATAGCTTCAAGATAAGGGGTGGGCTCTGTTCTGTAGTGCTGGGGTTCTCTGAGCTAGGGGCAGTGACCACCCGGCCCTCTCATCCAGTTCATTGGAAGGGTGCAGGATCCCAGCTGGGAAGGATGTGAGCTGCAAAGGGTCCCTGGAAGGAAATCCAGATCCCAGCCTGGGGAGGACAGAGAGGCTCCAGTCTACTGCAGAGCAGGCTAACAGGGCCCTGGTATTAATCACACACAGTTATTAACTGTGCTCCCACCCCCAGTCCAGAATAGCAGATGGGATCAGAGGAGCTGTTTCTGCTCGGTGCCTCCAAAGAGGGGCTACTGGCTGTTCGGGCTGTGTGCACAATGGGATGACTACAGAGAGTGAGTGCAACGCAGCACCAGTGCCTGCGTCTGGGCAGCTCTGGTACCACCACCCAGGTATCCAGCGCTTGCACCACAAGGCAGGGACACCATTTCCCCTCCCTGGAGTTGGCCACACCCAGGCCTCCAGCACATCACATCCATGGAGTGTGGGTGATTTCCCCAGCCACCTGCTCAGAAGGTGGGCGACTGTCAAGGGAACCTGAGCAGAAGGCTTGGCTCCCCTTGCCTTTAAAGCAAGGCCCTTACCATTGCCATAAGATGGCTCCTCGGCATGGACCCCTGCACTCTCCCTTGGAGGCAGACTCTGGCCAGAAGCTTCATGCTGGGCTGGGAGCCCAGTGTCTCTGGGGATAGGAAAGCATAATGAGTGCAGTGGAACAGAGCGGAAATAGACCAGCAGGAGGAAAATCTGGCAAATGCTGAGGGCCAAAGTTAATTTACGCCAAGGGCATGGCCATGGGGGCGGGGGGCAACTGTAATGAAACTCTGGCCCTGAATGGTTCGAGGAGAAGGAGGTGGGGGGATGAGTGTCTATGGCTTTTGCACCCGTGGCCTCCCTCACTCTTCGCTGAATGTGACTATTCTGTGAATCTTGCGTCAGAAATGAACCTGGCCCTCTGTGGCTGCCCCCTTCCCAGAAGACAAAACCCAGTCCCTAGATAAGCCCTGCCCACAAAGCCCTGTCCCTTTGTTGAACCACATCCTTAATAAAGGCCTATTGGCATTCTGGACTCTCCCCCCAACCCTGGCCGGGATTCTGTTTTCCACTCCCTTTTCTCTGGAATGGGGTCTTGTCTTTGGCTCCATTGGCCTCTGGGGATGGACAGACATCAGCCTGCTGGCATCTCATTAGCCACAGGTGCAGATTGTCTTGGTACTGGCAGAGAAGAGGCTGCTTACAAGCAATATACTCTTGTGGAGCCAGATATTTTGGCTCCAAGACGTGCTCTAGTACTCTACTAGACCACTCGGTGCTGTTGCCACCCCTTGATGGAGGTTACTGCTTCAGTCTGTCTGAGAACAGTGAAGAGGCTAGAAAATCCAAGGAGCTAGTTACAGTATCTCATAACAAGCAGGCAAGACCATGATGAAAATGGGAGCAGGGACCAGAGCATTCAGGAGCAACCCATGACTTTGGTACCTACTCTTTTGCCTCAAGGTGGGTCAAGTTGGGAACAAAAAATACCATAGATTCAGAAAAGCAGGGCTGGAAGGGACCTTGAGAGGTCAAGTCTAGTCCACTGCACTGAGGCAGAACCAAGTAAAGCTAGGCCATCTCTCAGAGGTGTTTGTCCAACCTGTTCTTAAAAATCTACAGTGATGGGGATTTCACAACCTCCTTTGCTGTTGGCACCAATCCAGATGCTTAAGATGACTTTGATATTCCCCTGAGTCTCACACCCATAAAGAAGAGTAATTACTATAAAGAAGAGTGGGGATGACTGCTGCATTGCAGACTGGGAGCTTAGCTTCCATTGACAGATCTCTGTTAATAAACGTGTGATGGAGCAATTTGTCGAAAGATGCACCAGCACAATGGATCCTATGTTCAATCTCCATATCAAGATTAGCCATCTGGGAAAGGTGACTACCAACATACAGGGAAATGCTCAATTTGTTCCAGGGATTCACTGCCAATGACAATTTGTGAGGAAAGGGGGACAACTTGTGCTGGGGCAGGGTGGTAGAGCACCCGAGTCTTCCCAATGTTGAGGGAAAGTCCTAGGCTATGATAGGCACCTGTGAAGTGCTCTAGGTTGGATTGAAAGTCAGCCTCAGAGTGAAATAGCACAGTCATCAGCATACTGAAGGTTGGTGAGCTTAGCTTTAGAATGAAGATGCCGGAGACTGAAGAACTGGCCATCTATGTGGTACTTAATTCCAATTCCAGAAGAAAGGCAGGCATGAACAAGAATCAAGATTATTACAGCAAGACAGATGGGGAAAAGGGTTGAGGCAATAATACAGCCTAGCATAATACCAACATGACTGGTAAATGGGTCCATTGTCAACACATTAGAGAGGATAATGGCAGTCATCCCATTATGAAGTTTCCTGAGAACATGAACAAAATTCAATGGACAACCAAACCTAGACAATACCTTCCATGATGCTTCACGACTGATAGAATTAAAGGCCTTAGTAAGGTCAATAAATGCTACACACCATGGCTGATTGTTCTCTACACCAGTGGTTCCCAACCTTTTCTCTGCTGTGGCACACCCTGAGGCCTTCAATTTATGCCGTGGCACATTATGAATATTCAAATTAACTTATGAATATTCATGAGCCAGGGAACCACTCTTCCCTCTAGGGCAAAGGAGCAGCCACCCAGGGCTGTGCTCTTGGGGGACCCCACGGTACCCACTCTGCTGTCCCCTTTCCGCCAGGGATTGGGTGAGCTGGCCAAAAGGGTGGCCCAGTTTAGCGCTGATGGTCCACCTGCTCCCGCTCTCCTGGCCATGCAGGACCGTCCCTGAGGGGGTGCGGGGCACCGGGCAAATTGCCCTCTGCAGCGGGGCCCCCTCCCCACACCTCCTGGCATTGGGGGTGGGGCTGGCCAGCCCAAGGAAGTGGCAGAACCCTGCACTGCGCCCCCCATGCCGGGGACCAGGCGAGCAGCCAAAAGGGTGTCCGGTGCAGCGCTTCCGGTCCGCCCGCCGCCCCCCCACCATTAGCACTGCTCTCAGCTCTGTGCTAAAGCTGCCAGGAAGGAGTGGGAGGCAGTGCGGCCAGGGTGAGGACCGGCGAGGGTGGCAATACCGGCTCCACGCTGCCTCCCACCCTCTCCTGCTGCTCCAGCACAGAGCTGAGAGCAGCACGCTTGGCAGGGAGGGTGGCAGGCGGACCGGCAGCGTTGCACCAGGCCTCCATTTTAGCCACTCGCCTGGTCCCCAGCATGGGCGGGGGGGTGGCCACATGGGGCCCCCAAAGTGCGGGGTCCTGGGAGGCTGCCAGGGTTGTCCTACCCTAGGGATGGTCCTGCGGCTATGCACGCTGCTCTGGGCTCTGTGCCGGAGCAGTGGGGAGGGGGCAGGAAGTAACATGGAGTAGAGATACCAGCTCCACGCTGCTTCCTCTCCCTCCCCACTGCTCCAGCACAGAGCCAAGAGCAATGTGCGTGGTGGCAGCAGGGTGACTGGCAGCGCTTGAACCGGGCGACCCTTTTGGCTGGCTTGCCTGGTCCCCGCTGGCATGGGCCCACTGGTGCAGGGACCTGCCCCTCCCCCAGGCCAGCCAACCCTCCCCCCAGTGCCAGTGGGGTGAGGGGGGCACCGCAGGGGGCAGTTCACCAGGGCCCTGCACCTTCCCTAGGGACCGCCCCGCAGATGGGACCACCACTGCGGGAGTCCCCAGGGATGGCTCGATTGGGCTGCTTCAGCAGCCCTCTTGCTGTCTCATGCCCCCTCACTGGGACTCCACCTGCTCCCCCACTCCAAGCCCTCCCCATACCCTATTTACCCCCCCTTCGCCACCTCACACCTGGAGTGAGAATCTGCTGTAGCCTTTTCCCACCCTACACAGCCCACGTGGGTGGGCTGAGCAGGGTGGGAGATTTAAATGACCCCAGCTCCCAGCAGATTCTCGTGTGCGGCAGCACACCAGTTGGGAACCACTGCTCTATGCATCTCATGGATCTATTGTGCAACAAAAATAATGTCAATGGTGCCCCAAGACAGTCTGAAACCACACTGGGATTCCAATCCTAACTATATATTCAAAATGATGTAGTCTAAATTAGCTGTTACCACTCACAAAAAAAAAAAAAATCTTGGGATCATTGGGGATAATTCTCTGAAAACATCTTCTCAATGTGCAGCAGCAGACAAATAGCTAACAGAAGGTTGGGGTAATGGTTAGATAATAAAAGAATAAATACCACACTGCCACTACATAAATCCATGGTACATCTCGAATACTACATGCACTTCTGGTCATCCCATCTCAAAAAAGATATATTAGAATTGGAAAAAAGTACAGAGAAGGGCAACAAAAATGATTAAGAACATGCAACAGCTTCTATATGAGGATTAAAAGGATTGGGACTTCTTAACTCGGAAAAGAGATAACTAAAGGGGAATGTGACATACCGTACGTCTATAAAGTCATGAATGATGTGGAGAAAGTATTTTTTACCCCTTTACATAACACAAGAACTGGGGTCACCCAACGAAATTAATAGGAAGCAGGTTTAAAACAACAGAAGGAAGTATTTTTTTCACACAACACAAAATCAACCTGAGGAACTTATTTCCAGGGGATGTGGTAAAGGCCAAGAAGTATAATAAGGTCCAAAAAGAATTAGATAAATTCATAGAGGATGGTCCATCAATGGCTATTAGCCAAAATGGTCAGGAATTCAACCCCATGCTTAGGGCCACCCAGAGGTCTTAGGGGGCCAGGGGCAGATATGATGTGAGGGGCCTCCATCACTGTTCCATACCTACAGCTCATACCACTTCTGCCCACCCCCAGCTCTCCTCCTATCTCAGCTCATGCTGGCTACTTCCCAGTTACCAAGCCCCTCTTGGTTTACTCAGCCCCAGTGTTCCCTGGGACATACAGAGTCATAAGCTGAGGCATGGACCTGGGCAGGCCTCTCCCCTTGGTGAGGGCCTGGGGCAAGTTGCCCCTGTGGTCCCCGCCCGGGTGGCCCTGTCCGTGCTTTGGGTCTCCCTTGCCCTAAGCTGTCAGAATCTGGGAGCGGACGGCAGGTGATGTATCATGCAATAATTGCCATGTTCTGTTCATTCCTTCTGAAGGTCACTGTTGGGACACAGGATACTAAGCAGATGGAACAGCATTATAGCTGCTTTTATGTTATGTTGCTTCCCCCCATCCTCTAGGCCAGTAACTCTGTCAAAGAAGGAAATTAGGTTGGTATAGCATGCAGAGCCATAACAAAGCATTTCAATGCCCCTTACGAAGAGTGGCACCTGGGATGAGCAGCACCAAACACGCCCTTTGATAGAGTGGCTCAATGGAGCCACTCCAGGGTGCCCGGGGCAGAGCTCTGTTCACCTCACCATAGTTACAGCCCTGATGGCATGACTCCTTCTTGAAAAAATCTACATTGGCTACTCCTTATCCTTTTGTCTCCTGGGTGCTTACAGAGTCATTGTTTAATAATTTGCTTCAGTAGCTTTCCAGATTTTGAGGTTAGGCTGACTGATTTATAATTCCCTGAGTCCTCTTTGTGCCCCTTTGTAAAGATTAAGTACCATGTTTGCTTTTCTCTGTCCCATATGTGTCCTTCTGCACCAGCGAAGGGTAACTATAAAAATGCTGCTTTGGCAGTGATTACACCCATATTGCACAGGGATCAATGACCAGCAAGTTGGTGGAAAATCAGGCCTTAAAGTTTTCAGGTGACCATGCTATATAGCAGTGGTTCCCAATCTTTTCCTTTATGCGGACCACTACTCCATCATTGAAAGCTTTTGTGGAGCACCAGGTAAGCAAGCCACTTTAAACATTTTTAACACAGCCTATGGCTGGCGGGAGTCAAACTTATGCACCAAGGGGTATTAAAAATGCAGCTGTTTCTAATAATTTATTATCCTCAGTCACAAAAATATTGTACTCATCACAGTACATTTACCTGCAGTAATTATCTCTCCCTCCCACCCCACGGACAACCTACAGTACCCTTGTGGACAACCAGTGGCCCATGGACCACAGGTTGGGAACCACTGCTGTGACGCTGTCTGGATCTAGGGGGCTTATGGTTATCTTTCATATTAATATATCATATTTGCAATAATCCATATATGATATAACATGTTTGGTATCAATAGAAAAGTTGTAATCTGCTAAGAATGATTATATGGTTTATATGTATGTATCATGACTGTAAAAGATATTAGGAATGTATTTGTTTTATTTGTACTCCAAGTTATTTGACTCAAAGCAATCCCAGACTGGGTGTCTGCAAGTCTGTTGTCATCCTAATGGCCTATTAAGGGGACTCAGAGCTGCGGTGGGCCTCAAGGTGAAACCCGTTCAGCCAGCCACCCAGACGGACCATGTGACTCAATTCCACTTTGATTTGGTAAGGACTCTGAGACTGTGGGAGAACCAAAGATGATAAAAGGCAATAGCCCCATCTCCATTTTGTCTTTAGTCTGTCTGCAACCAAGACCCTCCCCTGGAACTATTCTTCTGAGACTGAACAAAGGACTGAGACCCGCCCAGGTGCTGGGTGCATACTAGAGAAGTTGGACTAACCTGCAAACTACAGATACTTCAAAGACTTGCTTTCTATGGCCTCTAAATCATTTGTATGTGTGTGATTCACTCTGACCCTTTAACGTCTCTCATATTTTGTTTGTTTTCTTTTTATATTAAACCTTTAGTTGTAGTTACTAAAGGATTGGCTGGCAGCGTGGTATTTTAGGTATGATCCAAGCCTATATTGTTCTGGGTGATGTGGCTGGCCCTTTGGGGTCAGGAGAACCTATTTCTTTAAAAGATCTAGTGGCTAGAAGGGGACCAGAGAAGTTGATGTGCAGTAAAGGGGGCTGTTTCTATTTTGTTATGCTTGGTGATAACCAGAGTGGGGAATCAGAAGCATGTTCTGTTACTGACTGGGAGATTGTTTTTAAGTACCACCCGTCAGTGGTTTAGGGGTTTGGTCCCTGGTTTTGAAGCTTGTCCTGATTTTGGCACATTCAGGAGATTATCCTGGGAGGCCCAGGTCACAACTGATATATAGTATCACTTCCACTGAGTCCCCAAAGGAAGGAGGAGAAGCAGATAGGGGATCTGAAACAAGCCTACTGGCCACATAATAATGATTAAATCATTACCCATTTAAATCAAAGCAACATCGAACTTGTGCTCCCCCCCCATGCCCCAACCTGCTTCCCCTATCTGTGCCTGACTCACCTCCCCTGCCTTTTGAAAAAGCTTCCATCTGCAAAGCAAGCAAGAAAAAGATGTGTTAATCTCTCCAGATGCATCCCTTTGGCCTTGGCCTTGAGGCTGTCGTTTCTGGTTTGCTCTTGGGGGGGGGGTGATGATGACGAGTGGGGGGTGGTCAAAGCAAGGGAGGTGGCTCAGGAGACAAGATGCAACCAAATGGATCAGTCTTTTCCCATTTAGGAGACTCCTGGGCTAAGGAAGTTGGGGTCAGTTTGGCAGAAGAGATAAATTACATGAATGCCCAGATAGGAACAAGGGTCTAGAATTCATGGTGTGAATTTGACAGGAAGTCAGAATCTGTTTTAGCTCTGGCCATTTCCAACTCAGTCTCCCAGGAATGGTTGTGTGGCCAAGATTCCCAGAGACCCTCAGAAATGCAGTGAGTTTCTAAGCACATGATGGATTGGCATAGCTGTGCTCTGTGGAAAGAACCACACACCTGCTTTCTTCCAGCGCATGAAGTAGAACACCAATGCCACAGTGACACCCATCAGACACAGGAAAGACACTGTCACAGTCCCAGCCACCCGGGGACTCGGGTTCTCTGCAGAAGACAAAGGGAACATGCCCAGATAATCACATCTCTCCTGGAGGAGACTTCTGAACAGAAACCAAATGAACCTGTTGAATCACACCTCTGCCAGTGACCATGGGTCCCAGTCCAATGAATCAGGCATCAGACAGAGAGCCACAGCACTTGTGGTCTCCTCGGTTCTACGTCTGACTCACTGTGTGGCCTTGGGCCTTAGGCCTTGCTGACCATCCCGGCTCTGAGCCCCAGTTTCCCAATCTGTACATTAATAGATTTCAAGGCCAGATGGGGCCTCAGTGGTCATCCAGTTTGAGAACTACCCAAAAATAATTCCCCTTTTAATGAGAGCATGGTCATTCCCAAGGACCCTGATCTGCTCTTGGGGATCTAGCGATGAGGAGCTCTGTTCCTGTCATTGTTGTAAGGAATGATAGGGCTACCACCAGCATTCAAGACCCTTTGATTTTTGGGTGAGGACTAAGGTGCAGGAGGCTCAGATATTAACTTCTGTATCTAAGCCTTCCTCTGCAGGTTCAGTTTCAGGTCAGATCCAAACTAGTCTTCCACTCCAGCGTGGCTGTAATCCCCTGGGAACAGCTGATCATTAAAGAGCCCCACCGCCTGCGTACAATGCTGCACAAGGTGAGCCCCTTAGGTTTTGGTGCCATTGTGATGGTCACCATCTTGGCTGACACACCAAAGGTCAGACCTTGGGACCCCCACAGCTGGGGGCAGGAGCTGCTACAGCTTGTACTAGACCCAGTTCCTTTGTGGACCAGATCCAGAGAGGACACACAGCACATACTGACCAGAGGGTTACACACAGGCATCCTAACCCCAAAGATAGCCCTACCAGGGTCGGGAATACCAAACCCAAATCAGAACCAAGTTTGGACCTTAGCCCTAGCTGCTGGAGTGAACCAAGCACTGCAGGTACCTATCACAGTGATGGCCAGGATTTCGCTACTTGTCTGGAAGACTCTCTGGTGGTTAAGCTGGTTGCTGGCAATGCACTGGTAATTGCCTCCATGGCCCAGCTGCACAGACTCGAAATACAGCATGTTCCCCACAGCCATGGGCAGGTCAAGCCCTGAGACTGCAGCTAGCTCTTGGGTGTTGTGAAGCCACTTGAACTGGGGGGCAGTGCCAGACTCCACCAAGCAACTGAGATTCAGGGTCTCTCCGGCAATGACCTCTGGCCTGCTGTGATCTGCGATGATGGTGGCCCCAGACACAGGCACTGAAAGTACAAGGGAGGTGGTCTGAATACAGAGTTGGAACTGGAGGGAGGCCCTGTCAAGGAACCAGCAGGGAGAGGTAACCCAGGCTGGGTGAGACAGCAAAGAACAGGTCTGCGGGAGCAATCCTACTCTGGTCCCGACAATGGCTAGAGGGGACTGACAGGGCCTTTCCACTCAGAGCCGGAGGGTGTGGCAGAGGAGAGTCTGTGCTTCCATTCATGCCATTGACCATTCCATTGACCATTCATGCCAGGGTCCAGAGACAGTGGTGTCTGGACCTCCTCTCACCCAAGGGGGCACCCATACCGCAGAGGGGGGCCTTGTGGAGGGAGAGGGCAGAGTTCCGGTGTCCAGGCAGAGGTCCCACAGACATAACATGGAGCCAACATACCAAGCACGGAGAGGTGGAAGGGAGCACTGTGCAAGGATCCGTTGGCCATGCCGTTACCAGCTTCACAGGAGTAGTTCCCAGCATCTTGCTCGGACATCACATGCAGGGCAAGGGACCCTGGCCCACGAGAACTGACTGTCCTGTTCCCCAGAGATACTTCTTCATGATGAAACAGATAGAGGATGGGGGCTGAGCCACGGAATGACTCACACTGGATCTCCACCACATCCCCGACAGCGGCCCAAGTGCCAGCCATGCTGATGGTCAGGACTGGTGGGGACACTGGAACTGAAAGAAGCAAGTCGGGTCAACTCATGGCTCAGCCTGTACCTAAGGGAGCTGAGAAGAGAGATCACCCACAACTACGACTGGGAGTCCTGTGAGGGGCAGGAGAGTCTGCTGGTGCAATGGACAGGGCTGGCCCTTGTCTGGGCTCCTTGCCCAGTAGAGCTATCAGATCACTCGAAGGGAAGGGCGAGCGATGACCAAGTATTTTAGCCTATTCACCCGTCGTGTCACTGAGGCACAGGCTGCTCTAAAGCTGAGCCAGGAACAGCCAGTCCCCCAGCCAGCTGAAATCCCATTGGGCACAAGCATACCCCACACCCACCAACCTGGAGCTCTGGTCCCTCTACTTGTGTCTGGCCTGACCCACCCATAGCGGTGGAAGAGTCTGTCACAGATGTGTTGTGGCTTTTGCACATTTAGATCTCAACCTCAGGCTCGACCCTGGCTGTCAACAGCCTGCCCAAGGACACAGTATCGCACACCCATATCTGCAGTATGGGGAGGATGGCAGCATGCAGAGGCACCCCAGTGGTGGTGATGGGTGGGTAGACACAAACATTTCAAACAGCTCTGTTCATGGCCCTCTTGAGGGGAGGCCACATCCTACCCAGGTGGCTTCCACAGCCACCACCTCATCGGAGCTACCATGGCCTCACCCGTCTCAGCAGACCTAGGCAAGAGCCAGTATTTCACCAACAAGTTCAGGGCTGGAGGAGTCTCTCATGCCTGCCCAGGAAAGGACAAAGCCCCTGTCACCACATCAGTCAGCTGGAACCTGGCTCACCCTTCACAGCAACCTTCACCCCTGGACTTGGCGCTGCAGTGTTTCCGTTGGTGACTGTGCAGTAGTATTCGCCAGTGTCATTCTCCGTGGCAGCAGGGATTTCATAGTCCATCCTATGTGAGTGCTGGCTCTCACTCCTCAGAACCTGTCCGGAGCCCTGCCGATACCAGGAGAAGGTCAGCAGCCCTGTGCCCTCTTTCACAGAGCAGCTCAGCACCAGCCGCTCCCCTTCAGTCACCTGTCCCCCAAGAGGCTGGACCCCAAGGGAGACTCCAGACACCGGGATTCCTGTGGAAGAGAAGGACGGAGAAGGGCAGGGTATGCCACAGAGACCTAATACAGAGGATCTGTACCATGCAAACAGATCAACACTTTTGCCCCCAGGTGAGGATGGGGTCTTGTCTGTAGTCACTGATGTGATGAGAGGAAACTCATGCAAACCCCAGAGAATGCATGGCCCAGGCCCACAATACTAGAGGTCAGGGGCCCACATGTTCCCTACACTACAAACCATGGGGTCTGGAACAAGACCACAACAGGAGATGGGTGTGGGCATCATCACAAGGCATGGGGCCAGGGTCTGTCCAGCACCACAGGGCTTGGGGGTTGAGGCCCACAGAGCATGCCCCATGTGACACAGGGCCCCTGGGCTAAAAGCCCACCTATGTGTGGGGCTCATGTCTGCCCACCACAGGGCCTGTGGCAGAACTGGTGGCTCCAAAGAGGGGACCAGGCCACCCCATTTGACAGATGGGTTTACATCACTTGGCAGCTACACAGCACTTTGGTTATGACCACTCCCTTCCTACTTGCCTGCCAGACTTGCCCTTTCTCCAGTAGGAGAGTTCAGGCAGGAGATGCTACTCAAAGGTTTTTATAAGACCAGTGGTAGCCAAACTTTCAGAACTCAAGAGCTGCACAAGTCGATTATTAAAACTTCGAGAGCTGCACTGAGGCGTATAACCACGTATTCTTACCTACTCCAAAATCACTAAGCTTAAAATTCATTGCGCACTTTAATTTGATAGTAAAAATAGGGCAAATATTGGTCCTACTAATGTCAGATTCTAATAACTATTTAAGGTTACCATGAAACTAGGCCTATACAGTAAAAACTTAGCTGTCGCTAGATGTATAACACTACAGGCTTGTGGCAAGTTTTTTTAAAATTTGGGCAGTAACTTGTCAATGCAGTAGGTAAAAGCTCTCTCAGATGCTGATCTCTAAGTATTGCCCTATGTTTTGAATTTCATTGTGGCATATGATGCTTCACAGCAATAAGTTGTGCCGAAAATTGAAAGTAATCTACATTCAGTTTTAAACTTTTCTCCTTCATATTTTCATTTCTTAGTATTACACATCATGTTTAGGACTTGTAAAACATGATTTTATTTTAACAACAAGTACACTGCAATAGGGCCTATGAGAAAATCTAAACATGCTATGGCTTCTCTGACCATGTCACGCTTCCCTCCCCTACCCCCGCTGCCACTACCCTGCCATCTCTTACCATGCTGCTGCTTCTCTCCTCTCCCCAACCATGCCACACTTCTGCCTCCCACCCCACCCTGGCTCCAACCATGCCCTTGCTTCCCTGCCAATATTTCTGCCAGTAAACTTGTTCATTAAAATACTCATGGATGGTGAAGACAAAAGGTCTGAGGACTCAATCAGAAACAATTAATTTTAAAATGAAAGTAATAGTAAGGGAAAACACTGCTCTCATCTTAATGCTGTGAAGAGATGCACACAGGGACACCTTTTCAACTGTTCAGAATTACAACAGATCAATGAGAATTTATGGGGACATAAAGTGCAAGATCAGAGCCTGTTTCAGTAAGTGCTTTGGAGTCCATGCACAGAAGATATTATGGAAAAAATCCTGTTGAGTTTATTCAGTTTGGGGTCAGGCCTGTATAAATTCTAAATGTCATTATCTGGTTCTTATAATACAAAGTAAAATCTTTATTGGTGAGAGATTTTTTTTCAAAAAGTTTACAACACAATTTTCCATCCTCAGCCCGTCACAACAATTACTCTCTTGTCTAATGGGCTCAGATACCCACAGAGTCATTCATGAAGACTGCACTGAAATATAAATGGATTTTGACTACTGGTATACAACAAAGAAAAATTAACACATGTTGAATGCTATTTAATCAGTGGAAGTATAGTGCTGCTATTGAACTTTGCAGTGAATGTAAATTATCTTGGTAATTGACTTAGTTATATTAATTAAAATTTTCTTATAAAATAAATGTACTAGCAGTTCCTTCTGCAAATAGATGACATACTGATGTCTCAGGCACATTTGTTCAATGGACTTAAGGAATTTTTTTTCCTAAAGCCAGTTTTCTGTAGTGGTGGTCTATCCTAAGTCTAAATAATTTTGCATGCTGAAAATGAACCATGATCCATAATAACTACTTGTAACATTCTTTAAATTAATAGAGGTTTTTTTAATAAGCTTTTGACAGTAGTCAGTGGTTTCGGATGCAACACTTGTGTCAATTTTCAGTCATTTCTGATGATTCTTATTTAATTCTCAAAATAGAAATACAAGATAAATAATTTTGCATTATATTACAATATCTGGAAATGCTAGGTGATTTTTTAAAAAAAGAAAAGCAATTGTAAATTAATTTAAGTTTATATTGCTAGATTTTCATCACTTATCTGTAGTTCATTGCAGACTTGCTCTTGATCAATTTATGTTGCCAGTTTTAAAAATATTTACCCAGAAAACAGTATAAAAAAATAATTAAAAAAATCATGCACTCAGAAGGTCAGGCTATTTTTGCTGATGCTTTCATTTTGACTCTATGTGCATCCAGTTTGTACAATGAATGAAGCCTGTGATGTTGTAATTAAAGACTGTATCATAATGCATACAGACAAGGAGGGTAGAATTAATATTGTGTGGGTAAACTGTAGAATCTGACATGTCTTTGCACCTAACTGATGACATTGCTTTTTTCTGCTGGCTTTCACAATGCTGCTCCTCCCCTGCCGGCTCTCGCTATGCTGCCGCTCCTCTGCTGTCCCTTTTGTTGTCCCCGATGATTGCAAATTTCTCACCCCTGGCTACCGCCATGCCGCCCTTCCCTGCCATGGTCTCCCAGGAGCTGCATTTTTTCTTTAAAGAGCCACATGCAGCTCGTGAGCCGCAGTTTGGCCACGTCTGTATAAGACATTAACTTTCAGCAGCTTTCAGGCTCACACTTTACTCTCAGGGGACTGGAGTGACTCCTTTGGGATCCTGCAGCTTTGCATTGGGGCTGGATGAAATGGCATTTTTAATTTTAATGAGTAATTTAAGAGAAAAGCTTTCTTGTCATTTTTTTTCAAAACAAAAATGAAATTTGGGAGCTAATTTTGCAAAAACGAATCAATATGTTCAAAAATTTATTGTTTGATCCTTCTCCCTCCCCCCAAAAATGATGTGGAGAGTTTGTTTCTTTATTTTCGTCTATCACTTTTTAATTCCTGTTTCCTCTTTTATCTACTGGCAAAGTGGTGGTGGGGGGGGGGGATAAAGGAGCAGGGCCAGCCCAACCATATAGGTGAACTAGGCAGTCACATAGGATGCCATACTTTAAGGGGTGCCAAATTAAATGGAAGCGAAACTTTTCTCTATTAAAAAATACATAATTAATAGGTTCTCTCTTATAACATGGGGGGTGGGGTGGGGCACCAAAGTCATAGTTCGCCTAGGGTGCCAAAAACCCTGGGGCCAGCCCTGATAAGGAGGGGAGTGTTAGATTCTGTCACTTTTCAAACCTTTAAACATCTTTTTTGCCTGTTTTTCTCCCAGAAAAATGGAGGGGGTATTAAGCAATGAGAGAAAATAGGATTTCTGCCACTATTTCAAAGGGAAAATGTTGAAAAATTCAAAATTGTTCAAGAACTCTGTCACAACTTCACTGAAAATTGAACTTCAACAGCAATGAAAAATTTTCCAGGATAAGCATTGTTATCAAGATCCCATTTTTCGAGTGAATAAAAAGGACCCTTGGAACCACCAGGCCGGATCAGAGGTGAGGCCCATCTAGCCCAGTGTCCTATCTCCCACAGAGCCCAACTCCAGCTACATCAGAGGTAGGTGTTAGAACCTGCCACTGGGGAATATTCTGCCCTCATTGCAGGTCCCAGCCTGGTCTCTGGTCAGATCAGTTTGAGCCCTAACAAATGAGGGTTAATTTCTCTGCCAGAAATGTGCCCAGCTCCACTTTGCACCAGCAGCCTGCACTCTGCCATAATCCTGTTCTCACTGTAGCAAGGGGAGTGTTTCCATAGACTACATGGGAACAGGACAGGTCACTATATCTGATCTCTCTAGATCCCTTTGTATGTTGGTGTCAGTCCCACCTATGCCCTCAACTTGATTCAGCTACCAAATCAGAACAATCCAAGACAATGTCAACAGGCCCTTGTCCCTGAGGCCTCTCAAAGTCTTTGCTTTGGGATCACATTCACTGTATCAAAGGCCAGATTCTCACACCAGCTCAGCCCACAGCAACCCCCTTGGTCGGATTCTCCTGCAGACTCTGTGTAGTCTTGTGGCCCTACATGAGCAGAGCTGATTTGACTCCAGCCACTGTTCCTGTCTTCTGAGGTCTGATGCTCTACTTTGCACCATGGAATTGATCAGTCTTCCCTGCTCTTTGGATTTCAGCATGCCAGTACAACTGTGCCAAGGGCAGGTCAGCCTTTTGTGGGCTTAGAAGCCACAAGATCTCTGCATAGATTCCATGTGGTTTTCTTTCCATCTCAGACAGATGGGAATCTTCAAAATCTGTCCCCAGCCTCCCTGTCCCAGACACTCACGTTTAACAGCAATTTTTAAGCGGTGGCTCCTTTTCCATACACTTGAGGCAAGTGTCTGCACCACACAATAGTAGGATCCGGAGTCTTCTAGCTGTGCTGCTGGGATGTGGTAGTCAAGGGAGTTCCCAAATTCTGTCATGGTCCGGCCCTCTTTGTAGAAGATGGTCTGAAGCCCCGTCTCTGACTTCTGCGGGTTGAGCCGTGTGACACATGTCAGGGTCACCGGGCTTCCTTCTATGGGTTCAGCTGAATCTTCTGCCTTCAGCACTGGCGTTGAAAACAACTCTAGAAGGCGAGCAGACTTGGTCACCATCATTGTGGTGAGCACCAGAGCCCAGCGTGGACTTAGGAAACAGACTGACAGGGTCAGAGATTTGTCCCCTCTTGCATTCCAAATCCCTTCTGCCCATCCCTTCCCATTTCACTTCTCTTTGGAGTCCTGATACCCATTAATAGCCCCTCACTGACTTCCTGTTAGTACTTAAAAATCTTCAGATCACAACAGGCCTCCGTGGAGGGTCCTTCTGCTGTTTTATCTCCCATCATCAGGGCAGCTGGGATCTCCAAGGATGTAATTGCTGAATGCCCCCTCAAGCCCGCCGCACCCAGACAAGGAAAGGTCAGGACTTTGTGCCAATAGAGGAGGACGTCATTCCAGAACTTTTCCCTAGGGACTTCTGGCTCCCTGTCAATTATCTGAGATTTGCATGGGCTGGTTTGCTGTGTTCTGGTGCTGCTTTTGTGCATGGGGAGTGCAGAATTTCTGAGCCCACTGCAATGGTTATTTCTTGGCCCACCCATCACCTGATGAATAATGCTGCTTTCATTTGAATGCATGTTTTGTTCTTAGGATTTTGAGCCCCGCCCCCCCCCCCACCAAAGGAGGCAGGTAGCAGGTGCCATAAGATCTTTTGCCATTATTAAGTATTATTATCCTTGTCTTTCACTGGATTATCCAACCCCAGTTACTTTGCTCTGTTAAAATATTAAAATATGCCTCAAACATTTGGTGTTAACAGCTGCAGTTCTCACTCCTTCTCTGTCCCACTAACTCTGTCTTCAGCAGATAAGATTGACACAGCTCACTTTTACGAATATTCCTTATATTCCCCTTGGAACTGAAACCAATGAGAGTCAATAGCTCCATCCCAACACATGGGACATGATCTGTCTCGGAGCATTAGGCTAAAGTTAAAATATGCAGTTCCCAAGGAAAGAAAGCTCTGGTCCTTGTTAAAGAATCTTCCAACCACTGTTAATTCTCCAAACCAAAAACTTCCATGATTCACTTGTGGTGAAAACTCCCATCTCTCTTGGTCTAGAAGTGATAACTATTGCATAACACAAGAAAGAGACATATGCAAATACAATCCGTGGAATGAATTAAACCTTCTGACCGACAGGAGCATCAAAGAACTAAGGCCGGTGAGGTGATATCTTTTATTGGCTCATGTTCCAGTGGTGAGAGAGAGACAAGTTTTCATGCTTACACAGTGCTCTTCTTCAGGTTCAGGAAAGATACTCAAGCCTAGTCTACACTAGGACATTAGGTTAGCATAGCTACATCATTCAAGAGTGTGAAAAATCCACCCCATCAGACCAATGCAATTAAATCAACCTGACGCCTGGTGTGGATAGTGCTAGGTTGACAGGAAAATTCTCATCTCAGGGACTTGAATTACCCACTGTACACTGACAGAAGAACCCATTCTATTGATGCAGGCAGTGTCTTCACTGAAGCACTGCAGTGGCTCAGGAGCAGCAATGTCACTGTACCACTAGAATGGTTTATGTGTAGACAAGCCCTCAGAATGTCACAGCTAAATACTAGATTGACTTGCTGAGTCCTGGCCTGTGGGGAGGTTGCATCTGATAACAGGCTTGGAGAGACTGGGGAATTGTGCATAGGCCAGAAGAGAGTGTTCAGGAAAGATTTCTTTCTGGAATCTTTCAGCTTCCCACAGACCAGGACACAACAATTTAAAGCAGCACCCAACCCTACCAGAATAATAGATGCAAAATCTGTAGACCTAACACTCCCTACAACACACCATTTGAGAGCCATGGCTCCTACACATGCCTATCACAACATATGGTGTACCCAGTGCATGAAATGTACCAATAACATCTTTGTACATGAGCCAGTCCATCACTATAAAACAAAGAAGGAATCTTGTGGCACTTAAAGACCAAAAAAATTTATTTATTGCATTAGCTTTCATGGGAGAAAATCCCACTTTGTCAGGGGACTTTCTCCCTCAAAAGCTCATGCAATAAATAAATTTGTTAGTCTTTAAGTGCCACAGGACTCTTTGTCCATCACTATGTTCTTGAATGAACTCAAACCAGAAAATATGGAAGAGAAAAACATTCTATCTCTTGTGAGCAACTACTTTATACAGAATGATTACTGCCTAGCTGATCACTCAGTCTTTGTCCTCAAAGGAAACCTGCCCAGCACCTGCAAAAGCCAAACCTGGGAATTTAAATTCATAACTTTGCTAGACACCAAAAGTCATGAATTGATAGTGACACTGGATTTAGGGCTTATTATAAGAACCCACAACCCACTAGCACCCCCCACTTCCTGCTCCTTTTGCCTCCCCTCCTTGTTCCCTGTGACTAGAAGGCAGTTAACTGGCTGCTTCACCTTGAATGGTCCCTTGAAACATGTTAACTCCTGATGCTAAACAATCTGTCTCATCTTGTATTTAGCTGGGGCACTCTCAGTATCTTTCACAGCCATGAAAAAGAGCTGTGCATGGCTTGCAAGCTTGCAGGGCCATAACTAGGGTGGGGCGACCAAGGCAAGGCCCCAGGTGCCAAATCTTAGAGGGCACTGCGCAGCTGCCAGCCACAGCCCCTATCTGACCCCTTCTTCCTGCCTGCCCTCTAAAATTCAGCACCTGGAGTGGTGGGGAGCTGGATCTGTCCCCAGCCGGTGGCAGCTGGCGACCGATCCAGCTCCCCGCTGCCTTTCAAAGGCAGCTGTGGCTCCCCACAGGACAGTTTGGGCCCCAGGCCTGAATGGGGCCGGGTCGGGGGAGGGCGCGTTTGGGGCTGCTTGACCTGGGCGCCAAACCACCTAGTTCTGGCTTTGCAAGCTTGTCTCTCTCACCAGCAGAAGTCACTTCATCAAAGCTGTTACTTTTCCCCTATAGAATCATAGAAACTGGAAGGGAGCATGAGAGGTTGAGTCCAGTCTCCTGCACTCATGGCAAGACCATGTATCCCCATTAAACCACCCCTGACAGGTGTTTGTCTAACTTGCTCTTTAAAACCTCCAATGCAGGAGATTCCACAATCTGCCAAGGCAATTTATTCCAGTGTTTAATCACCTTGACAGTTAGGATTTTTTTCTTAATGTCTAGGCTGAACCTCCCTTCTCTTACCAATGCCTGATAGAAATAAGACAAACCCTGAAATGGGATATAAGCTGTGACCACATGTGGACCTTCGGGCTTTGCTGAAGCCCCAGATGGGAAAGACTCTCCCCTTTCCCCCCACGATGAAGCAAAATGCTGCTGAAAGCACTGCCAGCAACTCAGGGCCGTAACTAGGAATTTTGGCACCCGGGGCAAGGAGCATGAAATGAGCCCCCTCAAATCAACTAAAGTAACATGAAATGTACCCCCTCAAATCAATCAGTTACATGAGATGTCAGGCAAACCAGGCCCACTGCATAATTACTGCAGAATGCACCAGCTCATTTCACCATAATTCTGTACACATAAGTAACTAACTCATCTACCACCATTGCTGGGATTTAAATCTGGAGATATCAGTAATTTGAACTGTAAAACTAGATTTTTTTTTTCTGTGCACTTTTTTCGCACAAAAGGCAGTCTGTTTTTTAAAAGAAAACAACCACCAAAATAACCCACCACTCCCATCCCCCAGAGCGAAAAAGCACAACCTGGGAATGGCGGGTCAATTTTAACTTTTAGAGAAGCAGTAATTCAGACTGAAATGTTACTTTGTTAAAATGTTCACGTCAATTACCTCGTTTAAAGTCACTGTTACTATTTGAAATTCATTGACTTTTTTTCTCCCTGCCCCTCCTTTGAAATTTGAAGATCATTAGTGTTAGCATTTTTCATCTGCTTCCAAAAACTACCTGTGTTAAACTGGTCTTCATCGCAGACTGATCTCACCTGAAGACAGGTACTTTAGACTTCAGGAAAAGTTAGAGACAAACCTATTTCCTTTCCTTGACGATTTGTTAAACAAATGTAAGTTCTATTCTCATTATATACAGCTTCTACAAATCCAGATTGTAACAGTGAGGTAGTTCTAAAAACATTGATACAGGTATCACAGTTTCAGGCTTACTGCACCTCTATTCCACCTCCCCCGCCCCATCCTTCAAGGGCATCCACTGAAAGGGGTCCAACTCCCAGCCATTATCTCCCCTGAACAGAGATCAGTGTCTCACTTTCTCTTAACTAAGAGTTTTAACACAGCACAGCATTAAAAAGAAAACATATAAAAATTACAAACATTCCCATAAGCATGCTAAAAGTGCATCAGGTTACCTATAAGTTTGATGGGGCTCCAGTGAGCATAATTTTTTGCAACCCTTGTGCAAGGGCTGGGGACCACCTTGCAGAGAAAGTCCTGTGTGCTGAATCAAGATGAGCACTCTGTCAGTTTAAATGCATCCATATCCATTCATCCTTCTAAGAATCATTCCTTTTGCTCTTTAAAAGTGCCACAGGACTCCTTGTTTGTTTTGCTGCAGCACATTAACATGGCTGCCCCTTTGAAACTTCACATTCTCCTTCTAGAGTTGCTCACATCATTCAGTTACAGGCAGGGCTGGCGCTATGCGGTAAGCAGCACCTGTGTTGCGGGGGGGCCGGCATTTTGAGGGGTGTCAAAAGGGGACAGTGCCGTGGCGCTCCCCTGATGATGTCACTCATCTGCGCCAGCATCATTCTGCTGCAGGGGGGCGCCATGATCCCCAGCGCTGGCCCTGGTTACAGGTGCCTACATGCCGCAGCGCACAGGAGCTCAGAAAGTCTTCAGCCTTAGCCTGTTAGGTCAGGGCACGCGGCCAAAGCCCCCTCTACGCTGCGACCGTGGCTATATAGGTGACTGTGACCCTGACCCTCCCAGTTCCCTTTTCTACCCTCAGCGACAGTTTCAGATCAGCCAAGAAACTTGCATAAGCAAGTGCCTGTCTTCTACCATGAAATTCAAAATGCCTGGTTTCAAACCGTGCTTACGATGCTGCAAAGCTTTCCTGCTTGACGATCCACACGATAAATGTCTCACATGCCTGGGTGAGTCCCATCTCGCCAAGAGCTGCCTCCTCTGCCAGTCCTTCAAAAGGAAGACTCTCAAGGACAGAGAGCTGAGGCTCCGATCCCTTGCTGGGAGCAGTGTGCAAACCTCTGATGCTGCCCAAGCCCTGAGTGCTCCGCTGGCTCACCGACTGGCCCAGGCACCAGAACCCCAGGACCACTCTTTGGTGCCGAACCTAAAGTCTCAGTCAACGCCCCCGTCGGCATCGTCAGGGTGCCAAAGACTTCAGTCGCCGAACCAACCCGGCGCTGAACCAAAAGCGGCACCACCAACGGCACCATCGATGCTGCAGGCCCCCGTGACAGTGTGGGCACCATCCCTGGCCCAGGTGCCGGCACCATGGAAGAAAAGGAGCTTGACGCTGACTGCGGCACTGGGAGTCCAGTTGGCACAGAAAGTAGTACCGCCCACCAACCCGGTACCCCCCAGCCCGCTGCCTGTACTGCAACGTGGCACTGGGGACTGCTTCCCAGCCAACCTGGTGCCACCCAGTCCACCACTGGTACCACAGTCCGGTGAGGACTGCTCCCTGGCCTCCTCCCCACGATCCTCCTGGGACATGTCAGTGCCATGCTTCCAAGCTACAGGGGCCCCTTCCCATGGTTCAGTGTCGACTTTGCCTCCAGCCTCGGCCCGCTTTTCTCCACTCAGGACGGTAATACGGGTAGGAGAACATTTAGGGAAATGGCGCTGTAAGCACTCCCCCTCACCCATATCTCGACGCAAGAACAGATCGTCGGGACTGTCTGGGCCAGTAGGGCCTTCCCTTTCTGGTACCACACCACAACCTAGTCGAGGCCATTCCCCTCCACGCCACCTGGAGGCCAGAGCATCTTTTAACTACTGGTCACACGATTGGCTGGACATGGTGGCCAACGGTACCCTAGTCTCACAACATTGCTCCGTCCAGTCCCCCTTGCAGACCATGGACTTGGACTTCTCAGACGATGAACCCAATCCTGACTCCACATGCTATAGTAGATCACGGGCCCGTTCTTCCTCCTCGCCTGACAAGTATACCTTTGAGAGACTGAGTGACTGTAATGAGGATTCTCGTGCCCACCAGGAGTTGCTACGCCGCATGGCAGCAAACTTGAACCTGTAGCTTGGGGTCGTCCAAGAGGAGACTAATCCCCTCTTCTGTTGGCTGTAGGGCCCCACCTGCTAAGATGTCTGTCCCGCTCCCCGAAGGGGTATACAGCATCGACAAGGCCCATTAGCAAACCCCATTTTCGATTCTGCTGGTATCAAGGGTCGTGGACTGTAAGTACCACATCCCTCAGCACAAGTTCTCCTTTCTGCTCCAGCACCCCACTCCGGGGTCACTGGTTGTCAATGCCATGAACCAGAAAGAGAGGCAAGGCCAACTGGGTTCCACCCCTAAAAATAAGGAGGCAAGGAAACTCGACCTGCTCGGCAGGAAGGTTTACTCCACAGCAGCCCTTCAACTACGCTTATAGCAAACCACTCAGCCCTTATGACAAGGTATATCTTTAACTTCTGGAACACCATGCAAGGCTTCCGTGGCATTATCCCAAAGGATTGCCTTAGGGACTCCAACACGATGCTCAAAGAAGGCGAAATGGCATCCAGAGATGCTTTGATGGCCATCTGGGATGCCGTAGACACAGCCGCTCGTACGATGGCATCAGCTGTAGTAATGCATCACTTGGCCTGGCTACAGGGCTCGGGCCTACCACTGCAGCTGCAACTTACTATTCAGCACCTTCCATTCAAAGGCCCTGACCTCTTTGTTGAGTCCACGGACGCGAAGCTCCCTGGCATGAAAGACTCGAGAGCCACGCTCCGGTTGCTGGGGATTTACACCCCACAGCCAGTCCCACAACAGACGCTGTCTAAAACCCCATCAACTCCTTCAACAACAACTCCAGCAGTTAAAACAACAGATTCAACTGCAGAGTCCATTTCCAAGGTCCCTCCCTTTTCCCCAGTGCCATCTTGGGGACATGGACAAGGACAAGGTCCATTCAGGAGAGAGTCAGAAGTCCCATGTTCCACAATTCGGTAGGTGTGGGCAGGTCTCCAAATGCTTGTTCGGGAAGAAACAGCATTTTTGATGGTTACTATATAAGCAGTGAACCCACAACCCGACCGGTCCCCAACTGCTTACACCGCTTCATACGCCACCAGGCCAACATCACATCCAACCAGTGGGTCCTCGAGACAGTCACAGAGGGGTATCATATTCAGTTTCTTTCAATTCCTCGGGACAGAAGACCACCCCCTCATCCAACTCTTGGAAACCAGGGACTGTCCCACCTTCTCGAAACCGAATGCCAGAAACTCCTCTCCCTCGGAGCCATAGAAAAGGTTCCCAGGCGGGAGTGGGGAAAAGGGTTTTACTCCCGAAACTTCCTGGTCCCGAAATCCAATGGGGACCTTCGACCCATTCTAGATCGCAGAGCCTAAAACAAGCACATAAGGAAAATAAAGTTCCACATGGCTTTCCTATCACAGATGCTCCCATCTCTGGCTGTGTCCACATGAGGGTTTCATTTTGAAACCACAGCCGTTGTTTTGAAACAAAGAGTGGCATGTCCAAACGACGTTCCTTTATTTTGAAATGACGGGACCCCATCATTTCAAAATAAGGTCTATTGTTTCGGAACAATAAAACCTGGGAGGTAATTGAAATAACCTTGTTTTGAAAGGGTTGTTTTGAAACAGCGTGGTTAGGATGCATTGTTTCGAAACAACCCCTGTTTTGAAACAGGGTTATGACCAATTTCCCAGGGTACATGGCACCCTGGGAGGAAGTCCCCCCCCCCAGCACCCTGGCCAGGGAGCCCATCAGCTGAGGGGTGGTGCAGGGGAGGCGCAGAGGGGGAGTGGAAGCCGCTTTGCCCTTAAGCTGGGCTTGCTGCTGCAACCTGCTGCAGCCTCGGGGCTGCTCCAGTCCTGGTGGGGCGGGTGCCGGACCCACTCGCCCTGCTGCAGCCTCGGGGCTTCTCCAGCCCTGGTGGAGGGGTGGGTCCTGGACCCGCTGCAGCTCCAAGGCTGCTCCAGCCCTGGCAAGGCAGCAGATGCCGGACCCGCTGCAGCTCCTCGGGGCTGCAGTGAGGCGAGCAGGTCCGGCACCTGCTGCCCCGCTGGGGCTGGAGCAGCCTGGGAGCTGCAGCAGGGTGAGGGGGTTCAGCACCCGCCACCCTGCCAGGGCTGGAGAAGCCCTGAGGCTGCAGCAGAGTGAGCGGGTCTGGCACTCACTGCCCCACCGGGGCTGGAGCAGCCTGGGAGTGGCAGCGGAGCAAGCGGGTCCAGCACCCGCTGCCCAGCAGGGCTGCAGACTGGCAGCGGGGCCAGCAGGTCTGCACAGCCCCTTGCCCACCACGGCGGGTCCCCCAGCCTGTGCACCATCAGCAGGGGACGCAGGGCCGGGGGGATCCCTGGCATGGGAGCTGTTTTCCCCTGCCTGGCTCTCCAGGTGAGAGCTAGGCAGGGGATTGAGTGGCAACATGGCCCTGCCGGGGGCCATGTTGCCACACCTCCCATGGTGCCCCTCTGCTGAATTGAAATAGCATGTCCACACACTGAGCATGCTATTTCGATTTGAGGGGCTTGCCTTATTTCAAATTAACTTTTTTTATTTCGATTTAAGTTATTTCAAAACAAGGCTTTTGTTTCAAAATGAGTCATTTCAAAACAACTTATTTTGAAATAACAGTTAACATGTGGACATAGCCTCTGTCTCCTGGGGATTGGTTTGCAGCCCTCGATCTGAAAGACGCCTGCTTTCACATAGCTATAAGGCCCTGCCACAGGCGGTTCCTAAGGTTCAGGGTGGCAAACAATCACTTGCAGTTCTCCTCTCTCCCTTTCAGGCTCTCCCTGGCTCCCACCATGTTCACGAAGTGCATGGCACCGGTTGCAGCATACCTGCACAGATGGGGCATAAGAATTTACCCTTATCTAGACGACTGGTTAATAGTTGGGAAATCAAGCTCCCAAGTAGAGCTCCACATTGGAGCGGTAGTGAGGCTCTGCAACTATCTGGGCCTCCACATAAACCAAGAAAAGTCAAAGCTCCGCCCATCTCAAAACATAGAGTTCATAGGGACACGTCTAGATGCCCACAAAGGGTCAGCATTCCTACCCCGCTCCAGATTTCAGTCCATTTGCACCATCATTATGGAGCTGCAGATGTCCCCCATGACCACGGCCTGCTTGTGCCTGCAGCAACTTGGCCACATGGCAGCCTCCACCTCAGTGATCCAGACGGCACGCCTGAGGATGAGGCCTTTCTAGATCTGGCATTCAACAATGTTCCACATATGGAGGGACACCCTGAACAAGGTACTGTCTGTTCCCCAGGACACTCTGGGGATACTTCAGGTTTGGAGGGATCCCTGTTTTGCCATAGGGGGCATCCCCTTCAAAGAGCTCAGACCCTCAGTTACCTTAATAACGGATGCCTCGAACACAGGGTGGGGGGCCCACAGCTCTAGGGGAATCTCCACTGAAGGGCTCTGGTCCCACACGGATGGTCCTCTCCATATAAACGTGGAAGAACTAAGGGCCATCAGGCTAGCTTGCATGACCTTCCTGGACAAGATATGGGACAGGTCAGTCCAGATCCTCACAGATAACATCACAGCTGTGTTCTACACAAATCAGCAAGGGGGGTCTGCTCCCCTCCACTTTGCGAGGAGGCGTCCAAACTCTGGGAAAAGGCCATATGACACAAGTTCATCCCAGTGGCCTCCCACCTACTGGGGGTGGACAACGGGCTAGCGGACTCGCCAAGCAGAAAGCCTCTAGTGAACCACGAGTGGTCCCTTCACGATAAGGTGTTCTCCCTCCTGATAGACAAATGGGGTCCCCCCCAGATAGATTTGTTTGTGACACAGAAGAATCATAAGTGTCCCCAGTTCTGCTCCCTCAGGGGCCAGGAGGAGGGGGTCTCTCACTGATGCCTTCCTCATCAGCTGGTCAGGGCCCCTGATGTATCCCTTCCCACCGGTTCCCCTGATACAGAGGGTTCTTTTGAAAATCGACAGGGACAGAGTGAACATAATACTAATAGCTCCAGACTGGCCCAGACAGCACTGGTTCCCACTCCTGCAGGACATGTCCATAGAGATCCCAATCCGCCTCCCACAGTGGGCAGACCTCCTGACGCAGGACTTGGGGTGCCTTTGGAACCCAGACCCGGGCAACCTATACCTGATGGCCTGGATGCTCTCTGGCTCAGAGAGCAGGAGAGGCTCTGCTCAGATAGGGTTAAGAAGGTCTTGGTTGGTAGCAGAAGACCATCCACTAAGTCCACGTACACAGCCAAATGGAAGCTATTCTCCATTTGGGCTCTGGACAAAGGTGTAGACCCTATATCAGCCCCGATTCACCTGATCCTCTATCTGCTAGACCTCAGAGAAAGAGGCCTTTCTGCTTCCTCACTGAGAGTCCATTTAGTGGCAATTTCAGCTCTCCACAAGAGTGTGGATGGGCAATCAGTTTTCTTCCATCCCACTTCCGTCAGATTCCTAAAAGGGGTGGAAAGACTTTTTCCCCAACCTCGTAAGCCCACCCCACCTTGGGACCTGAATATCGTCCTCTGGGCAATGACAGAGCCACCCTATGAACCTTTGGACTCAGCCACCCTCCTAGTCCTGTCCTGGAAGGTGGCCCTCTTAGTAGCAATCCCCTCTGCTAAAAGGGTTTCGGAGTTGAAAGCCCTCTCCATGGAACCCCCATACACAGGGTTCTACCCGGATAAAGTGATTTTACGTCACCACCCATCCTTCCTCCCTAAGGTGGCCTTCTCCTTCCACCTTAACCAGGACATTTGCTTGCCAGTTTTTTACCCAGATCCTCAGGTTATGCAGAACCAGAAGAGGTGGCATACATTGGACATGAGGAGAGTGCTTCTAACTTACATCGAGCGCTCCTGGCCATTCCGCAAGACCCCCCCCCAACTGTTGGTGGCAGTTGCCGAATGTAAGAGAGGTTTACCAATATCCTCACAGTGTATCTCTAAATGGACTGTGAACTGCATTAAAGACTGCAACAGAAGGTCAAAAACGCCTCTTCCTGGAACTGTTAGAGCCCACTCTACCAGGGCCCAAGCGTGCTCTACAGCCTTCCTTGCCAAGGTCCCAATCTAAGAGATCTGCAGGGCCGCTACATGGTCGTCAATTCATACCTTCATGATGCACTACGCCATCCCCCAACTGGCTAGAGATGATGCCGCTCTGGGCAGAGCTGTACTCAGTGTGGGTAGACTGTAACTCCTCCCACCATCCATGGGCACAGCTAACAGTCACCTATAACTGAATGATATGAGCGGCGCTTAAAGGAGAATGGTGAGTTACTTACCAGTAACCATCCTTCTTTGAGATGGGCTGCTCCTATACATTCAGGCCCCTCCCACCGTCCCTGCTAACGGAGTTGGCAAACATATATGGGACTGGGAGGGTCATGGTCACGGTCACCTATATAGCCGCGGTTACAGTGTAGGGGGGCGTTGGCCACGTGCCCTGACCTGACAGGCTAAGGCTGAAGACTTTCCTTGCACTGCGGCACGTAGACACCTGTAACCGAATGTACGTGAGCAGCCCATCTTGAAGAAGGACAGTTACTGGTAAGTAACCCACCGATATTCCAAGATCCAAAGGGGTAGCTGTGTTAGTCTAGTTCAGTAAAAAAAACAAACAAGGAGTTCTGTGGCACTTAAAGACTAACAAATTTATTGCATGAGCTTTCGTGGGAGCATCTGACAAAGTGGGATTTTCTCCCATAAAAGCTCATACAATAAATAAATTTGTCAGTGTTTAAGTGCCACAGAAAAAATTGTTCTTTATATTCCATGTACTCATCATAATCCAGGGGAAATCACACAATTAGAACCTATATTAAAAAATAAACATTTCACAATAAGCCAAAGAAATGACTCTAATACCTTTTCAAGCAAACAGAACACATAAGTACATACATGGAATATATTGTGTAGTTTCAAAGGGGCAGTCATTTCAGTCTAGTTCAGTAAAACAACCAAGGAATCCTGTGGCACTTAAAGACTAACACATTTATTTATCACATCAGCTTTTGTGGGAAAATCCCACTTCCTCAGATGCTTTGAAGATGGGGAACTCACAGATTGGGAGGAAAATAAATGCAGGGAAGGGTAAATCATTGAATCAGGTCAGACTGTGAAAGCAAATCAAGGAGTCTAACTAAGTAGGATTTTCTCCCCTAAACTCATACAATGTAGAATGCTTTAGGAAACTGCCACAGGACTCTTTGTTTCCCCTGGTTGGCTCACCCAAGTCCCAGGCAGTACTGAGCTCCTGAGCTGGGCAGGTGCCCCCCACTGGCTGGCCAGCAAACGTGGCCAGCCAGCAACACAGGGTCAGGGGTGGGATGCCTCCCTGGATCCCAAGCCTCTCTGGCCATCCAGTCAGGGGTGGTGGGGTACCTCTCTCACTGGCCAGCAAACCTGACTGGCCAGCAATACAGGGTTGGGGTGGGGTGGGCGAATGCCTCCCTCTACCACTGACCAGCCAGTGCATCTAGGCAGGTGCCTCTCCTGCCCCCACAGCCAGCAAAGCCTGGCCACTCAGCAGCACAGGTTTGGGGATGCCTCCCTGGATCTCTCCCCTGCCAACCAGCCAGCAACCCAAGGCTGGGAAGGTGCCTCCCCCGCAACATCCAGTCAGGTACTGCTGATTCCCAGCCCCCATTACACCACCACCTTCTCCTACCTGGCTGTGGGTCCGGCAGAGGCCAAAGCAGCTGTGCTGCTGGCCGCATGGCTGGTGGCCAGACTTCTTCTCTCCCCTTCCCCGTCCCCAGCATGCACCTGACTAGACCTTGCATGCTGGGGGCAGGGCGGGAGATGATCTCCTCCAGCTACAGTCTGGCTCCCAGAGGAATGTTTCTTCCTCAAGGCACATTCCTCTTCAGGGCTAGGCAGAGTTGTCTGTCGCCCTGTGAGCTCTTTCACCCCAGGGTCTTGCCCCGTTGGCCCCATGGTAATTACAGCCCTGCAGCAGCTGGACCAGATGGAAAGGGTGGAAGGGGTATGGAGAAGTGGTGAGATTTCATTGCAGCAGCTGGATTTCTCCTACTTTCCTTTAGTATGAATATTTGAAGGTTAGCTGGCTGAGTCTGTGTTCTTTAGTGAGCCCTCACTAGCTAACTCCATATTCAGGTGCTAAATCCAAGCAAACTGGCCTGAGAGAGATTTGAAACAATACCTTTAAGCATTTGCTTTTGATATTGTAAACTTGTCACTTTCACAGCAAACCATTTAAATGGAAGGGCCCACACTGTGAGTCTTAAAAACACCCTTGAAACAAGACAAGAGTATCCTTCCTTACAGGAGAAATCCTTGAAGTGATATGAGGAGAGGCTAAGGGAACTAGGTCTAACACAAAGGCTATGTCCACACATACATCATTATTTCGAAATAACCCATTTTGAAATGAGTTATTTTGAAATAAATTAATTCAAATTAAGAGTTTGTTAACTCGAATTAAGGGAAAGCCTGCTTTCGAAATAGCCGTTGTTTCGAAATGGTTATTTCGAAACAAGGCTGTTCAGACATGTTGTTTCGAAACAGGTGTTTTGAAACAATGGCATTGTTTCGAAACAACGCATCCAAACGCCGTTGTTTCGAAACAACCATTTCGAAACAACAGCTATTTTGATTAGATGCGAGGTTTAATGGTTTTGAAATTACGGCCATTATTTCGAAACAACAAATCCCGTTGTTTCAAAATAATGGAGCGTCGTGTGGACATGCCGCTTCTTATTTCGAAACAACCTCTGTTGTTTCGAAATAAGAAGCCTGTGTGGACATACCCAAAGAAAAAAAGGAGGGGGGATTTGATAGCAGCCTTCATCCACTAAAAAGGAGCTTCTAGGGAGGATGGAGCTATGCTGTTCTCAGTGGTAGCAAATGACAGGACAAAGAGAAGTGGCCCCAAGTTGCAGTGGGGGAGGTCTAGGTTGGATATTAGGGAAATCTTTTTCACTAAGCCTTAGTCTACACTTGGGGCTAATTCGGTGGCAGTCGATCACCAGTTACGCAAGAAACGCAAAATTCCTTGCGTAACTACTGGCTACATTTAAAAGGGCAGCTACACATTAGGTAAAAGACCCTTGTGACTGGACTTTTCCTACGCTCCCTGGCCTCCAGGACTTCCATGGCTGACTTTTGGGACCTTGCTGCAATCTGCTCCCAGACAGGCAAACTGACGGTGGTGAAATTGCTGCTGTCAATGTAGACATACCGTAAGAGAGTGGTGAAACATTGGACTGGGTTACCTAGGAAGGTGGTGGAATCTCCATTCTTATTGGTTGTTATGGCCTGGCTTGACAAAGCCCAGCTGGCATGATTTAATTGGAGTTGGCCCTACTTTGAGTAGGGGTTGAACTAGATACCTCCTGAGAACCCTTCCAACTTTCATCTTTTAGGATTCTAATTGTGAGAAATGCATTAAAGAGACTAACCAACAGATGATAATAAGTAAATATAAGCTGCTTTGTGGCCTGCATTGTGCAGGAGGTCAGACTAGATTAGTGGTTTTCAAACTTTATTCTTGAGACTCAGTTGAAAAAATAATTTATGCCCACGATCCAACAATTACTTCTTTGAGCAATACAATCCAGTCTTTTGGTGGCAGCAGCAGGGTACACCACGACCCAATACCTGGGGTCTCTGACCCTAACTTTGAAAACCACTGGACTAGATGATCATATTGGGCTGTTCTGACCCTAAAATATGTAAATCTATGAAATTAAGCTCTGAGTGTATCCTGTGTACTAAGACTTCCCCCTTTCTGCCCAGTCTCCTCATTCACAACAATTCCTTACCTTGGACAGAAACAGGCACCTCACAAGAAGTCCTTTCATAATTAATTAAGTGATATTTCATTAAGCCTGTGCACTTATATCTGCCACTGTCACTTGTTGTTGTTTTTTCCATGTAAAGCTCCGATCTCCCACCAAACTGTGTCACTTCTGTTCCACTTCTGTAATATTTTATTTGAGACACCTTGGTTCCCTGCCATCCATAGCACCTCAGGTGGAGTGGGTCCCCTTCGAAAATGGCATAGTAAGGCGCCTGAAGAATTAGCCAATCTGAAAGAGAGACACCAAGAGCAGCAGCCCCAGAAGATCATGTATCAGGGAACAGGCCCTTCAGAGCACTATGTTCTGCAGGCTGTGGGTTGCCAGTCACACTAAACCTGTGTTTGTCAAACTTTTTTCCTTGGGACCCAGCTTCACCCCTCTGCCATGCGGCAGCCCTCCACTGAAAAAAGTGGCAGCCACCAGAAAAATGAACAACGACCTTGGCTCTGGAGGCGGGGGTGGGGGTGGGGATCCCTCATGGCTTTCATCCTTTCTGTTGAGGCTTTTACTGCATGCCCCAAGTCTACACATCTAAATTGAGATCACCTACATGGAACATGCAGAGGGTGATCCCACATGCAATGCTCCTGTCTCAAATAAGGAAGTATGTCAAGTCTCTAAAATTGTATGCAGTAGCCTGGAGTGGGAGGTGACTAGGTGGAGAAATGAGATGGAAGTGCTGAGACAGAGGAAGGTGCTGAGAGCCAATGACAGACTCGAAAGAAAGGTCATGGAAGTCCCTATCTTCTGCTGAGCCTGTCCAAGTCCCTCCAGGTCCTGCTTCCTTCTCCACTGCCCAGTCTCAGGAACTAAAGCAGCCCCTCTGGGTTCCCCTTTCCCCTCTGCTCTTCTTCTTCTCCCTGAGTCTGCATGAGTTTCCATGAACACAAAATTGTCCACAATATTGTGTTTTGCTTGACTTGTTACTTAGGCTTTCTAATTGTAGAAAAGATACCATACTTTCTAACACAGGCTCCTACTAGAACAGTTTGCTTTTCCCTTCTCTTTTTAAATATCAGTCAAGAAAATCTCTGGAAAGAGTTTTTATTAAAATCTTCAAGTTATAACTTTTGTTGCAGGCAAGGGAATTCTCAACCCATTGAAGAAAGAGGCAAGTCCTAATTTGCAAAAATAACTGTGTCATGCTAGGCCTGAAAAGGCCAAGCTATCTTGTAAAATACATGACCCACATCTAACCTTTGAAGGCATCTTATAAAAAGTAAAATGGAAGTGTTACAAGTAAGCTAGGGCTTTGATATGTATTTGTATCATTAGTGGTTTCTTGATGATGTTTACATGTATCCTGTTAGAAGTTAGCAAGGTGAATGAAGTGCTTCCCTATCTGTTTCCATTGTTCTATTGCAGTGGTTCCCAACCTTTTTCAGGCTTGGGACCCCTTTTTAACAAAAAAATTTTTTGTGACCCCCTGGCTGATTATGTAATCTGGCCCACGCAGGCAGACTCTGGCCCGCATCACTCTGGCAGTGCCACTGGGACAGCCAGCAAGCAGCTCTGCCGTCACCATGACCCGCACTGCTGGGGAGCTGAGCTGCAGCAGCTATGGCCCCCTGCCTTTGCCCCTGCCGGGGAGCTGCCGCAGCCCTATCCACCTGCCAGGGATCCGGCCACAGGAGCGGAAAGGCAGCCCTGGCAGGGAACATTGGGGCTGTAGCTGGATTCCAGCCCAGTAGGGAGAGGCTCTGCGGACCCCCTGCAACATGTCTGCAGACCCCTGGGGGTTCCTGGACCACAGGTTGGGAACCACTGTTCTATTAGAAGGGGTCAAGAGGGAACATTACCTCTAAATGGACCTTTGATGTACCTATGTATAGAGCCCTGCGCGGATACAAATCAGTGGATCCATATCCGACCTGCATCTGCAAGAAATGGTCCATGGATATCCGTGTTGTATCCGTGGATGCAGATATATTGCGGATATCCACGGATATCTGCATAATTGCAGGGCTCTAGCTCTGTGCAGATAAAAATATATGGATACGTATCCGATCTGCATCTGCAGGAAATGGTCTGCAGATATCCGTGCTGTATCCGCGAATGCGGATATAAGGCGAATATCTGCGGATATCCATGGATTTGCAGGGCTCTACCTATGTAAACTGTCTATTAATGGACCTAATGCAGTTAATTACCTGGGGTGCCCAGGAGGTGAAGGTTTTACTTCAGAGGACAACATACATTACTATCCTCTACTTAAGAAAGTACCGGGGAACTGTCATCAAAGCCCACATGAATAAATGACCTGCAAATGCCCACCTTGCTATAACTATAGAAGGAAGTGGGGAACATAATCCCTTTATCTCTCATCTGTCCAAGCTTCTCAGGGAAAGTTTGGGCCTCAGGATTGAGATCCCAGCCAGCACTGGCCTGGAAACTGCCCTGCTAAGTCTCATGGGGAGAATTAGAACAACCTCTACACTTGGATTATTTGGTCTCTATTCCTTAAAGCTGGATTTCTAATAACTGAAGTTGTGAAACAAGGATTTACTTTCTATGGACTCTAAATCATTTGTATGTATGTGATTCACTTTGACCCTATAACATTTCTCATTTTGTTTCTTTTTTTTTATATTAAACTTTTAGCTGTAGTTACTAAAGGATTGGCTGGCAGCGTGGTATTTTGGGTAAGATTCAAGCCTATATTGTTCTGAGTAATGTGGCTGACCCTTTGGAGTCAGAAGAACCTATTTCTTTAATGGACCTAGTGGCTGTACTGGGGACCGGTGACTGGAATGCAGTAAAGGGAGCTGGGTATACTATATGGTGGCTTCTTGATAGCTATTGTAGGGGATCAGAAGCATTGTTTGTGACTGGTTGGGGGAGTTTATATTGAGGTAACCCACCAGTGCTGGGAGAATCTGTTCTCCTTTTTGCAGCTTGCCCTGATCTTTGCATGTTCAGGTGGTTATCCCAAGAGGCCTGGTCACAAAGTGCACTCCCCCACCCAAATGCTCCCAGAAATGGTGGAATAACGGGGTGTTCAAAGTTTTTTCTTTTCTTCATTGGGTCTGTTGATGAAAAACTCAAAAGATTGCCTGTGAGTGACCTCAATCCTTTTCATATGAATGAGAGAAGCCTAAAGGGACACAGTGGGTCAGAGAGAAGGAGGCTTAGAGATTGCTTGAATGACCATTAGCGCCTCACTGTTAATCCCAAAGACTGTTGTCTCAATGCTCTCCAATGAAGGCTGATGCTATAGCACACCCACCCCCAGGCTCTCTGAATTGCTCCAGCAGCCAGCAGAGGAGCGAGAGGCAGTTTCCTCCCTCCCCTATCCCCCTCCCTGCAGCTCTGGTGCCATGACCCAGTGCTTGTGGGTCTGTAACCCAGTACTGGGTCATGACCCCAACTTTGATGACCAATGCACTAAACCATTGTGGGGGGATGTAGAGAGAAAGGGAGAGACAGACAAAAAAATTCCCCACTCCCCAACAGCTTAAAGTGAACCACAAGAAAATCCTTCCCAGCCAGAAGAAAGTCAGACATTAATTTGCTCTAATTGCCAGGAGCAGGCGAGCCAAAGAACAGCAAGAGCAGGAGTCCAGATCGAGCCAGGGGAAGGCAGAAGGGAGTGACAGCTACAGAGAGAGAGAGAGAGAGAGTGGGAGGGAAATATTGTCACAGAAGGTGGGGTGGAAGCTTCCTGGTTTGGGATGGGGGCTGTGCCTGCTGGCCTGCATCTCTGCCCTGAGGAATTCAGGAACAGACATGTCCCGGGTTATGTTTCTGTTGGCTGATCCCCCAACAGAGCGGGGAAAGAGGGGTCTGATGAGGGGCAGGCATTTTGGGACCAGTAGCTGCGGTTTGTGAAGGGGGGCCTGGACCTGCATGAAGGGAGGCCTGGACTTGTGTGATGGGGGCCTGGGCCTGGTTGAAGGGGGGCCCGGAAATTTAGGAAGGTTCCAGGGACCACAAAATTTACTTTAACGCTTGCAGAACAGGCAGCAGATCCACAGGGCACACAGGCCAGAGAAGAGCTGAAAGGCTCTGACGTGCTGTTACTTTACTCACCTTTAGAAACAGTCAGCTGAACAGAGTCACTTTTGTCATAACCAGGAGCTGTGCACTGGTATGTACCTGTATACCGCATATCTGCTTCTTTAGTTATGATGCTGCTTGTTCGGCTATGCAGGCTCTTACCATTGCGATACCACAAGTACCTCCGGGCAGGAGAGTGGGATCCGCTGCATGTCAGAGTAACACTTTCCCCCTGAAACACTGTGCTCCATGGAGGGTCAAGGGTCAACTTGGATTTTTCGGCCATCACTGAGGGGCCGGGAGGAGAGGGAGAGAGAGAACAAGATGTAGCTCACTTCAACATAAAGGAGGAGATGAGGCCCCATGCCCCTGAGCATAGGAGGCAGTAGCAGGGAAACTGCTCAGGCTGGGATTGCCAAAGAAGCCTAGAGAACTTAGGCATCTGACGTCCTAGGCAGTGCCCCTGGTAATCAAGTGTTTAGCACTGGGGAGAGGGTGATGTCAAGGGCCGAAATAAGGTTTCTTGGTGCCCTAGGTCAGGGGATTTTGGTGCACCATCCCTCCTGCCACCTATGAGTGGCAAGATCTGGCCACGGGCACCCATAGGTGGGTCTGGCCCAGGCCGGGGATCCAGCTGCAGGTGGGGAGTGTGCTGGGTGGAAGTCCAGCCTGGGCAGAGAGCAGTGCCACCATGGGGCGGCCTTTGCACTCCCGTGCCTCCCCTGAGCTGGCCACTCTGCCCTGGCGATGGAGTGGACCAGTCTGGGGCTGGGCTCTGCTCCCCATCCTGCCTCTGGGCTGGTCCTGCCCGCCTTTAGGGTGGAACAGTCGGCCCAGGGAGGGGCAAGGGAGTGAAGCCTAGCCTCTTGGCTGACTCGCTCTGCCCCTGGGCAGGCTGATCCCCACCCTGGGGGTGGGGTAGGCCAGCCCAGACAGCAGCTAGAATCCATGCTCCCTGCCCCCCCTTGCTGCCTTCGGCTCCATGCCAAAGACAGCAGGGGGGGTAGGGGGCAGCATGGCCATGGGGGAGCAGTGGTGCGGGCTCCGCAGTGCCCTGGTCTTGGCAGGACAGCGTGGGGCCCGTGGAACCACAGGGGCTATTGCCACTTTCGCCACCCCAAGGGACACTGCTGCCCCGGCACCCCCTACCTGCTGGTGCCCTAGGTGACCACCTAGGTTGCATCAATGGACGGACTGGCCCCGCTGATGTCACAGCAGCACCCTCTGGTACCCAGGTCCAGTTTAGCATTAGGGTGGCAGGGTGATTTCCCATTGGTAGGCAGGTATTCCCTCATACTAGGCAGCGGTGAGGTAATGTCAAAGCAGCACCCTCCCAGGGCTGGAGGGGCCCCTGGGCTGCCCATTTTTGCAGGTTCTCCCTCCAGCCTAAGGCCCTGCTGTGGGTCCCCCCCCAAATGCACCTATATAAGAAAAAGGCCCAGCTGTCAGGACTGTCCCTATAAAATTGGGAAATCTGGTCATTTGAACACAGGTGCAGGCAGTCAGGAACATGTGTAAATGCACACAAATCCATGTCCATGCATCTCAAGGCAAGTGCACACATGCAGGCACCTGGGAACACACACAAAGGTGCACAGGGGCCTCTGCACACTTATGCACACTTATATATGCAAGTACAGACATAGACATGCATGAGCCAAGGCAAACACACAAGCAAACCCATTGTGTTCAAGTGGCTACATGTGCACCTATGCACACATCATGAATAAATCAGATTATGATCAGAAGGCTTATAAACAGCTCTCTGAAACTACTTTCTACAAACCACTTTTCTCTGACCCCACTGAGGAATACCAAAAGGAACTACACCACCTACTCAAGAAACTGCCCAAGGCAACACAAGAACAAATAAAGACAGACACAGTACAAGAACCCTGACCAGGGATATTCTATCCACTGCCTAAAATCCATAAAAAAGGTAACTCTGGATGCCCTATCATTTCAGGTGTTGGCACTCTTACAGAAGCCTTATCTAGCTATGTGGACTCCCTCTTCAGGCCCTATGCTATCAACACTCCTAGCTATCTTCGAGACACCACAGACTTCCTAAGAAAAATACAGTCCAGTGGTGAGCCTCCAGAAAACACCATCCTGGCCACTATGGATGTAAAAGCTCTTTACAACAACTTCCAAACAAGGATGGACTACAAGCTATTAGAAGAACCATCCTCGATGATACCACAGTACACCTCGTGGCTGAACTTTGTGACTTTGTACTCACCCACAACCATTTCAGATTTGAGGATAATTTATATCTGCAAGTCAGCGGCACTGCAGTGGGTACCCTCATGACTCCACAATATGCCAACATTTTTATGGCTGACTTAGAACACCATTTCCTCAAGTCTCATCCCAAAGCACCGCTCTTCTACTTATACTATACTGATAACAGCTTCATCATCTGGACCCGTGGTAGAGATGCCCTTGAAGATTTCCACAGAGAATTCAACAATTTCCACTCCACTATCAAACTTAGCCTGGAACACTCCAAACAGGAGATCCACTTTCTGGACACTAACGGACAAATTAGGGATGGACACTTAAGCACCACCCTATACTGAAACCCTACTGATCCATATAGTTACCTATATCCCTGGAGCTTTCATCCTAAAAAAACAAGGAGTCATGTGGCACTTAAAGACTAACAGATTTAATTTTCTCATGAGCTTTTGTAGGAGAAAATCCCACTTCGTCAGATGCTTCGAAGATGGGTGAACTTACAGAATGGAATGAAAATAAATGCAAGGGAATGTAAAACATAGGATCAGGTCATACAGTAACAGCAAATCAGAGCAGTTGTTAGGTTCAAACCCAGGGAAGCCTGAAGTCATATTACCTTTTGTAATGGGAAAAGAACCCATAGTCTCGATTCAATCCTGCTTTCACAGAATTTAATTTGAGTTCAGCTGTTCCTCTGAAGTCTTGATGTCCCAGTCACATCTTTGATGACCGTAGTTAACAAATCATTTATTGAGTGATTAGAAAGATGGAAGTACTCAGCAACTGGTTTTTTTGTTTTGTGATTTCTGATAATTTCCAAAGGGATAACCGTGTTAGTCTAGTCCAGCAAAAAAAAACCCAAAAAAACAAAAAACAAAAAACAAAAAACCACACACCAAACAACCAAGGAGTCGTGTGGCACTTTAAGACTAACAGATTTATTTTTCACATGAGCTTTCATGGGAGAAAATCCCACTTCGTCAGATGCTTTGAAGATGGGTTCACCCATCTTTGGAGCATCTGACGAAGTGGGATTTTCTCCTACGAAAGCTCATGCGAAAAATAAATCTGTTAGTCTTAAAGTGCCACATGATGCCTTGGTTTTTTTTTTTATTTCTGATATCAGCTCTATGTTGATTTACTCTTTTGCGCAGGCATCGTCCTGTTTGTCCAATCTATAAGGTGTTGGGGCATTTCTGGCACATGATGGCATAGATCATATTAGTAGATGAGCAGGTAAATGAGCCTTTGAAGGAGCAGCAGGCTTGATTAGGACCTATGATGGTATCTCTTCTGCAGATATGTGGGCACACTTGGCAGCGTGGTTTGTTGCAGGGGTGTGTGGCTGCTTTAATGTTTGTGTTGTTAGATCTGTAGTTGCTGGTGAGTATCTGTTTAAGATTGAGTGGCTGTCTGTAGGCAAGGAGAGGTCTGTCTCCCAATGCTTGAGAGAGAGAGGGATCATCTTTTAGAACAGGCTGTAGGTCCTTAATGATCTGTTGCAGAGGTCTGACTTGGGGGTTGTATGTAGGGCTACCAGATACCAAAACATGGAAAGGAGGACAGGGAAGTACGAAAAGGAGGACATTGGAAGACACATGAAGAAAATGTAATATTAATATAATATTCTTGTGTTATTAGAGGGCCCTGGAACATTTCCCCCTAAAAATAGGGTGTTCTGGGGCCTTCCAGCATACTTTAACCCCTGTAAGTAAAAAGCCAGACAAAATCATGTATTTTTAAAATGCCTGCTGAATGGAGGACATGAAGGTAAAAAGGAGGACATGTCCTCCTTTTGCCTGACATCTGGTAACCCTAGTTGTATGTGGTCACTAGTGGTGTTCTGTTGTTTTCTTTCTTGGGCCTCTCCTGTAGTAGATGACTTTGGGGAAGCCGTCTAGCTCCGTCAATTTGTTTTCTTACTTCCCCAGGTGGATACTGTAGTTTTAAGAATGCTTGATAGAGATCCTCAAGATGTCTGTCTCTGTCTGAGGGATCAGAGCAGATGCAGTTATATCTTAGGGCTTGGCTGTAGACAATGGATTGTGTGGTGTGTTTAGGATGGAAGCTTGAGAGATGTAGGTAACTATACCGATCAGTAGGTTTTCGGTACCAGGTGGTGCTGATGTGTCTATCCCTGATTTGTACTGTAGTGTTGAGAAAGTGTATCTCCTGTGTGGAGTATTCCAGGCTCAATTTGATTGTGGAGTGGAATTGTTGAAATCTCTGTGAAAATCTTCAAGAACATCCCAGCCATGGGTCCAGATGATGAAGATGTCATCAATGTAGCATAGGTAAAGAAGAGGTGTTTTGGGATGAGACTTGAGGAAATGTTGTTCTAAGCCGCCCATAAAGATGTTGGCATATTGTGGGGCCATGCGGGTGCCCATAGCAGTGCCATTGACTTGGAGGTATAAATTATCTTCAAATCTGAAGTGGTTGTGGGTGAGCACAAAGTCACAAAGTTCTCTGAAGAGGTTGTGGGTGAGCACAGCATAAACACACCATACAATCCATTGTCTATAGCCAAGCCCTAAGACACAACCACATTTGCTCTGATTCCTCAGACAGAGACAGACATCTTCAGGATCTCTACTAAGCATTCTTAAAACTACAGTACCCACCTGCAGAAGTGAAGAAACAGATTGACAAAGCTAGATGGGCACCCTGAAGTCAACTACTACAGGAAAAGCCCAAGAAAGAAAACAACTGAATACCTCTAGTCATAACGAATAACCCCCAAGTCAGACTTCTACGGCACATCCTCAGCAGGGCCATCCCCAGGGGGGCGCGGGGCCCTGGGCCAACTGGCTTGTGCAGGGCCCTGCCACCACTGCCCTGGGGGAGGGGTGTGGGCCGGTCCCACACTGCCACCCTTCCCCTGACCCTGGGGGCAGAGGGGACTGGTCTGGGGGCTGGGCTTTGCTCTGCCGCCCTGCCTCTAGGCTGGCCCTCCCCACTCCCAGGGTGGAATAGCCAGCCCAGGGAAGGGGCCAGAGAGAGAAGGCTGGCCTCTGGGCTGGCTCACTCCACCCCTGGGCTGGCTCTTCCTGCCCCCAGAGCCAGCCAGGAGGAGAGGCAGGCTCTGTGCTCCGCTGCCCCCTTCCCCACTGTCTTTGGCTCCATACCAAAAGCAGTGGAGAGGGGGCGGGGGACAGGGCGGCCTTGAGGGGGGCAGCTGTTCAGGTCCCACGCTGCCCTGCTCAGGACAGGACAGTGCTGGGCTCTCGGAGCCATGGGGCTCAGGGCGATCACCCCTCTCACCCTCCCACCCACAGGGATGGCTCTGATCCTCAGGGATCTACAGCGTATTCAACAAGACGATCCCTCGTTCTCTCAAGCCTTGGGAGACAGACCTCTCCTCGCTTACAGACAGCCCCCCAACCTTAAACAGATGCTCACTAGCAACTACAGACCGAACAACAGAACCATTAAAGCAGGCACGTACCCCTGCAACAAACCATGCTGCCAACTTTGCCCACATATCTGCACAAAACACAACATCATAGGACCTAATCAAGCCAGCTGCTCCATCAGACAACATCATAGGACCTAATCAAGCCAGCTGCTCCATCAGAGGCTCATTCACCTGCTCCTCCACCAATGTGATTTATGCCATGATGTGCAAGAGATGCCCCTCTGCCTTATACATTGGACAAACAGGACAGTCTCTGCACAAAATAATAAATGGCCACAAATCTGACATCAGAAATCTCAACACTGTAAAAGCAGTGGGTCAGCATTTCAATCTTTATGATCACTCCATTAATGATTTGTTAATTGCTGTGCTCACACAGATGCATGCTAAATCAAGGCATCAAAAGGAAGCTATTGAAAGTGATTTCATTTGTAAATGTGGTTGCATTGCTTCAGGGCTTAATCAGGACCTTGGATTTTTCTCTCATTATAACAGCTGATCTGACCTCATCTCCCTCTGTATGCTGTTCCCCACTGTTTGAATCTTTACAACTGTTTTAATTTGCTGTTACAGTGTGACTTGTTCCTATGACTTACACTTCCCTGAATTTATTTCCTACCATTCTGCAGTGTAAGTTCCCTCATCTTCAAAGCATCTGACAAAGTGGGATTTTCTCCCACAAAAGCTCATGCAAAAATTAATTTGTTAGTCTTTAAGAGCCACAGGACTCCTTGTTTGTTTGTTTTACTGAACTAGACTAACACGGCTACCCTTTTGGATCACGTAGACACACATACTGATGCACACATGTACAAAGGCACATGCAGGCACACTGAGGTAGAAACACACCCACATACAACACACATTTATGTATATACACATCAATTCCTGTAAACACATCCAAAGACTCTGCTTTGCATCTGCACCAGTGCACACACACACGGCCCACACAGCCCCACCTCCACATATCTCCCCTGTGCAGGGCCCTGCCCAGCTAGTGTGAGGCTGATATAAAGACCTGCACTCGCCTGGCTCCGAGCCCCCAAAACTGGGGTTAGATCAGGGATGGAGGAAGTGGTCAAAGCACACTGCTAAGTAGCTGTTCTCTGCTCCCAACTCCTGTAGGGGGCAATGGGGAGCAGGGTGCAAGGTAGAGCAACCCTGAGGCTGTTCTAACTTGCCCTGGGACCCAAACATGCCCCAGAACATGGGAAGTGCAAAGGGGTCCCAGAACCACTTTAACCACCCCTCACCCCACATCCAGGCCCCAAGTGCAGGGATCAAGGAGCTGAGCATGATTCAGCCAGAGGAGAGATCAAGCCTCTCACTCCACTGGGGCATCGGCATCACAGCACCCGCCAAGAAGGGAGATGGAGCCTGGCATCAGGAAGATTGTGGGTTTTGCAGGGGACAGGGGTGGGAGGGAGGGGAGAGAATGACATGACAGTTGTTCCATCCAGGGATGGGGTATTTCTCGTGCCTAGCCATTAATCATCTCACAATAGAATAAACCTCTGTGGGAGAAAAAATAACCAAAACTCTGCCCCCCACATTGCAGCCCCCAACAGTGACAGGCACCAGAAGGACTGCAAGAGTGGGGGGTGGGGCAAGTCCCAACCACAGCCCAACCATCTGGAGTCCCCCCACCAAAACACTCTTCTATTTTACTCTCCCTGCTGCCCAGTCCAAAGGATGATGGGTCCATCCTGCTTCCCAGGCTCCCCCCTCTACTCCCCAGTACCTGGACATTAGGGTGTCAGGGCCCCTGGAGTTTACGTCATGAATAATCAGAGACAAGCAGGACTCACCAGCTAGGCCAAGGGCTACAGAAGAAATGAAAGGGAGCGTGGCTCAGTGCTGAACCATTTCTCATAGACTGACACCAGCGTGGGGCCCCTTATGGGAAGTCCTCTGGCCCATGTTGAGCACATGCTCAGATATGGCAACCACAGAGGTCCCTTCTGGCTTGCTAAGCGAGGGAGGGAGCCTGCTCTCCAGGTGCTCAGAGCCCTCACATGGGGCAGATAGGTGACAAGGGCCAGGGCTCCTGCACAGCCTCTGGGGGTCTGGCAGAGCTGAGAAGAGAGACCAGGTGTCCAGACTCTGGGAGCCCCCCCGCACCATTGGAGCTAAGCAATGACCCAAACCCAGCTGAGCTGAGAAGGGCTCAGGGAGAATCCATGGACTCTCGGTGTTACTGAATCTGTTTCTGGTTTGCCACCCAAGATCTCTGCTGGCGGTACTTTCCAGTGCCTCAGCAACTCATCTGCCCTCCCCACTGTGCCCATCTCCACTGCCCCAGCAGCACTAGCCAGGCATGTCCCTCCCTCCACCTGGACAGGCACTCCAGAGTCCCGGAGGTCAGTCAGGACAGAAAGTCCTTTCCCAGCGTGCAGTTTGCGAGGCAGAGGAACAGACTGGGCAGGATCCAGAGGCACCAGGACCAGGACAGATCCCTCCTGGTACCTGAACTCTTTTCATCCCCCAATGTGTGAAGATCTATGACTCAGCAAACCCACCAGCCAGGCCCAGAGGAGCCCGCACCAAGCTGGGCAGGACACACTCAGCTCCCCTGGTGCCCCGAGCTCTACAGCTCTGTGGACGGAGTGGACATTTTGGGCAGTGAAAGGTTTTCCCTGGTGGTCCCTGAACCTCACTGCCTCTGACATGCCCACAGCCAAAACAGCCATCTTTTCCTCAGCACTGACTGACCCCTTGGCACTGTCTGCAGAGAGGCTAAGGCCTGAATAGGCCACACAGAGACTGATCTCAGCATCTCTGCAGGGCAATCACACTAACCTAATGCACACGGAGCTCCTCTGGGGTAGCTGCTCCCCCCTGCAGCCTGCATGGGCTGTCAGTGACCTGGGATTCACCCACTCTCCTGCCTGCCCCCCACTCCCCCAGTCCCACACACCAAGCCCCCCAGTCCCTACTCACTCAGGACTAGCAGTGCTGCCCTTTCTGACATTCTAGGTGTTGTGAGAGGGCCTGCGCAGCCACTGCAGGAAAACACCCTCCCCTTTGCATATAACTTCTCTCCTGGGGCAGGAGGAAGGAAACAGTTTTTTCCTTCACATGGGGGCCACTCCCCCCAGCTGCTGCAGTGAGAGCACATGGCATCCAACTCAGGGGTCCAGAGCCAGATACAGGGTGCCGGGGAGCTCACTCGCTCACAGCCAGACCAAGACAGGGTAGCTGTGCCCTGTGGAGGCAATGCTGGCATGGCATCCACAACTCCTCTCCTGGGACCAATGTTCCCTCTAATTTTTAACAGGCTGTGTGCACAAAAAATTTCTTCTGTGCAAATTTTTGGAACTAGTGTCCAAGTTTGTGTGCACTCCAGTGAGTGTGATCAAACTTGTGAGCACAATGAAGCAAATGTGTATGATGCATATAATATGTAAATTTTATTTTATATGGTGATGGAAATGACTTTATAAATTAGAAAACCTTATTTGAAACATGCTACTTGAAAATACCTTCTTAAAGTAGTATAAAAATATTAGCACTGTTGAATTTTTTTGTGCATGCTTTATTTTATTGTGTGCATAGTTTTCATCACCTGTGTGCGCATGCACATGTGCACAGTTTAGAGGGAACATAGCCTGGGACCAGGGGGTCTTTGATCCCTCGCTAGAGCTGCCCCCATGCTCAGGCAGGGGACTTTGGTCCCACCTCATCCTGGCTTCATCAGACCTGGAGATACACAGCAAGCCAGACCCAGAGGGTGTAAATTGTCTCTGCTACACTGAAGTCAATGGAATGGTTTTCACCATCTGCAGATCTGGCTCAGGTTCTTTTCTCCCTTTGATCTCTCCACATGTTGCCAGCATTCAGCTGCTGGCCCTGCATGTGAGCCCAGAGGAGCCACATTCGTGTCCCCCTATGACATTCCTAGCCTGCCCAGCTCATCCACCCACTCTGTAACACCACTAACAACTCTGGGTTCCCAGCTAGCCTATTACAGGCCTGCCTCCTCTCTCTCTCAAAATTATATATTGAAAATGCAGCTTTGCCACATTGCTTTCCACTAGTCCTCCCGCTTGAGTAGAGGGCCTCTTGTTCAATCTCAAAGCATTATCCCCCTTTTACACATGGGCTAGCTGAGGCACAGTGAGGCAAGCTATTTGCTCTCACAGCTAGGGTTAAACCCACAGCTCTTGAATCCCCTGTTAGGGCCCTAACTGCTAGGCTACACTCCCCATCGGGGTGGGGGGGGTGAAATGCGGGCCTCCAAAGAGATCAGGGTCTAACCCAGCCAGTTACAGAGGCACTTATTTGTCTACCTCCATGAATATCCCTCTCTACCACCAGCCACCCCAGCACTTCAGTGCAAAGGGTGACAATTTGCTGGCCCCTGTATGACTGGGGCTGAATGCTGTACAAGCCATTGCACAGCTGGAGATGCAAATCAAGGGATTCCCCAGAGGCCAAAGTGGAACTTTCACTGTGGGACCTCAACGCTGCTCTGTAAACACCTGCTTGGTCCTGACAGGAACTTGCAGAAAGTGAGAATTTTAATTCAACTTTCCTTCCCCACTCACCCCCCCATCAGAACCAAGGGATGCAGAGCCAAGTGACCTCAGAGCACCCCTCTCCTCATAGCAGAGAAAGAGCCTGGAGCACTCGTGTAAAATCTGAGGCCTGAACCAAAGTCACGCTGAGTATTAAAGCAGCCACTTACAGGTTTACTATCCAATCGTGAACTTGACAAAGTTGTTGCTAGTGTACTAGACAATAAATATTTATGTAAATACATTCCAGCTAGTCCAAGTACATCCCAGCAGGGTACGAGATAAAATGGTTTGACAAAACAATGAACAAGGATGGTTTCTCTGAGATATCAGGAACCAGAGAAGGGAACAAAATGATGTCACAAAACACTAAGGGTATGTCTACACTTACAACTGAATTTGAATTAAAGAGGATTATTTCAAATTAATGCATGGCTATACTGACCATCATTAATTTGAACTAAGGAGTTCCGTAGTTCAAACTAATGAAAGCTTACTTCGAAGTTATAAAACCTCACTTAACTTCAAAGTGAGGGTTAATTCGAATTTATTAGTTTGAACTCACCCAGTGTAACCATGTTAATTCAACCTAACCATTAGGTTGAATTAATACTTTTTGAACTTCTTCCTCCCAGGTGCCTTCCTCTTTCTATATATTGGGTGGCGGCATGGTCCTTTTTGGGGGCCACGTTGCCATACCTCCCATGGTGCTCCTCTTCTAATTCGAATTAGCAAGTCCTGTCCATGGACATGATAGTTCAAATTGCTTTTCCTAGTGGGGCCATGATAGTTTGAATTAACTTTATTTGAACTAATTATTATTAGTTCAAATTAATTAGTTTGAATTAAGTTAATTTGAACTAACCTTTTAAGTGTAGGCATAGCCTACACTTAAAGGGACATAAGATATTTGTATCTGTCTATAAATGTCAAGGTAACTCACCTTGACCCTTTGTGTTGCCCAGGGGACAGCAGAAACTCCCACTGTTGACTGAGCTGCTCCTTCTCCCTGTGCACTCATGGGTGAATATAGCTGTGACCAAACAACCAGGATGTTAGGGCTATGCTTTGAGGACAATAAACCTGGCCCAGTGCCTTTGACACCAACCTATGCCTGTGGCGTTTATGAGTGAATTTGAACTGCGCTGAATTAGCAGGCTCCTTTAGCTGCTGTCAGGAGAAGCATTGAACACCCCACAAACATCCCAGCCTTCAACACTTGCTGACCCTGACCAATGAGGCAGGTTGTGACTTAGCATGATTGAAATCCTCAAGCTAGGGAATCTGCCTTTCCCTTCCTTTTAAATATCCACAGAGTGTGACAAGTTTTGGAGGCACTGGGTAATGGGAAAAAAAATGCAGCCCATAGGAATTTGTTTTTTAAAGTTGGGGGATGTGGACTGGAATCCGTAAGGCCAGGGCAGAAACTGTAGCCTTGAAAAATAGTAAAATATGTGCAATATTGCAAATTATGGCTGTGGCTGTTAGGTGGTTAAGACAACACACCCCAAAACAGGTAGGGCAAGTAACACTAGAAACAAAGAAAAAGTAAGAAAAAGCAACAAACACTGTGAGGGAACAAATTCAGGTTTTGCAAAAGCAGGTAACACCACCCAAGCACATGAGTTCCCACCTGCTTTAACCTACAGAGATCAGCTTCTCACTCATAGCTAATAATATAGCCTTCTTTTGCAAATATTTTTACATACAGGTTAAGATTTTCTGTATCTTTGTTCTCAGTTTGTTAAGTTTGCTGCTGCTGTTTGGACTTTAAGATAAAACTTGACAGAGTGAAATAATTTCTTTTGCCTGTGTTGTAGGTTGTATGTGTCACATAACCATTAGAGTTTTTTGTTTTAATTTTGTTGCAACAGAAGTCAATTTTATACTTATTAAAACATAAATGGCACCACACTCTTTTAGTATTATGTTTGGGGTTTAACCATTGTAAAACTCAATTCATTTATTTTCGCAGCATTCAAAAAGGCCTCAGATATAAACATATATTTTGCTGCAACAAGTAATTAAAATACAGGCGTGCTGCTCCACACACACACACTTTTATACTATGATCTGTGGCTCATGCATGGTCACCCTTACAGTGTAACAGTGTATTGTCTTATACAGTGTCTGTCAGTAATGTATTTTTGGAATGCTCATGACATACTGAGCAATACTTTATAGTAGCATGTTCCAAAGGGGCAGCTGTGTTAGTTTAGTTCAGCAAAACAAACATGGAGTCAGGTGGCACTTTTAAAGACTAACACATTTATTTATTGCATGAGCTTTCATGGGAGAAAATCCCACTTTGTCAGATGCTTTGAAAATGGGGGAACTTATAGAATGTCCCCAAATGTGTGCCTCACATGGCTTGAATAGATGCAGACCAACACAAAGCTGTGTTTCTATAGCTAGCAGAGGCATGCATACAAGAACAATGGACTGGTCTAAGCACATGTGAGCATTTGGGCTCAAGTGGAAGGAATCATCCCCACTGCAGGACAGGATGGATCACTTGACCCCAGAGGGTGTATGGGAAACTTGTTAAAAGCTGAGGCATCAGGTCCACTGTGCCACAAGCCAGCTGCCCCACCCCTGACTGGCTGGAGAGGGTCTGGGGCAGGAATACCCCTGCCTGATCCCCTGCGATGGAGGGGGCAATGCTTTGGCCCCCACAGTGGGGACAGGTGGGCCCAAGACTGGGGCACCCCATACCAGGGGAAGGGGGCAGGCAGGGGATCCCGGGCCTTTTAATCCATTCCTGCCTCTGGTTGTGTGTGGGACTGGGGACATTTACTAGCAGTCTGTCCCGCTTCACTAGGTAACAGACTGACTCAGGAGTGGGTGGTTCACACAGCAAAGCAGGGTAAGTTGGAGCCCAGGAGTAAGGAACTGGGATGATGCAGTCACACACCCATCCATATTGCAGAGGAGAACATCACAAGAACAAAAAGAACTCTGTTTTATTATGCAAAGAAAAGAATGTATGTGGAATCCTTAATATTAATGCAAAGGTAATATTAAAAAATGCCAGTTTCTTTTTACGTTTTTATAAACTTCTTGGTGCCCTTATTAAATATAGCTATAAAACATTATAGCAAAAATGTTAAAAATATAACAACATGTACTATTTCTGGTCATAATGCAAAATGTTAAAGCTAACCAAACAGTTTTGTAGGAGAATAAATTTGGTGCTGGACAATGGCCGAGCCTGAGTCACAGGTTACTATGGTGATGGGGTTACTAGGGGCAAGGCTTGCTTTCCTGTAAATGAAATTCTAGTTAAAATGTTTTATCTTCCCTTTTCCTTCTCCCTTCTCACATCTTGCGCAAGAAATGTAACTAAAAGAATGCATCTTCCCTTTCTCTGTGTAAGATTCTAAGGGAGCATGCTCATCACACTTCTCCTACTTCCCCTTCCTTGCTAAATGCTTAGTTAGTAATTTGTAGGCATTGCTCTGACAAAAAATACGTTGCAAAGTTAAACACCTGTCCATTATTGACTAAATCTGCATGTAACAGACAAAGGTGGATATTAAACACATAGTTCTTAATATTCATTGCTTGAGTGTTAATGTAACCAGAAAAGGGTCTTGGGGAGTTGTCATGAATGTAAGATTTTATATATTTTCAAGGATAAAAGGACTGTAACCAACACTCCCTAGCAGGCAAGAAAGAGTAACGTTCAACCCAACTTGCCTCTAGGTCTTCCTGTATTTTGATTCTAACCAGTTTCAAGAAGGTTTCTATCTTTGTCTCCTAAACAAAACCACGTCATGAATGTTTCATACCTCAAGTTAAAAGACACCTGCATTTAAAATTCATTTCAGTTTTAATTTTGATATTTTTTCTTTTACATTATGTTAAAAAGAAGTTTTGGTTGTTAAAGGGTGCTTCCAAACTGATAACAAAAGTGAAATTGGGATCACAAGGGCTATGTCTACACTTACAATTTAGTTTGAATTAAGGAGGCTTAGTTCAAACTAAATTAGTGCATGGCCACTGTAGCTTTAATTAATTCAAGCTAAGGAGTTCCCTTAGTTCAAACTAAGGAAAGCCTAGTTCAAAATTATAAAACCTCACTTAAATTCAAACTAAGGGTTAGTTCGAACGAAACCAATGGAGCCGCGTTAATTTGAACTAATTGTTAATTTGAATTAACATGGTTTGACTTCTTCCTCCCAGGGTGCATGGCGCCCTGGAAGGAAGTAACTGGCTTCTAGTGCTCAGGGCAAGCAGTCCCAAAGGTGCCCCCTCCACCCAGCCCCAGTCTGGCCAGGGTCAATCCAGTCTCAGTCCCCTGGCAGGGCAGGGGAGTGGGATCCCCACGCCTGCCTCTGGGCCACACTGGCGGGGGTGGGAAAGGGATCCCCACACCTGGCTGTCACAATGCTGGCAGGGGCAGGGAAGGAATCCACGCACCTGGCTCAAGCCATGTTGGCCAGTCGCAGGGAAGGGACCCCTGTTGCCTGGCCAGTGTGGCTCGATCTGGGCACGGGGGTCCCTTCCCTGCACTCTGCCAGCACGCCTAAAGCTGGGTGCAGGGGTCTCTTCCTGCGCCCGGCCAGTGGGGCAGAGCCGGGCACAGGCGTGGGTTCATGGCCATTCTCGGGGGCCATGTTACCACACCTCCCATGCTGCCCCACTCCTTATTCAAACTAGCAAGTCCTGTCCATGGACATGCTAGTTTGAACTGGTTTTCCTAGTGGGGCCGTGTTAGTTTGATTTAACTTAATTCAAACTAATAATTGTTAGTTCAAGTTAGATCGAATGAAGTTAATTCAAACTTACCTTCTAACTAACCTTCTAAGACATAGCCAAAGAAACTAATACTAAAAACCCTGGGTAAAAAATACTGTTACTACAGTAACTCTTTTGTTAAAACAGAGTGGTTAGCAGGATAAATCATTAAGCAATCCGGCCTCTCACAGAAGAGCCTGAGCATCTATTTTAGTAGTTAAGTACTCTATTCAGCATAATAAGTAAGTAATGAACATGCTAAGGAAGTAAATATGAATGTCTATGCAAAAACTTCAAAAGCATCTGTAACAGTTATATCTGTTGTGCAAAAAAATTGAGTAAACCAGAAAAAGCATAGCTTGTGTTATAGAATCCTTGGTCCTTATTACAGTGTAAACAAATCAAGTTAATTTGGCTATCAAATCTGGGTTATTGAAGACAAGAGAAATGTAAAACAAACTAGCCAAAATTATTTTATGTTAACTAACTTAAACTGTTAAAGAGTGCATCTCGCAGATTGAAGGGCCCAGAAAAGATCAGTGCATGGTGAAGCACTGCTCCCCACTCACCAACCTCCACCCCACACATCAGGGGAAAAAAATGAACTGCTTTACATATAGCAGACTGGTCCACTAATTTCATTTTACCATGTAGGGCTGTTTGAGTGTGCAGTCATCTGCAGAAACTTCAGAGAAATCACTACCTGGGGTAGCTTTAAGCATTGCTTTTAAAATGCCTGTTACTGAGCAAAGTAAGTTCATGTTCCTCACAGCCTTTGAGAATCTGACAGCCTTCCAGGTATGGTTCTGTGGAGTCTAATCACACAAAATCAATATGATAAGTGTCAATTGCCTGAGAGGTTTCTGGACTGAGGTCAAGAGAATTAGGTCAAGAGAACTGACATGAGCTGTTTGTTGCCTGCTTCCTCCTGGCACAGGACAGTTATTCCTCAGATGATCAGTGGAATTACAGTGATAAAACCTTTTGGGTTCTTCTGTTTTCCCAAGAGATTTAGGATGGGAATTAGCAGAATAGTTTTAGGGAGGTGAATGTCCAGCCTCCCACCTTTTCCCCCCAGGGGTAGAATAGGAACCCTGCTTCCTACCAACTTTAAATCCTTTCCATGTACGTTCCTGGGGCTGCTCCATGTTTGTCTGTGTAGACACTGTAACACATCATCTTTTACACATGCTTAGGAAATGCTTCTCACCAATAAAGTCAAACATTTCTTCAAACTTACAACCCCTTCTCTCTTCCTCCATTTTCCCATTGAATCTTTCATCCTGTTAACATAGTCCCCGTTGCTCAAACCATCCCACCACCCCCAAAATTCTAAAATTCACTCTATATTTCAGAGGTAACTTGAAAGTGTTTCAAAACTGTCTGTTTGAATTTACAATAATGGAAAGTTTTCTGAATTATCATTTCATGGAATACATTCAGAGCTTTACTAGGTAACTTTGCAACCCAAACGGGGATTCTCTTGCCACCAAGAATCTCATGAAGCACACACAGCCCCTCAAAGTCAGTGAAATATTCTGTAACATCATCTATCTCTTTGTATGCAGGACACAATTGTTCCCATTTGTGGATTTTTGGAGAGGTGGGAATTGGTGGAGTGTGGGGCAGGGGGTCTGGTTCTGCTTATCTGCCAGACTCAGCTGGTGTCTTCACTCTTTCTTTCCTGCTCCTCCCTGGTTTTCATCTCTAGGACCCTCTGATGTGCTAATTCTGTAGCTTGCCTCTGGGCTTCAGCTTCTTTCTCCTTTATCTCCAATTCCTTTAACTCCAAAATTCGCTGACGTGCAGTTTTCGTGTCATCTCCACCTGCAGTATGTACAGCTCCAACTTTGCAGCTGTGTCGCTTTCATTCATCTTCCTCCTTTTCTGCCCCTGCTTCCTTTTCCCAAAATAAGCAAACAGAAAATAGACGCCTTGAACCTTCTCTTTGACTGTTCTCAGCCAGCACACTTAAAATCTCTTCACCAGCATATAAAGTGCAAATAACACTCAGAACAGCAAGTGTGGCATTTCATCCTCCATTCATGACCTAATATCTGAGAGACTAAGCAATTCCCCCAGCTTTCCAGTTGTGCACCCCAAAACTGTACTGCCTTATACTGGCCAGGCTTCTGACCAATATAAGTTCATTACCCAGTTAACTCTTCCCTCAATGTGGAGAGGACACACACTAGTCTTTGCAAACCAAGCTGCGATTTCACAAGCACTTCAAACAAAACTCACTATTCTATGCAAAAAAAATCAACCAACCAACCAACCAAACCAATCCAGATTTATTAAACAACAGAAAGATGGATTTTAAATGGCTAGAACGAGCAAGTTTAGAGATCAAAGTTGGTCACCTAAGAAATGAAAATAAATCCACAGTGTGAATCAGGGCTAGCGCAACACAGTAAGCCTGGTAAGCGTTGCAGGGTGGTGCCGACGCTTGAGGGGTGCCAAAATGGGGAATGCCCCGTTGTGGCACGCTCTGACATCATTCATCTGTGGTGGCGTCTGCTGCGCTTGCATGGAGGTGCCAGAAACGGTAGCATCGTTCCTGGTCTAAATTCTACACCCCAAACAGGATTTGAATCAAGCTGAGTTCCCTCCAACAGACAGTACAAACAAGTCACAAATCCTCACGACACAGGCCCAAACTGCTTTTCATCCCAGGACCAACTCCCTCTCTTTCCTCCCTCCCCCATTCAACGACTTTGTCTTTCTGACATGTTTCCAGGTGTTGAGATGGTCACGGGGGGGAGGAGCAAGTAACGATATTGTTTCTTGTCTCATA
>ML682099.1:4290130-4338301 GCA_007922195.1 Podocnemis expansa
TGTGCTGCTAGGCGTTCATGCACTGCTGTTAGTTTCTTTAGCCAGTAAGTGTGGATCATGTCTGTGCCAGGTGCTGTCCAGCTCTTCATGTTCTCCAACCTTTTCCAGGCTGGGGACCCTTTCTTTCAAAAGAAAAAACATTGCACCCCCCCCAGCATGTTGCAGCAGTTTTGCAAAATGGTGTTGCCACTGTGGGGCAGAATGAGGCCCCCCACCAATGGGGTCTGAGCCTCAGAGGAAACATGCAGCGCCTGCCACTCTGGTGGAGCCTCTGCCAGCGGGATCCAGCCTCTGCTGGCAGAATGTGGCCTCCGCTGCTCCTGCCTGGGAGTGGAGCCACTGTGGCCAGGCCCCCCTCTACCCCTGCCCCCCCCAGTCTTCCCCACCAGCTGGCCTGTTCTCCAAAACCCCTTGTGCTGTTCTCTGTCCTTGACCCCCCCCCAAGCCCCTTTTCTCCCCCGTTACCTGACCAGAGTTGCTGTCACCTGGCCCTCCCGCCCCACAGGCTACTCTCCTTGTGCATGCTCTGAGCTTGCTTAGGGCAGGAGTTTTAAAAACTCCCAGCCTGAGGGAAGCTCCCTGCTGGCTGGAAGCCTGGGTATCTATGGCGACCTGAGACCCCTGCGGCATCCAGCCCCAGCTCCCAAGCTGTCCACGGCCCTCCTGCCATGACTCTGCAGCCCCCCCCCACCCCCAGGAGTCCATGGACCTCAGGTTGGGAACCACTGATCTTCGCTGTGGTGTGGGGTTGGTCAGTACCCATTGGTCAAGCAGTGTCCATTGTATACAGTGTCTGGGATGTGGGTTTTTTCCTGGATAGGTGTTGATCAGCTATTAATCACTGACTACTCCACTGTTGTACCTGAAAAGTTGGCTGTGAGCATCTCCCAACATCACAACATATTTCAGTAACTCATACAGCAATACTTTTTCACTTCCCATATAATGGTAGAACGTACAATTCAACACAATATTCATGTACAACAGATCAAGACTTTAAAAATGATACCTCCCAGGCATGTGTTGTACAAAACACGATTCTATGACAATAGTGAATATGGAGGTAACACGGTGCTCCTTAGAGGTACTGAGTGTCACACATTATCCCAGCATGAAATGGCTACACCAAAAGGAGATGAAAAAAACCCGCAACCTGCTGTAAATGAAACCAGCATAGATGGTTCTTTGAGTGCTTGGCCTGAATTTACCAGATGACAAGTGAGAGAGGTTAGACACAACTAGTCATCCAAGAGTAGGGTTACCAGATGTCTGGCAAAAGGAGGACATGTCCTCCTTTTTGTCCTGCTGTACTCCATCCTCTAGGCATTTCAGACAAAGTGCTATTTGTCCGGCTTTTTGCCGGATGCCTGGGGCAGCACTGTGAAAATACAAGGGTGCACCAGCTCACAGCTCCCAAACATGTTCCCCTGTTGCTCAGCCCAGCAGCTGCAGCACTTGGTGGGGTTGGGAATTTGGAGATGCTCCCTTGCTGGCCCCTGCATGTGGATAGGTGGTGAAGAGGGCTGGCTGGCTGGGGTGGGGTTGGCTGCAGCCAGAGATCTGGTTTCACTTTGCCTCCTTGCTTCTGCTTCTCACCCCAGGCTTCTTTCTAGGCTGTAGCTCAGGTGTGCTCCCCTCCCATGCCCTGGATTTTGGGGAAGGCTTGATCTTATTTTGGGGGGGGGTTGGGGCTTTTCTACAGCTTGATGGGGTCTCTGTGGTGCCCTGTGGCTGCTGCTTCACTTTCTGCTTTGCTACCCTGCTTGGCTGAAAGTTTCTGGGGAGGTTTCTTTCTCTAATGGTTCAGCTAAGTCAGATCTTTATTCCTTCTAATGGGGATTGGCTTTTTGTAACAAATCTTTTGTTTATAGGTCAAGGAAAGTTTACTTTGGATTGTGAGGAGGCTTGAATGCATATGATTTTCCTTTTCTCAATTTGCTTCTCCTTTCCAAGATGAGATTAGTCCACTATAGATGTATCCTTAAATTTTATTAAGATGCACTGATGTGCAAGTATTATACATGCTAAAGTAGGTGCTGAGCTGGGCTAGATCCTGTAGTTTAAATGAAGTCAGTGAGAAAGTTGACTGAGCAAGGATTTCAATATTTGTCCCTTTGTTAGTAGTTTATCAAATCACAGAAAACAAGCAGCTTGGTTTTGCCTTTTGCTTGTATAATCTATTCTTATTTTTATTTGCTTTTAGGGAGAGTGTTTCTTTTGGTATATTTAGGAAAAAAACTAATCATGGAACCTAAGAATAGGTGCTGTTGTCTTGTGTGGAGCATTTGAAAGTCAAAAACATCTAATTCTACTCCACCCCCTTTGACATGTATTTCATATAAAAGCAAACAGAAAATATCAGCTGTCATAAAAGAAATATATCTCCAACTATGGGTGTATGGTGGACATAGTAGGATATGCTGTCTAGAAATTTGCATTTTATGTAAAAGTTTGTTTCAGGCACATCTGCACATAAAACCCAGCAGCTCTCACTTCTGATTTCTCCTTGCCTGTGGGTGTAAAACTTAAACAGCTTGTCTGTGATTTTTTTTTTAAATACTGCACAGTGAGGCTCAAACTGAGGCTAGATGGGGATTTCCCTACCCCCCTCCTGCACCTCTCCAGTTGTCAGCTAGTAACAGTGTTATATCAAATCAGTGAGCACCCTCTACATCCCCCAAATCTCCTCCTGTACCCCCTAATTTCATGTGTTGGGGAGAACACTGCCAACAGAGATTACTTTTCCTTTAGAAGCCAACACCTCAAATTCAGCTAGACTTCATGGAGTCAAGGGCCTGCCCCTCCATGTGTCAAACAATAAGAGTGAATTCTGTGAAGAACTTACTGTCTTAAAACTGATTTTAATCTTGTCCATAATTACTACATTAAATTTATTGGAGGTTTGCTTCCATTTGCAACTCATAATGTAAAAATATCAATCTGGATAGGAGTTCTGCAGTGTGATTCTCCTTGCACTTTGATATAAATATTAAATACTTAATTTTGCGATGCCTGAAAGTGGATGGCTTTATGGTTACTTTAATGTGAAGATTAAAAAATACTTAAGCCATTCATTTGATATCCCTGAGCTGCTGTTCTTCCAATTCATCTCACACAGTAACTAGGGGCTAGACAGATTTCTCTGGAGTTGGATGATCAATGGGGCAAGCATTTTGGGGGGGGAGCAATAGCTGGGTAGATGAAGGGAGCCCGGGTGGGGCCCCAGATGTTTGTGTCCTCCAAAGTCCTCCTTTTTGTCCTTCCCTGTCCTCCTTTCCATGCTTTGGTATCTGATAACCCTATCCAAGAGAGAGTGAAGGAGGTAGCATGGTTTGGGGACACAGTATGTCCAAGGGGTACCACAAATGGAACAACATCAGGGGAGCCTGTCTGAACCTCACCCTCTCTGACTCAGATTGGGACCCATATCCTATAGGCAAGTGTGAAGATGAAGGAGAATGCAATAGAGGGTATGACAGACAACACTGATTGGGAATCACTAGTGACCCATCTCTTTGCACCCGCAGTTCCCTTGTCTATTAACACTGCTAAGTTGGTACAAAATAAAACTGAGCATTTCCCAGCAAATACCAGAGCAACAAGCAATTGGGAATGACATTGTTCACACAGTGGAAACACCATGGAGGACTTTGTGATCCAACCCTCTTGGGATCAGGCAGGGCCCAGGGCCAATTGACCTGCATGGCCCCCCTCCCATGTGTGAGGGTGGTGTGGGCCATCCCAGAGGCTGGCCCCGCAGTTCCATCACCCCAAGACAGCCACTCTGCCCCTGGAGGTGGAGCGGGCTGGTCCAGGGGCTGGGCTCTGCTCTCTTGCCCCACCTTTGGGGTGGCCCATCCTGGAGGCGAGGCGGACTGGCTGAGTGGAGAGGATGGCTGTGTGCTCCCCCCCCCGCTGTCTTCAGCTCCACGCCTAAACCAGTGGGGAGGGGGTGAGGGACAGCACAGCGAGCCCCACACTGCCCTGCTCAGGGCAGGACAGCTCAGGTCCCAGAGAACTGCTGGGTGACAGTCAATCGCCCCTGCCTCCCCCCCCGGTTGCTCTGCTTGGGATCTGGTTGCAGGCAGAGGTCTGGCTGCCAGCACCATAACTATGGTGGGGTGACCAAGGCTTTGCCCTAGACAATGTGGAGCGTCTCCATTTTGCTGCTTATTGAGGGGGGCATGTGTTTGGAGCTGCTTCCTGTGGCGTGCCCCAAGTGCCAAAATTCCTAGTACCGGTGCTGCTGGCTGTGGGTGGGGAGCAGAGCAGCCCCAGCCCAGCTCTTGGTGCCCCCTAACTGTTGGCACCCTAGGCAACTGCCTAGGTCACTTCTATGGCAGGACTGGCCCTGATCAGGGGAGGCTGCAAAATGATAGCAAATTCTCTCAGTGCTGATGGGTGACACTGAAGTCAGGCTTCTTAATAAGTCATGAGCAATGATTCTGATTCCCCGCACTGGTTATCAGGAAGTCACAACAAAATACAAACAGTCCCCTTTATTGCATTTCAGCCACTGGTTCCTAAATAGCTACTAGGTTTAGTAAAGAGCTAAGTTACATAAAACTCTAAGCTCTTTACTCAGAAAGGTTTTTCTGACCCCAAAGGTTAAAGTATAATTTGATGTGCCCCAGAGCCTTCTAATCTTTGGGCCCCCTTCCCATACTGTCCAGGCCCCCTTCATTCATGTGTGGGCCCCAGCCCAGGCAGGCATTTGCAACCACTTTTCAGTACCATATGCATCAGTTATTGCTCCATAAAAATATTTATAATTTTATATGGTGTTTATGTCTACAGCAATTATTGTCACAAACAAGCAAACAATGCATAATACAATAAGTATTGTAATTAACAACATGATAATTAAGTAAAAGATGATATGTAATTGATTGAACACAAAGGCTTAAGCAGAAACAATTGAGACAAACAAAAATACAAAACTGCATTTATTGCTCACAGTAAGATATAGATATGCAAAGTCTCATTAATACTAACACACATAACAACATATATCATTTCAATCAAACCAGTTTATAAAATCAATAAATATTTTTCCATTGTCTGTGACATTGATTTCATTGCTGCACCATCATCCTGAAGGTCCATCTTTCTTAAGGACCTTGAGTGCTAGTTGCTGGTCTCTGGTTTAAATGTAACCATGATTTGACATACTTTAAATGTTCCCACAATGCAAATGGAAGGCCACATACTGAAATAAACATTAATGGTGACATGTGCTTAACTGTCAGCCTAGACCCTCAGCAGTTACAAATTATGTTCTTTTTACTGAAGCCTCTTTCACATTCTGCTGTGCTGACAGGAATTTTATTTACATAGTCCACAAGTTTCTGCAATGCAAGTTTCATGACTGCTTCCTGACAATCTTTATATTCCCACTATGCAACTTTTACTTCATTAAATGCAATGCCAAACTTGGAACATAAAAGTTTTATGTGACTTTCACCGCATACGGATGACAGCTGTGTAGTGGATCATGATTGGTCAAGTGCTTCAATAGCACCGCTTAGACATTTTTTGGAGTCTGGCAACAATCCAGTATTCATGCAATCTGCTAAGGCCTGGTAAAACTGATGTTTAGAAATTTCAGTTTCCTTGCCAGCACTCACAGACATGTTTACACATAATCCTTTAAAGTAACCCGCAACAATGACCCCACACGCCTCTTGGTAGAATTCTGAATCACACTCTTAACACGCTATAAACACCTGAACTTGTTGACTTATCAACTTACTTCCTGTAGATAATGTTACATCAGATTTTTGCACCTCCACAGACAAATCTGCAAGTTTCTCCAGAGGATGAAGCAAGAGACCCAAGTTTTTAACAAAAATTGGATTCTCTAGTTCAGGGGTGGCCAAACTGATGGAACTCAAGAGCCACACAAGTTGATTATTACTCCTTTGAGAGCTGCGCTGAGGCATATAGCCATATTTTACCTACTCCAAAATTACTAAGTTTAAAATTCATCGCACACTTCAATTTTATCATAAAAAGAGGGCAAATATTGATCCTACTAATGTCAGATTCTAATAATTACTTAAGGTTACCATGAAAACTAGGCCTACCTATACAGTAAAAACTTAGCTTCTCCCCACCACCCCGACCATGCCACTTCTCCCTGCTGTCCCGACCATGCTGCCACTTCTCCCCTCCGTCACGACCCCTCCATAACCCTAAGGCCCTGACATTGGCTCCCCCAGGCTGATCCCTCCCAGGGCCTCCTTACCTGGCCGCAGAGGCGGCCTTTGGCAATTGGGGGCCCAAGGCAAAGGCCCTTTATGGGGCCCCCTATGGACACCCAATGCCACCCTCACCGGGGCTCTGGGCCCCTATTGCTGCCCTAACTGCCCCCTATGGGGGGGGCAGGGGAAAAGCAGGGGCTGCGGACCGCCAGGTCCAAAAGCTTTGTCACTCGCCGGCCGGTGTACCAGAAAGACCGGCGTGTCTCCAGCAGTGGCAGAGCAGCACTCCCCACCTACTCCCAGCCAGCCACACTCCAGGCCTGTAAGCAGCCAGAACTCTTCGGAGCACGCCGCTCCAAGGGGCCCCACTCCCGGCAAGATGCAACGCCGCGCCGGCCACTCTCCGACCTCCCCCTGGGGAGGTGCAGCCGGCTGGGAGTAGGCAGGGAGTGCTGCTCAGCCCCCAGTGGAGAGAGGCTGGTTTGGCAGGCAGGCGGCAAAGCTTTTGGACCTGGTGGTCTGCCGCCCTCCATTTCCCCACATCCCCATAAGCACACAGGTAAGTGAAGCAGGTGGCAGCTATGGGCCCCGTTACAGCTCAGGGGCCCTAGGCCACCACCTACTTCGCTTATCCCAAAAGCCGCCTCTGCGTGGCCACTTTGGCAGCTAGGCACAGGCTGGGGCTCAGTCCCCTTGCTTTAAGTCCTGCCCGGGTTGAGTATCCAATATGGCTGCTCTGGCAGCTAGGCACAGGCTGGTGCTCCCCGCTGAGCATGTTCTGAGCCTGCTCAGGGTGGGAGATTTAAAACTCCAGGTTGGGGCTGCTTTCCTCTGGCTTTCTTCTGCAAGCCACGCTTCTTCATTCAAGAGCCGCATGCAGCTCCCAAGCCACAGTTTGGCTGCGCCTGCTCTAGTGTTTTTGCTATGCCAGCAAATTTTGCTTTATCTTTCCCTAACCCAGAATCCACAATTAACCTATTATTATTCTTTTTGAATCTGGCACTGGCAGTGTACTGAGTATAGTGTGGGTGGCATCAAGGTTTTTCATCAATGCTGTTATTCACCATTGTTGCAGCTGTGACGAAGAATTTAACAGTGAGTGTTTTAAATTGCAGAAAAATACACAGATAAAACCAAAAATTCTTTGCATGATCACATGTGTAGAAACTTAAACATAGGCATACCTGCTGCATTTTCTGTACCAGTACTGCCAGTACTAGTATCTACTGGAACAGTATCAGGTTCAGAAGATGATGTGTGCTTAACTGTTTGATCATCAATGATACTGGTATTGCTATTTCCTTCTTCTGTTGGCAACTTCTGGGAGACTGTTGGTGGCAATGTGCTTGTTCCTACAAAGAAGCAGTAAAATGTAAAAAAAAAACAACCAACCTGGTTGTGTGTGATATGTTGATATTTTAAAAAGTGTAAGTTAACTATTAAACTGTTAAACTATTAAACTGTCATTGCTGTTACTTTACGACCTGATCCTATGTTTTACACCCCCTTGCATTTAGTTTCATTCCTTTCTGTAAGTTCATCCATCTTCGAAGCATCTGAGGAAGTGGGATCTTCTCCCACGAAAGCTCATGCAAAAAATAAATCTGTTAGTCTTAAAGTGCCACACAACTCCTTGTTGTTTTTTTACTGGACTAGACTAAGATGGTTATCCCTTTTGAAATTCATTTCTATGCTCCACACCTGTACACCTTAGCCATTTTCTATTAATAAATGAGCAGTACCAAACAACTGACTTTAACCACTGTATCAGAAGTAAAGGGTACCATGATTCAAGGCATCTGACGAAGTGGGATTTTCTCCCACAAAAGCTCATGCAATAAAAAAATTTGTTAGTCTTCAAAAGCACCACAGGACTCCTTGTTTTCATGATTCAAGGGTGACACATTCTAATGAAGTTATATCAGGGATGAATCTGGCCCAGTATGTCCATACCTCAAAACCATCACACAACCAGGCACAATTCAATGCAATTAATAATAACATTATTATGACAGAAACTGACCGTCTCTTCTCAGATGCTTCAGGGCCATGTGACCCCTCCCTATGTGGGCTCTGCCATTGATGGTCCCCCAACCCCTGTGGGTTCCCACAGCCTCACCCCACCACCCCTGCCTCAGTAGGCTCCCTGGGTTCTACCAACCCCCAACCCTGGGCCTTGCCAGGCACCCCTACAGGCCCCTATGGTCTCACTGGGCCCCCTGAGTCCCACTGCCACTGTCCCACCTCAAGCCCCACAGCCTTGCTGCTGCCTCCCCCCAATCAGGCTCCACAGCCTTGCCAAGCCCCCCACTCCAGCTGCCCCACGGGGCATCTGTGAGGCTGTATCACCCCACCATCACCAGCCTCAGCAGCCTTCCAAGGCGTGATTATCCTGTATCACCCCAAACCCCAGGACCACACATCCCTAAGCTCCTTCCTTTCCCACTGGCTTCCCAACTCTCGCGAGTCTGACCCCACCCTCCAGTTCCCTGTCAGCCAGCTTGCTTCCCAATCCTCCTTTTCCCCCTAGCTCCCCGCCAGCTGGCTGCTGGCTCTCAGACCCTCCAGGTTCACCTTCCCCCTCTTCCCACTTACCTGGCCAGAGCTGCAGGGGCGTGTGTCGAGCCCTTTCTGGCTGCGCCTCTTCTGCTCTAAGCCACATGCATCTCATCATGCTTAGGGAGGGAGATTTGAAATAAAGTCCCCGCTGGAGTCCTCACCGCCTTGCCGCAGCCCACCCGAGACTCCTCGTGAGCCTGCCAAGTCCTGGCACTGGGACTTGCCAGCAACCAGGGCAGGGTGGAACATGTGTTCTGCCCGGTTTTTCTATTTTTCGGGGCCCTGGAACGCTGGCCCCTCAAATTTGTGGGCTCTGGAATGGCATTCCAGGGCATTCTTGCTTACTTTAACTGTTGCCCAAAGGGCAGGTCACATTGCCAGAGCAATATAAGTTTATCTCTTACCAAATTACTACGGGGCCAGCCAATCCTTTAGTAACTGAAACTAAAGGTTTATTATACAAAGAAAAGAAACAAACTATGTTAAAGGATCAAAGTGAATCACATACATACAATCATTAAAAGTCCATGTAAATCAAGCCCTTGATAGAATTTGGAGTTTGCAGGCTTGTGTAGATCTTCTGGTTTACATCCAGTATGTGGATAGGCCTCAGTCCTTTGTTTCACAGCTTTAGCTGCAAATGAGTAGATCCGGAGGTAGGTGTTGGCTGAAAATTCAGACTGAAGACAAAATGAAGGTGTTGCAGTGGCCTTTTATCACCTCTGGCCTTTTCCATTCTGTGTGTAGAATAGGGGTTGGCAACCTTTGCCGGCCCCTGTGCCAGCCCTGCCCACTGCACCCTCAATGGGTGCCAGGGGTGGCGCCAAAAGGGAGCAGGGCCAGATTCTGGGGTCAGGGCTTACTCCTGACCCTGCAGCAGAAAGCAGCCTCCAAGGGTCAGGGCTGACCAGCAACCTTCCCCCCTGCAGTGGCAGGTGGCCTCCAGGGGTCAGGGCTGGCCGGCACTGGCCCCCAGCAGAAGTGGGCAGCCTCTAGGGGTCGGGGTTGAGGCTGGGCAAGTCATGGTGACTCATCAGATCTCTCTCTCTAGGTCCATCGTACCTGTGGTTCCCTTAGTGGGCCATTAAGGAGACAATTGCTGTAGACATCCTGTCTGGGGTGTTTCTCAGAAGCACATCTTAAGTTATGAACATATTCATGTTTGTAACATATTCAAGCATCTGACAAAGTTGGATTTTCTCCCACGAAAGCTCATGCAATAAATAAATAGGTTAATCTTTAAGTGCCACAAGACTCCCTGTTTGTTTTGCTGAACTAGACTAACATGGCTCTCCCATTTGGAAGGCCAAGAACATGTGAGACAACTGAGATAAGAGGGAAAACACCCAGGAGAGCAAGGGACAAAGAATATAGAGGTGAGGTACAGAGCAAGTCAGATCTTGGCCAGTACATGGACTGCACAGGGATCCGTTCCTGCAAAGAAATCATGCCAATCCCAAAAATGTGTGATGCAATGTAAAGCAAATGCAATGAGGCGTGTAATGCATATAAAGGGAGAAGGCTTCTGTATAACTCTGAAGTTTGCTAACTGTGACAGAGTCAAGCCTGATGGCTACAAGAGAGTAGGGGAGGGAGTTTTTGGTGTGGAGTTTGCAGAAGGAGGAGCTAGGAGTGGAGTTTGTGGCTGTAGCAGAGCAGAACAGAGCAAAGGATTGCTGAGCTGGATGAAGCTGCCTAGTAGCTGTTGCTGCCACCACCTGGGAGATACAGGTAGCCAGGACAAGCTCACCTAGGGGGGTCTTAGAGCCCCAGGTCCAGCAGCCTATAAGCTGGAAAACCCACCCGAGGGCAGGGGAGACTGGAGAAACTAAAATGCAGGACCCACAGCAACTAGCCTTCCCCAGTTTGTCACATAACCTACTGAATGGACAGTAAGCAGTGTATCTGGAAGACAGCATCTGCGAAAAACAACTGGATCTACATCAGCTTCTGACGTGTGTCAGAGCAATGCAAAGCTAAAGAGCACCACAGCCGGTTTCCAGAAATGTTAACATCACAACTCGAGTTTATGGGCCCAGTGAATCAGGCCAGTCCAATGGAAGACAGATGCTAGCCATTTCTGCCTCCTGCCCAGCAAAGCATACCAGTAGTTGATAATCAGCAGGAAGGGTAACCTGTAACACATGCACAATACCATGCAGCAGCTAATTACTAGCAGTTTGTATATAGAGGCCTCATTTGTGATGTCACTACTCCAAATTCCAGTTTTAGTCCTCATGTGTGTAGCACTGTAAAAGCCACTGTAATAGTGCCTAGCCCAGTATTTCAGAACAACCTTAAGACTATGCCTCTCAACTAAGGCCTGGGGCCTAACACTGCAGGCTGACTACACAATGTGGAAAAACAAAACTGTCCACAGGTTGTGTAAGACAATGTGCAGAACAGACCGTTGATCGCCTGGGACATGAATGATTGGATGAGTAAAGCAAAATGGCCAAGAAACAGTTTTTAGCCCACTGGGTCATCTTCAGTCCATGCTCTTCTGGGCTGATGGTAAACATCCTCCCCATAAAAAGACACAAAGCAGGGGAATAGAGTAGAAAGAATCAGAGCCCGGAGCACTGGGCCTGGTGCAGGATCTGAGGCCTAACCAGAGGCTGTGATGCAAAGTCAGGCCAGGCATTAAAGCAGATAGGCATCTAGTACATGAACTTGGCAAAGTTGTTGCTGGGTGCTAGATATTTATGCAGATATGTTCTGGCTAATCCAGGTACAGAAGGTAAACTGATCTGACAGACTAATGACCAGGGAGGTTGTAACTGAGATATTAGGAAACGGGAAGTAATAAATGGATGTCATGAAACACTGCAGAAGTTGTTTATCCCACTTGTTTGCCTTGCTTTGTAAATGTTGAGGTATCCTGTCTTAACCCTTCACATAGCCTAGGTGCAGGAGGGACTCCCAGCCATTAGCACCCAGGTGTTAATGCACCTCTAACCGCACAGCCAGGGCAAGAAACCTGGCTGAGTGCCTTTGTCATTGAACCCTGCCGGTGGCCTTTCTTCACATCACATGGAGTTCTGCTGAATTGGCAGGGTGCATTAGCTACTGTTATCACAAAAATATCTTGACAGTATTACTGAAGGAAGGACATCCCCAGCCTTCTGCACTGAACACCTCTCTCTGCACTTCTGACAGCAAATCACTTTCAGTCACAAGCTTCACACACACACAACTGACCACTTCCCCTTCCCTTTCTCCACCATCAGTCTAAACATAGGAGACTTTGCAGCTGGGGAACTGAGGCCTAGAGAGGCCATGTGACTTACTGAGAGTGCCACAGAGCACCTGTGGTGGAAGTGGGCACTGATCAGGGTTCCCCACGTGCCAGCTCAGACCCACGATGACAAATCCTGCCTCCTGCTCAGCTGTGACCGAAACAGAGAGCTGCAAAGGTCGCTCTCCAGGGCCAGACTGGGGGCGTTAGTGTGGGCTGAGAGTAGATCATTGCAGAGAAGCATCCCATTAGCAGATACTTTGCTGCAGCTAACACACATGCTGCAGTGAATATCTCGGTGATCCCATGCAGAGTGCAGGCACTGCATGTGAGCTGGGCTCACCCAGCCCAATGCCCTGAGCCAAATATGTTCAAGGCATGGGCACTCCTGAGCCAGACCCAGATTCTCAGCCATTTGCCTGAAAAGTGACAACAAGAATGGCAAGTAGCCCATCTGTGACCCTGCCATGCCTTCAGTAGTCACCTGAACATACCGAGATCAGGGCAGGCTACTAAAAGGACAGCAGACTCTCCCAGTAGTGGTGGGTCACCTGAAGTTAGACCTCCCCAACCAACCACAAACTATGTGTCTGGTTCCCCACATTGGTTATCAAGAATCTAAAACAAAATATACTCAGCCCCCTTTACTGCATTTCAGCCTCCAGCTCCCAATCAGACACTGACTCTAGTAAAGAGATGTTACTTAAAACTCCATGCTTTTTTACTGAAAAGGTTCTCCTGACCCCAAAGAATCAGCCACATTACCAGAACACTGTAAGTTTGGATCTTACCCAGAATACCACCCTGCCAGTCAATCCTTTAGTAGCAAAAATTAAGATGTATTCTACAAGGAAAAAAGAACTATAAAAAAAACTGTTAAAGGATTAAAGCAGTCAGGTACAAACAATGATTTGAAAGTTCATATACATCAGGGTCTCAGTAGAACTTGGAGATTGCAGGTTTTTATGTCTCCTCAGGTGTACAGCCAGTACCTGGATGGGTCTCCGTTCTTTGTTTCACAGTTCGAGTGGTAGATGAATAGATTCAGAGATAGTAGGTGAAGACTGTAGACTGAAACGAGGACTGAAGTGAAGTCAAAATGGTAGTAGTGCGGCTGCCTTTTAAGTCCCTTTATCTTCTTCATGCTTCACACGGAAATTTACAGGAATATGTTGGAGTTCAGAGTCACCTGAGCAGGTCTTGGTGATTCATCAGGTCTCTCCCTGGGCCCATTGTACCATTGTTTTCTTAACAGTCCATTAAGCTGGCTATGGCTACTGCTGTTTAGTATGGGGTGTGGCCCAGAAACACAGGTCAAGTTAAAATACAGAGACCGGTATAGCAAACATATTCGTAACTTCTAATACAGATATGACAGGTATATATACATCTAAAACTATATAATCCATTTTAGAAAATGTTACTATTTCTATTGGTACCTGATATGGTCTGTCTCATATGAACTATTGCAATTTTGACATATTGACATGAAAAACTATCATAAATGGTCCCCCTAATCCAGCCAGTGTCAAACTCTCCTCCAAGCGCTTCACATGAGCAGAGCCTCCACATGGGATTTCCCAGAGTTCCTCCCCAACATGGACTCACTTGCCGTGCTCCCCTTTATTAAACTCCCGATGATTCCCAGGGGACCAATGGAAATTCCCCTGTCTAGGATTACCATATTTCAAGTTCCCCAAAAGAGGACTCTGCCAGAGGGAGGGTGAGTTGAGGGGGAGGTCGGGGATGAGAGGATACAATTTCTTCTGTGCAATTTCTTTCTACTTTGAACAGCCAACATTTACAAATAAGTGCAATGGTCTCAAAAAGGAACATGACTCAATTTAAATGTACCTTTTTACATATAGTCACGAATTGGGGACTTAGTAGGCCCTTTCTTAGCCTCAGTAGCCTCTTCTGGCCATGTGTGGGGTAGACACTGTGAGCTGGGCCTCGTGGGATAACTTTCTGAGTGTGTAAAAATCAGGGCAAGCTGCAAAACTAGGGGCCAAACCCCCAAACTACTGATGGGTGGTACTTAAATCAGTCTCCCAGTCGGTAACAAAACATGCTTCTGATTCCCCACACCACTTACCACAAAGCATAACAAAATAGAACCAGCCCCCTTTATTGCACATCAGCTCCTCCGGTCCCCACCTAGCCACTGTGTTTCTTAAAGAAATAAGTTCTCCTGACCCCAAAGGGCTAGCCACATCACCCAGAACAATATAGGCTTGGATCTTACCCAAAATATCACACTGCCAGCCAATCCTTTAGTAACAACAATTAAAGATTGAGGACTCAAAACAAAACGGAGTTGGGGCTGCTGCCTTTTATCATCTCTGTCCTTCTCCATGCTGTGCAGAGTCTTTGCAAATCAAAATGGAGTTGAGTCACATGGGCAAGTCTTAATGGTTTAACAGGTTTCACTGTTGGCTCACTATATACTGAGAGCTTCTCTAATGGGCCATTAAGGAGATGATGGTTGTAGGCATTCCTTCTGGAAGGGTCCCAGAATCAAATAACTTGGAACACAAATAGAACAAACATATTCCTAACCTCTAATGCAAATATAGCACCTATATATAAATCTGTTAGTCTTAAAGTGCCACACAACTCCTTGTTTATTTTACCTATATATAAACCATAGAATCATTCCTAGCTGATTACAACCTTTCTATTGGTACTAAACACAGCATATCCTATATGGATTATTGCACATATGAAATATTATTAATATGAAAAATAATAATGAATGATTCTCTAAAGCCAGACAGCATCATAGCAGTATCTGAGCACCTCATGGCCTTGACTGCATTTATCCTCACAAAGTCCAGGGAGGCAGAGCAGAGCCAGCAGCCCATTTCGCAGATGGGAGATGAGACAGAGAGAGACAATGGGCTACATCCATAAAGGGTTGGGAAGACTGACTGCCACTTTAGGCTTCTTAGTTCTGAATTTAGACCCTCAGACCCCCCACACAGCAGCCACCTGACCCTGCTGGCACCTAATTTTCCACAAGCAAAGTTCCCATGGTTAGGGCCCCCTCGTGGGGGGAAGGGTACAATTTATCCCTGCCTGGAGGCTGTGAAGGGCCCAGCCCAGTCTACAGCCCTCACTACCATGTGTACAGGAGGGGACACATGTTATGATTTTGTACTGGACTGAAAAAATTTTGCTTGGGTCATGCCCCTGGTGCCTAAATTCCTCCTGGCAGATGAGCGCACATCTTCTGCCCTAATGGTTGAGCATGTCAGTGGCTCGGCATCAGAGGGAACCTTGGGACAGGCATTGCTCATCTACCACAACCACAAGCCAGCTCATCCAGCTGGGGCCTTCAATGGTATGTGATAAGAGTATAGTTCTAGAGGACAGCCACCTACTGGCAGCACATTCGTATCTTTTCATGTTGTGATGCAAGAACCAAAATTCCAATTTTGCAGAAAATTCTGACTTTTCTAAAACAGGTTTTGTTGGGATCAGCTGATGAATTCCCATGTAAGCTGCCAGCCAACATTTTCAACAACAAAAAATTCATATGAGATTAGTTGAAATGTTTCACTTCCATAAAATTAAATCATTGCATTTCAACTTTGACTTGCCTGTTTGAGATATTACAATTTATCTTATAATAAAATGAATTTTTAGCACATCATTTCAAAGCAAAATAATTCATGAGGACTTTACTGAATGTTTCAATTCACTTCATTCTCTTTGCATCTAAGATTTGAGTGAATTTTAACCCAAAACAGCCAAAATTAATCCGCTTGGTAAAGTGGCTATGTCTGTTGATCATCTTGACAAGGTAGTCTGTCTATGCCAGGGGTCGGTAACACCCAGCATGCATGCCAAAAGTGGCATGTGAGCCGATTCTGAGTGGTACGCAACACCCTTCCCCATGATGCCAAAACTGCCCTGGTTGTTCAGGTTTGCAGTGCCATGTTCCTGAAGCACCACTGAAAATGTTGCTAGAAGCAGCTTTATTGTGGAGATGGGGGGAGAACATGGTTCTGAAGCACTGCTGAGAGTGTCGCCCACAGTGGCTTTTTTTGGCTGTGGAAGCACATCAGTTTTTGCATGATGCTGTTGAATTTGCAGGTGGCAGCTTTTTTTTTGGTGGAGGGGGGCAGCTGGCATCAGGTCAGGGAGAAGAGTTGGTATGAGGGTTGGCAAAGAGGTGATATGGGGGTCTATCCCAGCAGTTCTCAACCTTTTGTGGAGCACAACACACTTGGTGGTATGTCACACCCCCATAGGACACACCAGCCCATACTCCCCCAAGCTGAATCCAGCCATCTGCATGGCTGTCTGTGACACACTTATTACAGTTGACAACACAGTAACATGTTGGGTTCAATTCCCAGGGGGTTGGACTCGATGATCTCTTCCAGCCCTATGATTTGATTCGATATGATTTGATTTGTTACGATGTTGTGACACAGTGGTTGAGAACCACTGGTCTACACAAATAAATTCTGTTCACGGGGCCTGTTCTTCCATTCATCAATAGATGGCAGAAGAGCGCTCATTAAGACCACTGGATATATCAGTCAAAAAAATTATTCCTCAAACTGACCTAGTTCTAGCAACAAGCAGCTGTGTGGCACTTTAAGACTAACAGATTTACATGCAAAAAATAAATCTGTTAGTCTTAAAGTGCCACACAGCTGCTTGTTGTTTTTTTACTGGACTAGACTAACACGGCTATCCCTTTGGAAACTGACTAGTTCTAGCAGCCTGTCTATTGACCAAGCCTAAATGCAGACCAGCTGGGCATGCTAATGTCAAAATGATGTGGATGTCGCAACAGCCATGCTACTGAAATGGGCTTTGAAACATCTCCTGAACAGCACAACTCTTAGGAAACAGCTTAAAGTCAAAAGTCAGGTCACTAGCAAGAAATTTGTTTAAACTTTCCAGTCAATTTCTGGTTTTAGACTATTGGGAAAGCAATTCCTGTTTTGCTCACCCATCACACCCTGAATTCCCTGTTCTGCTATTTCTGTGCAGCCAGCAGCTGCAGAGTTGTTGTCTATAGTCTTACTTGGCTTTGAGTGCTGGTGATGGTGATACCTCAGCAGGGAAACAAGACCCTGAACCTGGGATTTAAGCAGTAATACAAAGAGGAGTTGATTTGGAGACTATTTTGTTTTGAAATGTCATCAGCCAGCCAGACGATGACAAAGAAGGGAGAGATGGTTCTGCAGTTAGGGCCCTTACTCGAAGCTTTGGATTGCCAGTAGTCAAGTCCCTCTCTGCCACTGTCTCTCTGTGACCCTAAGCAAGTCACTTCCACAGTGTCTGGATTTCCAAGGAAGATACATGTGTACAGTGGGAGAGTTAATGCACGTTGCTGGCTCACTGTGAAAGCCAGGGGAGACAAGGTGCTGTAGCTTTTCCTCCAAAGTAGCTGGAGGAGGTCAAACCCAGCTGGAGTGTGTGTGTGGGGGGGGGTTACCTTGTTCTCTGCATGCACCCTTTCTCTGCTGGGGCTTTACAATGCGAGCTGAGATGCGTTACTTATTGCTCTGTAATGAAAATATCTCGCTTAGCAGTAAAGACACAGGCACTGTCTCACTAGGCCTCACTCCCCTTACCTATCACAGCCCTATCCTACCTCATAGGCAGACTATGTGTATAAGCACCCTGAAGACTGTGGGCACTCAGATACTGCAGTGGTAAGGGTCAGGTGCACACCCACACGAGACTGACAGATTTGGTCACCAAAGGGTTGTGAATCTTAACCAGCTTCCACTAGTTCCAAAAACACCCCAAAACAAAACCAAGGAATCCGGTGGCACTTAAAGACTGAGAAACACAGGACTCCTTGTTTGTTTTACTGAACTAGACTAACATGACTACCCTTTTAGTTCCAAAAAGTTTCTCTGCTTCTGACATGATTGTTTAGTAGTCTGAATGGCACAGCTGGGTCATGCACAGCCATACCTCATGGTCAGAGCCAGACCCACAAGGCAGGAGTCACATGGGTCAAAAGCAGGAGACAAACAGAAACTCAGAGCCATGGAGCAGAGCCAGGCAGGCTAAGGATACAAAGGGGTTAGAGGAAGGGGGACAAACTGGAGGTTAGGGACCATGGTCAGATGCCAGGATTTGAGCTGGGTTAGGATGCCAGGAAAACAAGGGGTAGACTGAACCCTAGTTAGTCAGACAGCTCCCTCATCCTGGGCTGGCTCAGAGGTTGAGTAGGGGCACTGGGCCAATCAATGCCACTGGGACTCCACCAACCTGAGGCTGTGCTTCATGAGTCCCAGGTACACCATTGGCAGCTGCCAGAGGTGGAGTGCAGCTATTCCCACAGATGTGCCACACCTGGGTGAGACCCCAGGGCCATAATTCTGCGACCGCTTCCTGCACAGGCCAGAAAGACTCTGACCAAGTGCCAAATGGGTAAGCATGTCAGTCTAGTTCAGCAAAACAAACAAGGAGTTGTGGTACTTTTAAAAACTCACACGTTTATTTATTGCATGAGCTTTTGTGGGAGAAAATCCTACTTTGTCAGATGCTTGAAGATGGGGAACTCACAGAAACCAAGCATATATCTTTTCCTCACCCATTCCTGATTCTCCTTACTCTATGGACCCTTTGCAATGCCCTGGCAGGGAAAGGACCCTTGGAGTGGGTCCAAATTGCAGGAAACAAGACCTGTATGGCACAAACCCTGTTCTGCAGGTCACTTTTCAGTTCACTTCTAATTTTGTGGTTAGTTAATTAAGGCTCATTAGTAGTTCACAGACACTCAGGTCAAACGGGCGATTTAAGAGCAGCATTATTATTTCGATTAGAACAGTCACTAATTGTTTCGTTTCTATCCTCCCCTCACCCTACCTCAAGCACATCCCAGGCAGAGGGATACCTCTCATATGTTCAATGGATGAAGGGTTACCCTTCATGCAAATGAGTGATGAGTCTGTTGGCACTGCACACCCCAGCCACTGACATCACATAAGAAGACTCAAGTCAGCCAATCAACATATGGTTATAAGATGGGATCGTGTTTCCATGGCAGCTCCTGATGGGGGTAAGATGCTGGTTGACCCTGAGGCAGCACAACGGTGGTGTGAATAGGAATAGCCTGCTCTGTGGTGCAGGCAGAAGTCTGTTTCCAGTGTTATAAACGACCCTCACCAGAACCATCTCTTCACCCAGTGCTTCCTTGGAAGGGCAGGTGAGTGCAGGGGCTGGGTTCTCTCCCCAGGTCAGGGAGGTGTGGGGTCTAGTGGTTAAAGTGAGGCAGGATTGCTGGTCTCCACAGTGTCAGTCACAGGAAGAAATCTTCCTTCAGCCCAACTCTTAGCTTCCATCTTCTCTCAGCCCCACTAGGGTTCACCAGCTTCTTCCTTGACAGCCCTGCAAAGGTTCTCCCTTTCTCATAACCGTATGACTTCCTGTCCTTTGATGCAGCATAAATGGCTCCACTTCTGCTCTTGTTTCAAGCCAGGGCCCTCATCATCCCCAGCCAACCCATGCTGGTTTCTGACACAGCCTGGGAAACCAGAGGAATGGGACCTGCCATAGGCCAGGCTAGAGAAGATAGAGGGAGCGTGGGTGGCTGGGTGGGTGAGGCTGGGTATCTTGGGGAATCTGTCTAGAGACACAGACCTAGATGAGGGTTTTGCCAGTCCTTGGAACTCACACAAGAACTGGCCTTTCCTTCTTGTAAGACAGGGGCTGTAGCAGCTTGCCGGAGCCAGCATGGCCTCACAGAACAATGAAGGCATCATCAAGCTGTCGAAAGAGGAACTGGAGGCCCTGAATGACACCTTCGAGCAGGGGAACCTCTCTGGAGTGGTCTCCAGACTGCAAGAGACACTGGAGTCACTGAAGAATGTCCACCTGGATGTGGGCATCACGGGTGAGACTGGCTCTGGGAAGTCGTCCTTTGTCAATGCCCTATGTGGCCTGGGTGATGAGGATGCTGGGGCTGCCCGCACTGGCGTGGTGGAAACCACCAAGGAACCAACCCCATACCAGCATCCTCGATACCCCAGTGTGACCATCTGGGACCTGCCTGGGATCGGCACAACTGATTTCCACCCTGATGCCTACCTCGAGCAGGTTGGCTTCTCACGTTATGACATCTTCTTCATCATTGCTTCGCAGCGCTTCACCACCAACCATGCCACCCTGGCCCGCCACATCCAGGCCATGGACAAGAGCTTCTACTTTGTCCACTCCAAAGTAGATGTGGATCTAGATTCCTCCATCAAGCGCCGGCCATCCAGCTACAGTGAGGTGGGAGTGCTGCAGGAAATCCGTGAAAACTGCCTGGAGGGTCTGCGAGCCCAAGGCATCAGCTCACCCTATGTCTTCCTCCTCTCAGCCTTTGAGCGCAGCAAGTATGATTTCCACCTTCTGGAGGAGACGCTGGAGCGGGAGCTGAGCCACCACAAGCGGCATGCCTTCCTCATGGCACTGCCCAAAATCTCCCTACACATCCTTGAGAAGAAGAAGGCCACCATGCTGAAGCAGATGTGGCTGGTCTCCACCATGGCCTGTGGTATCCATGCCAAGCCCATCCCAGGGCTCCTGATCTCCTGCGATGTGGATGTCCTGGTCAGGACCCTGCAAGGTTACTGCAAGGGCTTTGGCCTGGATGACGACTCTTTGGAGAAGCTGGCAGCACAAGTGGGGCAGCCAGTGGGGCAGATGAAAGCTGTGATCAAGTCACCATTGGCCAAAGAGATCTCCAACAGCTTGGTGGTGCAGCTGCTGACCCAGGCAGGGGGCAAAGTACCAAAGCTATCCAAGGAGGTGCTGAGCTCTGTCCCCGTGCTGGGCTCCATGGCATCTGGAGCGCTTTCTTTTGCCACTACTTACAAGATGCTTAGGAGTTTCATGGATGATGTGACTGCCAGTGTCCAGGGGGTTCTGATCAAAGCCTTTGAGGTGGATTCTGAGAAGTGAGCCAGAGATGAAAACTGAGACCCCTTCTATGGAGGAAAGGTGGACAGGACCCCAACGTTCCCAGGAAATCTCTTGTGCTTCCTATCAAATGTCAGAATTTCATTCCCTAGCTGGATATAAAAATACAGCAAGGAATTTCTAAAGTTTCTGCTGCAGTTGTATCTTCACTATCTGAACCTCAACATCAGATTTCATTGTGCTCTCACTTACACTGCTACAAACCAAGAGTGCATCTACTGAAGATCAGTAGTCACTGGTGTACACCCATTGTAAATATATTGTTGTAGAGAGGGTAAAGCCACTGCGAGTAGATGGCTGAGCTAATTATAACATGAGGATAAGCCTGCTTTAAGTCTTCCACTGTAAACAAGGAGTAACTGTTGTGTAAACTGGGAATAACTCTAGTGTACATAAAGAGTTTAATCCTGTGAGCAGCTGCATTAACAGTGAACACCTTATTGTTTAAACTAGATGTAACTTGGCAGGAATTTAATGAGTCAATACTCATCTGGGGTAATTTGGCATTGCTTCATTCGAGTCAATGGAACTAAGCTTTTGTTACCCCAAGTGAGAATGTGGCTACCCATTGTGAACCAGAAGTAACTCTGTCTAGTGTAAACAGGAATAAAAGCAGAGTAAAGTAGGTCAGAGTCAAGCCAGTTTCTAACTAACTAGGGGAAAAAACATGTAAAATTGAAGTAAAGTTCTCTGATCACATAATTAATTTAGGGAAACAAATACACCCTTATCCTTCATCCCCCTATAATGAATTTACAGAAGCTGACTTCAGAAGCCAATATTAAGGTCTGAGTATGGTGAAACTGTTAGGGAAGGTGGGACTCAACAGTCTGGAGTCTGGGGATCTATTTTAAGTGTCAGGAGGCAGTGGAGTTTAGTGGGTAAAGCAGGGAAGTGTATTCCTGGCTTTCCCTCCTGTCTAGCTCTGCTTAGTATCTCACCGAGGGACCTTAGACAGGTCACTTCAGCACTTTGACCCCAGTGAGATGAATGTGGGAATTCAGATAACATATTTATGATCCATGTGGACTCTGAAAGCACAGACACTGTACTGCTCACCCACTGATTTTCCTTCAGATGTTCACACACAGTCACTCCTGGGTGCTCCTCTGAACCAGCCCCCATGCTGTCACCTCAAACTGCTCCCTGCCATGCACATCAGCTCATCCCTGGATGCTCACCTAAATGCTCTCCTCCTGCAGGTGCTCTCCCTAGACTGCTTCCCCCAGCCAGATACTTACAGAACGATTCCCCTCCACGTGCTCACGGCAAAACACTTCACTGCGGTGCTGAGCCAAAACAATTCCCTCAAGTGCTGACACTAAACTGCTCCCCCTGAGTGTCCACTCCTAGTTCTCACACCAAACCCCTTCCCTTCAGGGTGCTTTCCCTAAACTGACCCTAAGTATTCATCCTAATCACCTCCTCCACAGGTGCCTGGCATTGGATCAGGTACTGGATCAATTGTGAGGGGGAGGCACAGAGCTAGGTATGGTCCAGGTGGGGGTATCCCCTGAAACCTGAGGTGCTCACTTCCCCCCCTCATAACTTCTGACACATGCTGAGCAAGGGCTAAGAGACAGACCTGGGGCACGCCAAATGGAGCCCAGAAGGAAGTTCCAGGACTCCCAGTTGCTAGCAAGTTTCTTCAGAGTTGACAAGGTTCATACTCCATGGCTTGAAATATTTGAAGTTTTACTTTAAATCCCAGCACCTAGAGCCCCTTTTGCAGTTAAATAACAAGAATGTTTTTATCCCTCAGGGTTGTGGAAAAAAGCTTGAAGCAACCAAAAAAAGACTTAAAAAAAATTATCTGGGAACAAAGAATGAAGGCCACACTGGCCATACTTACAGAAGGGGGGACCCAGGAAGCAATGTCCCTGGAAAAGACCTGGGAGTTGTGGTAGGTAAGGAGCTGAACATGAGTTTCCAGCACAATGCTGTGGCCAAAGGGCTGATGCAATCATTGGATGCATAAGGAAGGGAATTTCAAATAGAGGAGTTATATTCTTGGCACTGAAGTGACAGTATTCAGCTTTGATGGCCACTATTCCAGAAGGCTGTTGATAAAAAAGAAAAGGTTCAGTAAAGAGCCACAAGAATGATTAAGACTAGGAAACATCACACCTGATCATGTGAGACTCAAAGAGCTCAGTCTAGTTAGCTTAAGAAAAAGTGAAGGGATGACTTGGTCACTGCCTATGAATACCTACATGGAGAAGAAAACTCTGAGAATGGGCTATTCAATCTGGTAGGCAAACGTACAACAAAGTTCAGTAGCTGTAAATTGAAGCCAGTGGCTGGAAGTTAACAACACATAAGTCAGTGGTTTCCTAAAGTTTGGTCTGCAGACCCCTGGGGGGCCACAGAGCTATTCCAGGGGGTCTGCAGACAGGCTGGGACCTGCGGCTAGATGTCACTGGGGTCTCAGGTTGCCATGGAGATCCAGTCTCCTGGCTGGCAGGGAGGTTCCCCCAGGCTGTGAGTTTTAAAAACTCCCATCCTGAGCATGCTCAGATGTGTGCTCAGGGAGACTAGCCTGTGGGATGGCCAGGTGGTAGCAGCTCTGGTTGTCAGGTAAAGGAGGAGAAAAGGGGCCCTGGGGGAGGGTTGGAGAACAGGCCAGCTGGTGGGGAAGACTGGGGTGGGGCAGGGGCAGGGGGCCATGGCTGCCGCCACTGCAGCTCATCTACCTGGCGGCATAGGCCGGATTCTGCCCATGTGAGCCAGGGTGGTGGTGGCACTGCTCGTTGGCTGCCAGAGCAGTATGGGACAGGTTCTGCCTGCATGGGCCATGGCAGTGGTGGCAATGCTCACTAGCCACCAGAGCAGTGCAGGATAGATTCTGCCCACGTGGGCTGGATTTTGCCAGTGGTCCTGCTTCACCACAAATGCAGCCAGGGGGCTGCAAAGTTTTTTTTGTTAAAAAGGGGTCTCTGGCCTTAAAAAGGTCAGGGACCACTGATGTAAGGTTTGACACCTTGTTTATTCTGACTAAGTGTAGCCCTAGATCTTGGCCTAAGCAGTAGCAGCCACATTAGGAGAGACAGTAGCCATGAGTTAAGTAGCAGGTGGCCACATCTCCACGTTCCTAAAACTAGTTCAAGACAATGTAATGTTGGGCAGTTAAGAAGATGCTATTACAGGTTCAATCACTGAAAGTGGCGTTAGCCGTGGCTTTTTTTGGTCACAGGGGGCATTGTGAAGCATGTGGCAGATCTCAGCGCCTTAGCTTTTGTGCTGGCTCCTAGCTCTTTGGCACATTTGTCGCACCCTGTGTCACTACCTTCTTAACACCTTTGTTGGTGCTGTCTGTCAAGGAACTGCTTGTCTACTGTTGTAGGTGTAACATCAACACTTATTATTTTGTCTCTGCAGACCCAGATAACTAATGTCTTTGTGCTGGTTGCACTTCATCCTGTTTTCAAGGGTTTCTCTACAGCCAGGACAGCTGGAGGCTGATTTTTCTGTCAAACACAAATTGAGACTCTGAAGCTCAATCGACACCTCTCTGCATCCCTTCCTCCTTCTTTTTAAGATCCCTGAGTGGGCAGGACATACTGGGGCACAATCCAGTCTAATAGGGGGCTGAGCTACCCCTGCCCTGTAATCTTGGGTCACCAGCTGAAGCCTGAGTCAATACTCAGCTGCAGCATGCAAATAATCAGGAACAATGCATTACCTTCAGGCCTGCCATACCCTATTATATAAACATGGAGATCCTGGATGAACTGCAGAAGCTGTTCAGAAAAACAATAAATTCAGGTTCCTGGAATATAAACTAGATATGACAATGTTTAAAGTTTTCTCTGAGAATCTCCACCCTAATCCCTGTTTGCCTAGAGTGGTCCAGTATTTGTAAACTGTGTTTGCTTACTGGATTTGATTGATTGACTGATCGGTAACAAGCTCTTTAAAAGGGGTTTGCTGTTGGTGCATCAGGGGAGTTGCAGTGTCTCTCTGTTCAGAAGCTGAACTCTGCAGTTAGAAGTCTCAGCGACACTGGAACTGTGGACCGAGTAAGTTCCAAACCTTGCCCTTAGCGTGCTCTGTGATGTAGCCTAGACCTAGATGTAATACTGACATATTATGAGAAATCGCAGCTTTAAAATCCCAAAACATTGTAGGTTTCTCTACCTCCATAAAATGAGGATAATTATATGGAGTTGCTTTGAGAGCTACTTATGAAAGGCACTAGCCAGTGTTAGCACATAGCATCAGCATAGGTCTACCTGGCTCTAACTTCGGACAACCATGGTGAAGCAGGGCTGGTTATTACCCCTGATTTACAGCTGGGGAGTGGATCAAAAAGCAAGCTCATCACCAGACTGGGATGTAACAGAGGGGGAATTGAAGCCACCTCTCCCGAATCTGAGCTTTATACACATGCCCCCTCTGCCTGCCATTAGCATGAGGGAGCCGTGCTGCAGGGCTCTTGGGCTGGGATTGCCACGCTGTAGCCATACAGCATGCAGGGTGCCACTGCAGCATGAGTGAAATGTGCTGGTGTCACTTCTGCTGCAGAGCAAGGAGAGACTCCTAGAAAGCAGTCTGAGAGGGTATGTCTACACCAGCCGTCCCCAACCTTTTCTCTGCTGTGGCATGCCTTGATACCTTCAAATTTTTCGAGGCACACCACTGGTAAAAAACTCATGAATATTCAAATTAACTTAAATTAATTATGAATATTTATGAACTATGGCACAGTGTTTCAGAAATGCTCCTATGTGGAGTAGTAGGGGTAGCAAAGCAGGGATGGCAAAACAGGGGAGGTCAGGAGTCATGTGCAGTGACAGGAGTAAGTGTGGAGAGCAGAGCAGGGCAGGGGTGGCAAAAGAGGACAAGGGCAGCCATGTGGGGAGCAGCACAAGGGTGGCAAGAGAGGAGAGATGAAGGGAGAACAAGAGTGGCTTTGTGGGGGTGGGGGCCAGAGGGGAACCTGGGGAGTGGGAAGGTAGGGCAGGGGAGCCCCATGTCCCCCTTCTCCACAGTGGCTCCCTGCCACCCAGGGCAAATGCTCACCCCACTGCTGCTCCCTCCCACCCCAGTGGGTCCTGTCCTCCCATCCCCCTGCTGCCTGTGATGGACCCTCCCATCACTGCAGGGGTCAGAACTACCCCTCCAGCCCCCTGCTACATTCCCCCCCCACACACAGCCACCCCACCCCTCATCTACATACACCCCCAACCAAACAGCCACCTCACAACCCCAGCTATACACCTTCTGCTACACACACACACACCTGCCCCACACAACCCCCAGAAGCTCTCCTCCACAAAGCCCTTATCTGGGCTGTTTGCAAGCTGGCTGACACAAGCTGCTCCTCCCTGCAGGGGGAGATTCACACACTCCCAGCCTCCCGCAGCTCTCTGCTGGCTGGGCTTGAAGTGGAGCGGGGTTTAAGGTGGAGCCACCAAAACACTGCTTTCCGGCTGCTCATGCTATTTTTAGGGGGACTCCGAAAACTCCATGTTCTGGTGCCTTCCTCTATCTTTAGGTGGGCTGGAACACTGCCTGCCTATAATAGGGGGTCCTGGAACTGTGTTCCTGTGCCTTCCCCCTTACTTTAACCCTTGCCTTTTCCTAGCCCTGCACAGCATATGCAGCTGGGCTGAGCAGGGAGGGAACTTTAACTCTAGCTCTCAGGGATGCTTGTGGCACACTTTGGGTGTTGCCACAGCACACTGGTTGGGAACCACTGGTCTACACTTACAATTTAATTTGAATTAATGAGGATTAATTTGAATTAAATTAATGCATGGCTACCCTGGCTTTCATTAATTCGAACTAAGGAATTCCTAAATTTGAATTAATGAAAGCTAACTTCTGTGGGTGATTCAAAATCACCAGTCTGACTCAGTTGTCTGACTTGAAAGCGAACATCCAACTTTATTTGCTCTGCTGCAGCAAGGTGGGGCTGAGACACTGAGAAAGCAGCCAATCCCACCTTGGCTGAGCCAGGGTCTTACAAAGGTTAAGATGATACATATTCAGTGGCATATTAACATGTCTGCCCAGAGACAGCACAGAACATACTAGAACCTTCTCTTGTCAGTCACAGGTAGAATCCATTTTGTTTTACAGCAAACTCCATTTTGTTTTCCCATTAGGTTAGGTTAAAACATCCAAACTTGGTTTGCACAACACATTACTTCTCAATAGCACTCTGGATTACATTCTTTACCATTCTTATTCCATAAGACACATTACTAACCCCTCACAGACCTTCAACAACATATTTTTGTTTTCTTAACTTCCACACTTCAAAGTTATAAAACCTCACTTAACTTTGAAGTTAAGGTTAATTTGAATTGATTAGTTCAAATTAACCCAATGTAGCTGTGTTAATTCAAATTAATGGCTAATTCAAATTAACACTTTTTGACCTTCTCCTTCCCAGGTGCTTTCCTTTTTCTATATTTTGGGAGGGGGCATGGCCCTTCTTGGGGGCTATTTTCCCACACCTCCCATTGTGCACTTCTAATTTGAAGTAGCAAGTGTTGTCCTTGGACATGCTAGTTTGAATTGGTATTCCTAGTGTGGCCATGCTAATTTGAATTAACTTAATTAACTTATTTGAACTAATCATTATTAATTTGAATCAAGTTAATTTGAACTAACCTAAGTATAGACATAACTTAGATAGATGAGAAGGGATCAGACCCCCATTACTTTTTCTGGACCTGATCCCAGCGACAGCTGTTACCAGTGTGAGGCATTTCCACTGATTTCAAAAGGTTTGGCCAAATTCAAAGGGTGATTCACGTTATAAAAGCATATACCCCTCCTTCCCCTGCCACACTATAAAAGGCAGGTGGTTTCTTTGTGGTTGACTTCAGACTGTGTCGACACCTTGTCATTGTACGGAGCAGTTCTTTGGCAACTGCAGCTAGCCACATCCCTGGCTGTACAGGGTAGGAAGGAACTAATAGCAGCAGCAGCAAGGTGATCGGTGTTGCTTGTTCCCATCAGGTTGGGATGGCAGGCTGGAGAAGGATGGTGGGGGGCATGGGGACAAGAAGACTGAGTAGGAGCTGGTGGGGGTGGGCTAGCTGTGGAGGGGACTATGTAGGGCTGGAATGGGGACTGGGTGGGGGGCTGGAGAGGGATGGAGGATGTTGGGGGGGCTGGAGTGGGAGCTAGGGATGGAGGGGGTCTGGGGAGGTGTTGTGGCGCTGAAGGAGGTGGAGTGAAGGAATGGGGACAAGGGGACTAAAGGGAGCTGGGAATGTGTGAAGGGGGATGGAGGGCTGAAGGGGGGGTGGAATGAATATGAAGGGTGTGGGGTTAGGAGGTCTGGAGTTTGGGCTTGGGGGCAGGGTGCTTAGGCAATGGGGATGGGGGCTGAGGAGGACATGGGGAAAGAGGTCTGATGAAGACATTAGTGGACAAGGTTGGTGTGATGTGGATTTGAGGGTGTGCTTCATTTGTGAAGAAAAAGCTGGTGGGGCTCAAGCAGTTTGTTTTGCACTTGTATTATAACTGGGGCCACCTATGCATGAAGGGGGCCAGGACAATATGGGAAGGGGAGCCCACAGATGAGGAATGTTCTGTGGCCTGTCAAATGATACTTTCATCAGTGCATCACTGAGCCATCGTGGAGTCATCAGTAGGCTCCAAAGGTGAAAACTCCACTAAAGATAGCATTGCAAGGCCGTTTCAGCTCAGGCAAAACCCCATCTAGCTTCAGGGCTGCAGGGTCTTGACCTTTTTCTCTGGGTGTCGGTGTCAGGAGTAGGTTGTGCAGAGAGCCAGCATGACCCTGGGGGGCAAGAGGATTTGGGAAGAAACCCTCACCCAGATCTGGGATGCTAACGCCTAACTAACCATTTTCCCTCCCACAAAGTCAACAATGAAGCAACTTGCTCTGCTGCTCCTGATGCTTACGAGCTCCATGGCCAAGGAGGCCCCTTGTGGTAAGTGTCTGTTTAGTTTTCCTTTTCTTGGAAATTATTCTCCCAAACACTGAACCTGCCCTGGAGTCACGGCTGCAATACATCTCAAGAAAAGAGCTAGTACAGGGGAGGATTTGCTGATAGACAATAATGACCAATGGGCAGGCAGCCTCCTCCCACCCCTAATTCAGAAGGAATCCCCGTAAGTAAATGTCTTCTGTCTGGGTGATGCCACCTAGTCTTTCAATAAAAAACCAAAACATGATTTTGGGAAGAGCTAACTTATGATTTTTGGTCTCTTGAGTTAGTAATGCTGCAGAAGGGTGCACTCTGATGTTCTGGCCCCCTACTTGGTAACAGAGAACTCCCCATTAACCCCAAATCACCCCCTTTGCAGCTGACAGTGGACATGTCACTTATCTGAAGCTCGCCATCCGTGAACTGCTGGACAATTGGGATGATACGTCCTACCCCCCAAGTGACCAGAGCCCCAAGACCCTGCCCCGCAGCTGCAAGGAAATTAAAGCTTCCTGGAATGGAACTGTAGGTGAGTATGGATGTGGCATCCCCTAACCTACAGAAGCTGCTTTGCTTCTGTTGTGCCTGCTCCAGATCACTTGAAAAGCCACAGCTGGGTCCAGTCGAGTGAGATGCAGCTGGGCATCTCTGTGCTGGGAACGGAGACAATAGTCTGAGCCTGCTGGGGAATCTCATCACCAGAGCTCCTGTGATGAACTGCGGGGGTGACAGAGCTGTGAGACACAGCCAGGGCCATACTCAAGGCATACAAGCAGGGCATGGCCCAACTTTGAATAATTGTTAGTGGCACTGCCACAGAACTGCTCCAGCCCAAGGTCCCCACGGAAAGTGAGCGTCTGTTTGGGCAGGGGCACAGGGGAGAGGAGAGAAGAATGAGTTCCGGGAAGGCTGAGAGGTGGGAGTAGCTGAGCTACTCCAAATGGGTCAGATTTTAATTCCTGCACATGCCCCTGTATACCGCGCTAGCCCTGTCAGTGCTGGCAAGAGGGAGCTGTGCATCAGCCCTCCTGCTCCAGCATGTATCCTGGCCAGCAAACTTCTCAGGGCTCTGCTAATCCAAACTTCACCCGGCAGGGAACAATCCATGAAATCCAGCCCGCGTATGACTCAGAGATGTCATTTCAGCCCTCCTGCTGCACAGTTATAGGAACAGCCCTATGGGGTTGGACCAGTGGTCCATTTAGCCCAGTATCCAACAGTGGCCAATGCCAGCTGCTTCAGAGGGAATGAACAGAATATCAAATGATTCATCTGGTCACCCATTCTCAGCTTCTGGCAAACAGAAGTTAGGAATGCTTCATGGCATGTGTTTGCATCACTGCCCATCCTGGCTAATAGCCATGCTGTACCTATCCTCCATGAATTTAGCTAGTTTCTTTTTTAAATCCTGTTGTCTTTGCCTTCTGCTTTTCCTTGGCTCCTCAGGTGAAGGATAATTTAGGGTTTCCACTCTCCTCTCTTTACAGCTCAACAAACTTTTGATAGCATTTCTTCTGCTGGCTTGGACACTGGGATGCCTTGTATAGCTGCAAGGCTATCTTCTCCCCCCGGTGATATATTTTTTTATGCCACATAAAAGTTCCACTTGCAGCCTCATGCATATGAATCACCCTTTGAATCTGGCCAGTCCTTTTTAGAGGTGCTGACCTCTTTCCTTTGTCTGGAGAAAGCCTGTTTATTATCCTCCCTGACTGCTGATTTAAATGAAGTGTAGGTGTAGCCATGTTGGTTCTGGGATCACAGAGAGACAAAGTGAGCAAAGTGATGCCTTTTCTTGGATCAACAGACCCCAGAATAAGTCTCCACAGAAGGAACTGTAACATTACTCAAACAGGGAGGCTTGTTCTGTGAGCCAAGTCCTCCAATGCCAGGTGATGTCCAGGTTGAAGCAGGTGCTCAGCAGCTTTGACAATCCCACAGTAGCCACAGGATGGTGGATTCTTTGCTGGGCTCTGTCTCACCCACTGTGCAGCCCCCAGACTGAGTCACCACAGGCTCAGGCTCAGACTCAGGAGAGGGGCACAGACAGCAAAGTGAAGCAGGGGCAGAGAGCTCAAAATGAGACCTGAGGCTTTTCTTTGGCACCAGCTGTCCCCACGGGGGTGTGTGTGTGTGTTGGTGTAGATAGATGGAGCCCCAATATCGTTAAAGATAGAGCTTGTGTGTGGAAAGCTCCAGGCCCCATCCTGTGAGGGTCCCTGCAACTTGTACTTGCACTCCAGTGCCAAAGAGGCATTAGTGTCACTGGGAATCAGGCTGCTCTGCTCCAGCTGGCTCCAAGAGGGCCCTTCCCCTTTCCACACTCCTGGATCATCCTGTTCCAACCATTCCTGCCTTACCCCTTGCAGATGGGATTTACACCCTGCAGACCGAGAATGGTGAAACTTACCAGACCTTCTGTGACATGACGACCAAGGGGGGTGGTTGGACCCTGGTGGCCAGCGTGCATGAGAACAATGCCTATGGGAAATGCACTGTGGGTGATCGCTGGACCAGTCAGCAGGGGAGCGACAGCAACTACCCTGAGGGAGACGGCAACTGGGCCAATTACAACATCTTCGGCTCTGCGGCAGGATCCACCAGTGATGACTACAAGGTGGGTCCCCTTCTCCATGACCATTTGCTACCTGCAAGGACAACAGTGTGTGTTCGAATGTGACTGAAAACCCATTGGGGAGATGGAGACATAAGCAATAGGCAGGAGGGATGGCTCAGTGGTCAGGGAGCTAGTTTAGGGCTTCCCTGCCTGCTCTCCCACAGGCCCCCTGTGTGACATCCAGCAAGTCACCCATACAATAGTGACTGGGTTTCTATGCCTTGCAAGGGGGATATACCACAGTGGGTGAGGTTCCCAGATGCCCTGGTGATGGTGGAGGTGGCCAGATAAGCATCAAGGATGTGGCTGAGAGGTTTCAGCTGAGTCTGTGTTTTTCAGAACCCTGGATATTATGATCTGCAAGCCAAGGACATGTCTGTGTGGCACGTACCCAACAAGACTCCCCTGAAGGAATGGAAGAACAGGTCCATCCTGAGGTACCACACCAAGACTGGCTTCCTGTCCTCAGAAGGAGGGAACCTCTTCAAACTCTACCAGGTGATGGTGCTGGGCTGAGGGCTTTGCAGGGGGTTTGTGCCAGAGGGACCAAGTGGCTTCCCGGGCCGCAGTTTAGATGGGGGAGCTGGGATGGGCGAATCCTCAACACATTAAAAGCATCCATGGTGAGGGCCCCAGGGCTGATTGTGGGACATGGAGCTTTCTCCTCAATGCAGCCTCCTTGAATCTGACCATGATCTGGGTGTGAGATGAGCTGGTTGGTCTCAGCTGATTACTGGTGTTCACATCCCAAACCAGCCACCCCCATTGGCACAGATGGGCTGTCAGACTCAGCAGAGAGATCGAACCATTCACAGAAATTAACTGCAGATGGGAGACCAATAAACATAGATGCTTTGGTCCTAGGCCAAGCCCTCAACCCACACTTGGGCCCTGATTTTGGGGTTCACGCATTCCAGCATAGGCATCTCAGGACTGTAATGGGAGAAGGGGAAAGAATGCTGGACACAGGCAACCCTATCTTCATTTACCACCTGTACTGTGGTAGCACCTGGCAGCCCTCATGCAGACCGGGGCCCCATATGCTAGGTGCTGTACAAACCCAGAACAGAACAAGAGTTGCTGTTCCAGTCTCCGATCTTGATAAATCCACCTCAAGTGGCACCTGGATGCCTCACTTCACCTTCCCACTGCTGGGTCACTGGCCTGTGGGGAAGGGTCTGTTTAACAGAACAAATCATTTTGTGAGCCCATGTCAGTCAAAGCTTTTATGTCTGTGTTGGAGCTGTCCTGCCACAGGATCACAGACTAACATGGGATGGTTATGGCACTTATCTTCCAGAAATATCCAGTGATATACAATGCTGGCAGTTGCAATACCAACAATGGCCCTGCTGTGCCCGTCATCTATGAGTACGGTGATGCCCAGCAAACTGCCAGTTACTACTCTCCAAATGGCAGAAGTAAGTGTGTTAGTGAGTGTGCGTGTTCTTCCTCTTCACTCACACAGATCAGTCCTCTCCTTCCAGTTGGAAGGACCTTCATTGTAGAGAAAGGGCAAAGAATGAACTGAGAGAGCAAATGGAAAATCCTCAGGTGAGAGCACTGTGTGCATTCCTCACTTTAACCTTTTACATACTGACAGAACCCAAAACTTCTTAGGAATTGAAAGACAACATGCAGGTGACAGAGTTGTGAACAATCCAGCTGAGACTGGTCATCCTGGTCACCCCTGGAGCTGAAGTTCCCAATCTTTTAGTCTCCAGTTGTTTACAGTTCCAAGGGAGTTACCCAAGTGGACAGGCTGAGATCTGAGCTATGCTCCTTCTTTCCATCTGTCCATGGAAAACAATTGTTTTGACCTACCCTTCTCTGTCACCAGGTGAATTTGTCCCTGGCTACATCCAGTTCCGTGTGTTTAACACTGAGAAGGCAGCCATGGCTCTGTGTCCTGGGGTGAAAGTGACTGGCTGTAACACCGAGCATGTAAGTATTTGGCCAGAACAGGGGTTAGGTATAGAGCAAGAGCCAGCTGATAAACCTTCAGGCTGCCTGGTGTCAGAGCTGGCTGGCTGCACAAGCACTGCTTTTAGCTCTTGCAAGAGATATGGTATGTTCTGCTTCTACCCTCCATGGCTTCAGGGACAATGATGCTCTTGGAGACAATCATTGCCCAAGGTAGGCCACGGGGTGGCATGATGTTCATCTGCTGCAATCTGGACAGATGTGTACCTGCATCACTCCAGTTGTCTGCTCCCGGGCCCTAATTTACCCTGCTTTGCTGTGTGAACCCCTACTCCTGGGTTAGGTCACTCCCAGCCTCCTCTCTGTAATTCGTCCATCACCCATGGAAAGAGTGCTCTGGCTAGTCATGCAGGGAATAGACCCATGGCAAACACCCCCAGCCTCAGATGCAAGCCTGGGAGCTACTGTCTTCCAGGGTTCAGTGCTGCTCTCCCCACCAAGCTCTTTTAGGCTTGTCTCTCAATCTATCAAAAAAATTGATATGCACCAGCTCTGTCACTCAGCACTCTTGGTACACATGCAATACTTTAGATAAGACATTAATTGAATACAGCAAGACTATAAGTGATTCTGAGTCACAGTAATATAAATTCAAAGATTATTATGTCAAGGAGCTAGTCACAATCAAATTAAAGGCAGCTCTTATTTGAAGCCAAGATCAACCTCAGTCTGTACTCAGCTTACCACACAGGTTGGTTGCAACATGTCTTACAGTCAGACCTCCCTCCCTGTGGATAGGTTCCCAGTCTTCGGTGCTGCTTAGCAAATGGATTCCACAAGAGAGCCAGAAGATAAAGAGGCCTCTCTCCTTTAATTTGCTTTCCCACTGCCCTGGGGGCCAGGTAATCAGCCCTGTCCAGCAACAGGTGTGATTCCTTCACATGAGCCCAAGCGCTCACATGTGCTTAGGCCAGTCCATTGTTCCTGTAGGCATGCCTCCGCTGAGTGTAAAAACACAGCTCTGTGTCTGAATCCATTCAAGCCATGGGAGGCACACATTTGGGGACAGGACATGGCAGAGTTTCATAGCTGTACATGTTTCTGACATTGCAGGAAACATGCTACCGTAACAGTAACGTTCAATGTGGCACGAACATCCCAAAAATACCTTACACAAAATATTTTGCACCAGACCATGCACAGTTACACCATAGCATGAACATGAATGACACACTGATCATAGCAGAGGGACATACATGGGGTGCAGCATGTCCTGGGGGGGGGTCATAGAAGCCCTGTTATCAGAAGCTACTGTGGCTACTTGGCACCACAGGGAAGTCTTCTAAGGTGTTATTTCTCTCAGTGTGGGAGGCTGCAGCCCAAGAGTGAATCAAACCCACTCACATGTGCTCCTCCATGGGGCTCTGGACTGGGACCTTTGTAATAGTAATATTTAGTTTTAGTTCAGCTTTTCTTATCAGATGAAAGGGCTGAGCAGAGGGGGTCAGCAGCATTATCCCCATTTTGTCAAACGATAAACTGAGACAGAGAAGCAGAGCCAGGAATAAAACCCCACATCTCCTGAGTCCCTGTGAAGTGCTGTAGGCACTAGGCCACAATCCAGACCTTGATTTCCATTCTTGGGTATGATACAGAAGTGGTGCTTTGGTGCAGAGCCTTCCCCAGCAGCCCCTTCTCTGGTGCAATCACAGAGTCATGTGCAAAGGCCAGAAGGACCATTATGGTGCATCTTGTAGTGAGCCCTCAGGTACAGAATGTGCTAGAGAACCTCTTCCAGGGTGTCCTGCATCAAGATTTCTGACCACTTACAACTTCCCCACTGCAGGCTCTCTCTTTTACAGTCATTTCCTTCAAAATTCTTTGGGTAAGGCTTAAATGGTGAGCTCCTTGGGACAAGGACTCTATTTCTGTTCTCTGTCTATACAGCGAAAAAGTTAAAAAAAAAAAAAAAAAAAAAAAAGCTAGCACCAGAGGGTCTGTCCAGGGCTAGGGCTCCTAAGCACCAATGCAATGTGAACAGTAAACAACAAAACCAAAAACCTATGGCTTGAACTATTCCAGCCCTGCCCCTTGCGCAGACATTTACACCTGTGCAAAGGGAGTGGCAAATGCTGGCATCTGGGCGCACCTTCCAAGAGGGTAAATGACTACACAAGTGCCAGAGAAATGGAGGCTCTGGACCCAAGAATTAGGAAGGGATATAAAATAAATCCTTCTGATTCAGGGCATTAGTTGACTTCTGATGGGGGTAGTGGTGGTCAGGAAGAAACTTTCTGGCTGTATTCACACAGCACTCTTATTTCGAAACAACAGAGGTTATTTTGAAATAAGAAATATTCTGTTCACACGATGCACGGTTGTTTTGAAACAACGGCACCTGTTGTTTCGAAACAATGGCGTTGTTTCGAAACAACTTAAACCCCATGTGGGGACGAAACAATGTTGTTTTGAAACAATTGTTTCGAAACAATGCCGTCCGAACATGTTATTTTGAAACAACAGTAACTTGTTTCGAAATAACCATTGCCTGAAACTGCTATTTCGCTTTGAGCTTTTTTCCTTAATTCGAATTAACAAACTGTTAATTCGAATCAAGTTATTTCGAAATAAGGCATTATTTTGATACAAGTTGTTTCGACACAACTTGTATCGAAATAATGCCCGTGTGTGTGTACACAGCCTCTGTGAGAGCAGATTATTCACCAACTGCCTACTGCAGGGTTCTGTGTGCCTTCCATTGAAGCAGCTGGCACTGGCCTGGAGATTGAAGAGTGGCTCTCTGCCCTCTTTGGCATTTCCTCTGTTCTCTCCCCAGCACTGCATAGGTGGAGGAGGGTTCTTTCCCGAAGGAAACCCGAGGCAGTGCGGTGACTTCCCTTCCTTTGACTGGAACGGCTACGGCACCCACAGGGACTGGAGCGTATCCAAGGAGATGATTGAATCCGCAGTGCTGCTGTTTTACCGCTGAGCTCAGAAAGGCTGAGGTGCCCCAGTGAATGACACCATTTTGGTCTAGCTGGAGCTGCTTGCTGGGAAGAGAAATATTGGTCTCAGCTGTAGATGTCTTTGATGAAAATAAAAAATGGGAAGTTGATTGGTGACTCAGTGTGATTTATTCCCCTATGACACAGAGAAGGCTGAGATGTTCTCAGCACCAGTCAGAACTGATCAGGCACTTATCTCATTGCAAACACCTAGGCCTTTTATACTGTATTGTGTCTTTTAACTGAATCAGGTAAAACCAGTCTATGATATTCCCTAGGTCATGTGAATAGCCTCATTACCTGCATTATTTCAGTGTTAGAGTTTTGCATTAAGTGCTCCTGATGCATTGTTTTCTTGAGAAAACAGCTTTTATTTCATCCATGGAGCCTGAAATACAATCACTAACAAGTAAGAGCAGGCTCTGGTTGGGAGCCTCAGCCCAGGCTGAGGCTGCTCTGCATTGCAACCAGGTAAAGAGGCCCTGGGGAGGGGGAGCAGTTTCAAGGACAGCTGAGCAAGCCCAGTGGGGAAAGGGCATGGGGGAGAGGCTCAGCCCAGGGCAGTGGGGGAAAATGGCGTGGAATGGTTGGGGGACCAGCAGCAAGATGGGGGTTGGGGACAGTAGCTGGGCTGGTGGGGCAGGAGTTTGGGGGGCAGTAGCTGGTGCGGTGCGCCAGGCTTTTGGGGGGCAGGAGCTGGGATGGGGGCAGGTGTTTGGGGGGGCTGTAGCTGAGAAGGGGGTATTTTTTCTGCAATTAGAAAGCCTAAGGAACAGAATAAACCCAACCCAGGGATGTATCTGCTGGAAGGAGAAGTTATAAAAAGGTCCCAGTCTGAAGGGGAGTGGATAGCTCTGTTTTGTTGCTGCCTTATGCACACTGCCAGTGACAGGGGTTACCAGGCTAAGCAGAAAGGGCTAGCACCCCTTCAATCACAATATTGTGAACAACTGTCTGTTCATGGAAAGTCATGCGGACTGAGGCAGCTAATGAAGAGCAGAGGGGAAAGTAGAAGCCAGAGGGGCTGCTTCAGTTCTGGGGATTTCGCAGTGGAGAAGGGAGCAGGACCTGGAAGGACTTGGACAGGCTCAGCAGCAGATAGGAACTTCCAGGACCTTTCTTTCCAGCCTGGCATTGGCTCTTTTCCATCCCCTGTCTCAGCACTTCCATCTCATTTCTCCATCCAGTCACCTGCCATTTGCAGGGAGCTCCCACACTCACACTCCAGGTTACTACATGCAATTTTAGAGACTTGACATACTTCCTGATTTGAGACAGGAATATGGCATGTGGGATCACCCTCTGCACATTCCATGTAGGTGATCTCAAATTAGATGTGTAAACAGAAGCAATAGAAGCCTCAAGAGAAAGGACGAAAGCCATGAGGAATTGCCGCCCCCACCCTACCCCCTGCAGTCGTGGTCACTGTTCAGTTTTCTGGCAGTCACCGCTTTTTTTCAGTGGAGGGTTGCCACATGGCAGAGGGGCCCCGAGATGGGTCCCGAGGAAAAAAGTTTGACAATCACTGTTCTAAGCAGTGCCTCCCTGGGAACAGGGACCAGCTGGCCAAACCTGGATCTTTGCAGGGCCCCTCCTTAGCTCAGGGTCTTGGGCTGCAGCCTGTAATGCCCCTGAATTATTCCATTCCTATTTCTGTGATATGGGGATAACAGTACTGGGATCTGGCAAAATGGTGTGAGATTTGGGATCCAGAATGCTAGTGAAGGGCTAGTTGTTCATTCCTAAGAAGTTTGTGTTCAGTTGCCATGTAGAATGTTAAAGTGAGGAACACACTCTGTGCTGTCGCTTGTGGATTTTCCATTTGCTCTCTTATTTCATCATTTGTCCTTTCTCTACAAGGCCCTTCTCACTGGAAGGACAAGACTGATCTATACAGATGTAGATGGAGAACACATATACTCACTAACGCACTTACTTCTCCTGTTTGGAGAGTTGGCGGTTTGCTGGGCATCACCATAGTCATAGATGACCAGCACAGCAGGGCCATTGTTGTCCTTGCAGCTACCAGGGTTGTATTTCACTGGGTATTTCTGGAAGACACAAGAGCAGTGACCATCTGGTGTCAGTTTGTGACCCCATAGCAGAGGAGCTCCAGCACAGACAAAGCAGCTTCTACTAACATGTGCTCACTGGGAGAGTCATTTTGTCAGTGCCATTACCCCACAGGCTAGTGATCGTGGCAGTGGGCAAGTAATGGTGACATGTCAAGGTGCCACTTGGGGTGCATTTATCATAGATTGGAGACTGTTTGGAGCAGCGACTCTTGTTCTGATCTGGGTTCATGCAGCACCTAGCATGTGGGTCCTGGCCTGTGTGGGGATGGTTAGGGGCTACCAAAATGCAGACGGTAAGTGACATGAAGTGAGGATCAGCATGTGTCTGGCATTGTTGCTTTCCACCACCAGCCTGGTCCTGAGACATCACTGCTGGGACACTTGAACCCAAAATCAGGGCTCAAGCGTGGCTCAAGGCTCTGGCCAAACACCAAAGTATCCCTGTCCACGAGCCCACACCCTCTATCCACAGTAGGGCCGCTCCATCCATAGAAGTGACCTAGGCAGTCCCTAGGGCACCAGACAGTAGGGGGTGCCAAGGGCCTCCAGGGTGGGGCCAGTGAGCCTATTTTAAATTTCCCGCCCTGCTACACACAGGCAAATAGCCCAGAGTGGAGCAAGGCAGGAAGCTGTTTTGGCTGGCTCCGCTCCCCAGAAGAGGTAAGGGGGCAAGGCAAGGGACAGGATTGGGGGGAGGCGGGCTAGAAATAGGATGGGGAGTTGAGAGGGAAGAAAGGGGGGGGGGTTGGGGCTCCTTTGCCAGCCAATGGTTCACCAGCTTGGGGGTAGCCCATGGCTCAACCTGAGCAGCCTGTGGACCACCGCTCAGCCCACGCCCCTTGGCTAGCCTGTGGTCCGGCGCAGCCAAGCCCAGCCCACCAACCAGGCCCACTGCTTGGCCAGGGCCAGTCCAGCCCTCCACTTGGCTCAGTGTGTGGCACAGACGGCTTGGGGGGGGCTAGAAAGCGGGTGGGCTGGGAGGAGTGGGAGGGAGGGCCCACCACCCAGACCACGTGAGCCGGGCCACCACTGGCAGGGGAGAGGTCGCCAAAATCTCAGGTGCCTAGGGTGCCAAAAAACCTTGGGCCAGCCCTGCTCCCCAGCCATCTCCAGGGTATGTAGTGCAGTTAGTCTCTGGGACCTGTTCAGTCTCTCTGCTGAGTCCAGCATGTCGGTGTCAAGAGGGGGCTGCTTTGGGATGTGAACACCAGCAATCAACTGTAACCAGCCAGCTCATCTCACACCCAGATCCTGGTCAGATTCAAACAGGCTGGGTTTAGGACAGTGGTTTTCAATCTTAGGGTCGGGACCCAGAACTGGGTTGCAGACCATCTGGTATTGGGTCATGGCACCCCTTTCTGCTGTCATGAAACCACTGGAATGCTCAAATGCATTGCTCAAAGATGTAATTGTTGGATCACGTGCATAAATTATTTTTTTCAACTGGGTCCCAAAGCAAAAAGTTTTGAAAACCACGGGGCTAGGGAATGCTTTCAAGAAGTTGAGGATTTGCTCATCCCAGCTTCCCCATCTACACTGCGGCCAGGGGAGTGACTTGGTCCCTACTGGACAAACCCCCTCCAAAGCCCCCAGCCCAGCATGATCACCTCGTAGAATCTGAGGTGGTTTCCTCTTCCAAGGACAGGAAGTCAGTCGTGGTGTGGTACCTCAGGTTGGACCTGTTCTTCCATTCCTTCAGGGGAGTCTTGCTGGGTACGTGCCACATGGACAGGTCTTGGGCTTGCAGATCATAATAACCTGATTTCTGAAATACAAGAACACAGCTGAAACCTCTTGGCCACATCCTTGGTACTTATTTTTCCATCCCCCCATTACCTTGCCATCTGGGCACCCCACCAGGTGTGGTATATTTATCCTGACCTCAGATTGCAAGGCAGATATGCACATTTTCCATTGTACAAGAGGGAACTGAGGCACAAAGATTAGGTGACTTGTCACAGATCATACATTGGCCTGTGGCAGGGCAGGAAAACCCCAAACTGGCACCCTGATGACTGGGCTATCTTCCCCCATCTAACTCACATGCCCATGCTGCCCAGCTGCCCATGGGTATTCAATCCCATTTGAATGCATCCTGTCTCCCCAGCAGGTAGCTAATGACCATGGAGAAGGTGACCCACCTTGTAGTCATTGCTGGTGGTGCCTGCTGCAGAGCTGAAGATGTTGCAATTGGCTCAGTTGCCATCTCCCTCTGGGTAGGTGCTGTGGTTCCCCTGCTGGCTGGCTGAGTGTGAATTACAGAGACTTCCACAGGATGAAGAGATGGGGCCTGAGCCTTTCTACACAGAAATTGAAGCCCTTTATTGATAGTGATGCAGTTAAAGATCTATAACCAAGGGCCGTAACTCGGGGTTATGGTGCCCAGGGCAAGCAGCCCCAAAGGTGCCCCATGGCCCTGATCCGGGGCCAATCCATACAGCAGCAGGGAAGGGGGTTCTGATCCTTCCCAGATGTGACCAGAGCTGACAACGGGGGTCCCTACCCCACCGCCACGGGGGAACGGACCCCCGTCGCCTCCTCTGGCTGCGGCAGGGAAGCAATCCCCCCTGCCGCCTCTGGCTGCGGCAAAGGAAAGTAATCCCCCCTTCTGGCTCTGGCTGCAGCAGGGTGAAGTGATCCCCCGCCACGGCCAGAGGTGGCAGGGGCAATCACTTCCCTGCTGTGGCCAGAGGCAGCAGGGATGATCCTTTCCCCCTGCCACAGCCAGAGACAGCGGGTGGGGGATTGCTTCCCTGCCATGGCCAGAGATGGCAGGGATGATGGCTTCCCTGTGGCGCCCTTTTAAATTGGCACCAAAGTGAAGCCCCTTTCACCCTGCCATAGTTATAGCTCTGCTATAACCTCCCTAGTGTGGACACAGTTGATGCTGGTTTAAATCTGTTTTATACTGGTAGAGCCATTCCACAATGGGAAGGGGAACAGGCTGTCCCTGTGTAAAGCATCTTCTCCCAGAACAACTGTGCTCCCACTGGGGCTGTACTGGTACAAATATATCAAGAAAACCTATCCTCTGAATGGACAGAGTGACAGATGCTGTGTGCAGGGCAGGCCAAAGTGTGACTTGGAATTGGCCTGGGGTAGTTTGTGTTAAGGAACGGCCTCAACCCCGGCAGGAGCCCCCTTTCCCCATGGCCCCTGCCCTGGAGGAGATCTGTGCCCCTGACAAATACTGGAGGAGGGAAAGGCCCCTGATTCTCCCCACATGTGTATGCCCCTGGCTAGGGTCAGATCAAGGGTCCTGGGAGCCAAGGGCTGCCCAATCTTGTGCCCCTCCACTGTGGTGGTACCAAGTCTGTGGTTGGAGAGGCTTGGATGGCACCAGGGGGAGGCAGAGGCAGGCCCCTTGGACCAGACGTTATGGCCTGCAACTCTCCTGCCTGACCCCAGGGTTGGCTGGTCTGTTCCAGCTGGTCCTGGACCTGCTGAAGCTGATCTGCCAGCTGGGGGGCAGGGTAGGCAGGCCAAGAATGGGCAAGCAAATGTAACGTGCTAGGGTGGGCTCAAATTCATTCAATTGCCCCTCTCCAGTGCCTCACAGAGAAAACCCCTGATGAAAGCAACTGGAGAGCCAGGATCCAGTTGTTAAAAGGACTCCCAGCGAAGACTGCTCAGTTTCCATCCCACATTAAACTATTACTCAACAGAAACGTAACAATGAACTTAATTAACTAACTAAACACACCTTATCCTAAAGAACCACAATACATTTAAACAAAACAGTAAGAAACCCAAGAGTCCCAAAGTTCAGGTGGAGTCACCCTTATCTCAATTGCAGTCTTTTAAGTCCTTGGGGCTTGAATGCAGAAGGTAAGCAATCCTCATCCTCTCTAGCTGCAGGAATCTTCAGGCAGATGCCATGCAGTCCTTTCCTCCTCCTGTGCAGCCAGCACCATGCAATCAGGTCACTGGCCATCCAGCTCTCAGTTCCCCTGCAGACAACTCCCCTGCAAAGCAGTCCGGAGCTGGGAGAAAACATCCTGCAGTCCACTCCTGCTCAGCTCCTTTCACTGAGTCCCTTAGCCAATGTCCTCTGCAGCTCTCTGTTTGCTCCTCTCCAGGCTTCTCTTCTCCGGCTTCTCCCTGGGCATGTAACTCCAGCAAAACAATATAACTTGTGGAGCATGCTCAGTGTGCTCCCTCATCCTCTTACCAGAAGTTTCTGGTTTCTGGGCTGCAAAATCTGCCCAGCAACGTCACCCAGCCATAAGGGTCCCTAAAAGAGATTGCACCTATTTAGGCACATGGGTTACACAAACACTCATGTCAGCACGGACTGGACTTTGCGGGGTAGCAGGGCCCCACTTAGCACAAGGCTCAGGGCTGCAGCTTCGAATGCCCCACCTTAATCCAGCCTTAGCCCTGGCCCTGGCCATGTCTCACAGCTCTGTCTCCTCAGCCATTTGTCACAACAACTCTGGTAATGAGATTCCCCACCATGCCCAGATCAGGCTACTGAGCTCACTCCCAGCACAGAGTTACTTGGGTGCATCTGAACTGACTGGATCCAGCTGTGGTCTTTACAGTGGTCTGGAGCAGGCGCCCAACAGAAACAAAGCAGTTTCTGCATGTCCAGGACTGCCACGTCTGCACTCATCTGGAGCTGCATCCCAGGAAGCTTTAATTTCCTTGCAGTTGCAGGTATGGGTCTTGGGGTTCTGGTCACTCAGGAGAGTTGGGACATAGAAAGTGTCATCCCAATTGTCCAGCAGTCCACAGATGGCAAGCTTCAGATAAACAGCACTTTCACTGTCAGCTGCAAAGGTGGTGATTTGGGGTTAATAAGGAGTTCTCTGTTACCAAGTATGGGACCAGAATGGCAGAATCCACCCTCCTACAGCATTGCCAGCTCAAGAAAGCAAAAATCATGAGTTAGCCCTCCCCAGAATCATGAACTTTTGCCCAAAATTATTGAGTTTGGGTTTTTATTAAAAGACTAAATTGTGTCTTGGGTGCAGGACCCAGACAGAACATATTCACTGAAGTGGATTCCTTGTGACTTAGGGATGGGAGGGATTTCCCTCTACCCCCTAAATTTTTTTCCAGCACTGCGCCCCCCCCCCCAGTTTTCATCTAGTTATGGCAACTAGTTACATCAGGGTATCCAGTTTAGTCATTGGTTGGAATGACTGAGCCACACTTGGTAAGCAGGGTGTCCCAATGCCAGATAGGTTCTCCATTGAGAGAGAGGAAGGGGTAGGGCAGGGACAGGTGTTTTGCTTAGTGGCGTGGGCTCTGCCTAAGAGTCACAGGCCTTTTACACACTAGAAAGATTTGCTGACAAAATGTGACTTTTGCCAACATAATCCTAGCATACACTCCACAATGAATCTTTTGTCAACAAAACTGCCCTGTTATGCTAACAAAATAAAACCACCTAGACAAAAGACACAGAGCCTTTTTCAGCAGAGCTTTTGTGCAAAAAGAACAGGTGTAGACACTGCCCTTAGGTTATATCACTATACCTCTGTTAGCCCAGCATGTTATCACTGCTCTGGTCACCCATTTGATCTCAGCAGCATGCAGCCATCTCCCTTTGCCAAGTCCCAGAAAATTTTCAAAACAAACAAGAAGTATTCCAATTACTCACGCCTGCAGTGGTTTCTCTGGGGGGGCAGGGGCACTCTGGGGGCCTCAGCTCCCCTGAAACTCAGGGCCAGCCCCTGAGCAGCACACCACTAAACTGCGCAAGGGATGCACCGTCACGCCCCCGTGCAAGTAACACTATTTGGGCAACTGGCAGTCGCGGCCTCTACCTGGCCAGAAGACAAGAGTCTTCCGGCCAAGAAACGGTGCCCCAGCCCGGGCCTGGGAGTTTTTCAAACTCCCACCCTGACCTGAACCTGCTCTGAGCAAGAGGCCAAGAGTCACAGGCCTTCTACACACTAGAAAGATTTGCTGACAAAATGTGACTTTTGTTGGCAAAATAATCCTAGTGTACACCCTCCAATGAGTCTGTTGTCAACAAAACTGACCTGTTATGCTAACAAAATAAAACCATCTAGACAAGAGCCATAGAGCCTTTTTCAGCAAAGTTTTTGTGGAAAAAGAACATGTGTACACACTGCCCTCAAGCAGAGATGTCACTGGGATCCCTGGTGGAGGACGGGGCAGCCGTAGCTGCTGGCGGCCAGGCCCCAGATCCCTAGCCGGGGACGGGGCTGCTGCGGCTGTGGGCGGCCAGGCCCCAGATCCCCAGCCCAATTGGGCCTTAGATCTGGGGCACTGGCACTGGGGTTCGGGGCAAGTGCTCTGGGTGCCCAGTGCCAGCAACGCCCCTGCCCTCAAGTTATATCAGTATAATCCTATTTTCTCAGCATGCCATTGCTGCTCTGGTCACCTGTTTCATCAAGCCTGCCAGCAGCCATCTGCCTTTACCCTCCCCTTTAAAGTCCCAGAACATTTTCAAAACAAACAAGGAGTTTTCAAGAGCTGACACCACTCCCACTGTGAAGAACTCACTTCAGAGCACAGCAACGGTAATCCTGCCTGCTTGCCCTAAATCATTATTTTTCAAACATTTTTCCTTGGGACCTAGCTTAAAAAATCATTTATGCACATAACCCAGTGATTACATCTTTCAGCAACACATTCCAGTCTTCTGGTGGCAGCAGCAAGGAGCACTGTGAGCCAGTACCTGAGGGGCTGTGACCCAGTATTGTTTCCGGACCTGACCCCTGATGTGAAAGTCACTGCCCTAAACTACAGGGAAGGGTTTAACTCGTGATGTGCCATGAAGAGCCAGGAACGGAGGTGGGGACACTTTTCCTGCCTCTTTCCTCATCCTGCTACATGGATGCGCTGGGACTGTCTGTGCTGAGGGTGGCTGGGAGAACAGGGACACCAGCTATTAAGCTGTCTGTGTAGCAGCTTCAGCCTTGGGATTGGTTCCTTCCAGCCTCCTGCTCTCTCAACTTACAGGAGCGCGGACACTCTGTCCCCAACACCAGCTGTCTGTCTCTCTCTCACCCTGCGTTTGTGTCTGGGCATGTGTATTTCCAATGTGCATTACTTTGTATATAACACCATTGCTTTTCATCTGCCATTTTCTTGCCCACCTACCCAGTTTGGTAAGATTCCTTTGTAACCCTTCACAGTCTGCTTTGGATTTACCAATTATCTTGAGTAATTTTGTATGATGGGACAAAGCTAACAGAATGGTCACAACACACTCTTCAGGTTTTACTGCGGTGCCATAAACCCACCTTAATCCCAACAGTCTCACCACTCCCTGGCCCTTAAACCCCTCTTGTAAATTCACGCACCACCCTATTTCAATTCCTGGGGGAAACACTGGCTACCTGCCTGCTGGCTCATTATTGTGTGTCAGCAAAGCCTTGCCTGTACCTACCAACCCAGCTTTTCCCTGGGACGTATCACAGCCCTGATCCCAGAGCAGGTTCATCTGGGAGACTAATTTCCAGGCAGAGGAAGAGCCACTTACTGCAAGGGATTTCCCTTGGCCACAGAGATGAGGAGCAGCAGCAGAGCCAGTTGCTTCATTATTGACTTTGCAGGAGGGAAAACAGATCAGCTGGTTATTACTAGCGGGGCTAGTTCATGTTAGAGAGTTTGGGGATGGGGCTCCACCGCTAATCCTCCTGCCCCAGGGCTGTACTGGCTCTTTGCATAACCTGCTCTGGGTACCAACACCCAGAGTGGTTGAAATCCTGGAGCTCAATAGGGTTTTGCCTGCATGGGGATGGCCTTGCAATGACATTCTTGGAGCATTTCTCACCTTGAGAGCTCACAGAGGGCTCAGCTACAGTTCAGTGACTGGCTTGTGGAGAAGCAAGCTCATGTGAGCAAGACTGGGAGATGAGCACTGGGGACCTCGGTTCCTGCACAGGGTGCCGGAGGAGTCCAAGTAGTGTTGTGTTCACAGAGTGAGCCCTCCCTCTGCATGCCGTCTGCTAAGCATCATTGGGAATGGAGGTGTAACACACAGCATCTCACATACATCCTTGAGGCATGCTCTGCGTAACACTCACATTCACACTACAGTGTAACTGGGTATCGGCTGATGCAATGTAGGTTGCATATGGCGTGTTTGGAATGCTTGTGACATGCTGAACATGATTGTGGTGGCATATTTCCAGCAATATCATATGTACGATATGAAACTCTGTTATGTCATATACCTGAAAGTATGTCTCACAGGGCTTGAATAGATGCAGACAAACACAGAGCTGTTGTTCCACACCCCACAGAGGCAGTCATACCAGAGGAAAGGACTAGCCTAAGCAGTTGCTTGACTTCAAACAGTGAAGTACAGCAATTAGCAGGGAGGTGGGTGGGGGGAGGGTAAAGAAAAGCAAAATTACCTCTTGTAATGGGGGGGAGGGGAAAAACCCAAACAGGTAATTTAGCTTTCCTTTTCCCCATCCCTTACCCTGCCATCTTCCTGCTAATTTCTGTACTTCGCTCCATGACTTAAAACAACTGCTTTGATTTGCCATAACAGTCAGACTTGATCCTATGACTTACACTCCCCTACATTTATTTTGCTTCCACGCTGTAAGTTCCACCTGACGTACTGGGATTTTCTCCCAGAAAAGTTATTGAGATAAATAAATGTGTTAGTTCTTATAATGGCCAGACCCTTTGTTCTTTTTTCTGAATTAGACTAACATGGATGCCCCTGTAGCACTTTAGTTTAGAAGGTGAGTTATATTTATTTGATTGTGATAAACTCCCTGACTTATTGATTACCTGATTCTGCATTAATTTGCTATATACTCACCTAAAATTCGAAAGGGGCAGCTGTGTTAGTCTAGTCCAGCAAAGGAAGCAAAGGGTCCTGTGGCACCTAAAGATTAACAGATGTATGTATCGCATGAGCATTCATGAGGGAAAATCCCACTTCTTCAAAGTATCTGACGAAATGGGATTTTCTCCTACAAAAGCTCATGTGATAAATAAATTTGTTAGTCTTTAAATGCCACAAACCTCTTGCTTCTTCACCTAAAATTGTGTTTTAATCAACATACTAATGTTTGCTTTATCTATAGCAGTGTGGATTTTGGAAAGATTATAAGAGTGGATGCCTGACTTAGAGTGAAGGTAAATGCATATCCGTTTCTTTCCTAACTTATTGATCTAAGAAAATGAGCTTGTAGCGATTGGGGAGGACCCTGATCCCTGCAGGATGGAAGATCCTGGGATTGCATCTGGGGGTGGGGGGTGCCTGCTGGGGGACCAACCCCTGAGTGACTAGCTTGACAGCACTTCCACTGCCTGTGACCAATTACATTCAGAAGGCTGGTGTGAGCTGACCCAGGAGTGAGGGTTCACCTAGCAAGGTGTGGTAAGTCAGGCCTAGGAGTGGGCAACTGGAGAGGCACCACAGCCCAGACCGCAGGAAGGAATCATCACACATTAATACCTTTCATCAGTAGGTCTCTGAGCACTTTACAAAGTAGCTCTGTATCATTAGCCTTAGTTTACGGATGTAGAGTCTGATCAAGTTGGAAACTCCTTTTCCAAATTCACACTGTTCCTCTCTTGCAACTAACACTGCTTGTTATAATTAAGTTCTTCTAACACTGCTTGGCTGTGTTCACACGGCACTTTTGTTTCGAAACAACCTCGTTGTTTCGAAACAAAAAAAACCATGTTCACACGACGCACAGTTGTTTCGAAACAAGGGGAAGCCCTTGTTTCGAAACAACTGTGTT
>ML682099.1:4343301-4377469 GCA_007922195.1 Podocnemis expansa
TAATTCGAAATAAGATATTTCGAAATAAGGTGTTGTTTCGAAACAAGTTGTTTCGACACAACTTGTTTCGAAATAACCCTGTGCGTGTGAACACAGCCCTTGTTATAATTAAGTTCTGCCTTAGCAATATATGTTGATAATGCAGATGTTAATACTGGTAGCTAGATTTAAATGCAGTCTGAATAGCTGGGCGCTTCTTTACCTACATGTGCTCTCACTGAAGGGAGTAAATTAAATGTACTAAAATGTGCATAAATGCAGGGGAAATTGAACATGGGAAAGTATTAGGTGAGGAGGTCATATTAGAAGTTCATTCTTGTGCAGCAAAGCATCAGTTTTACGCCTTAACTGAAATTCTTGTCACATGGGCAGAGCTAACAAAAATTTTAACACTGCAGAAGAAAAAGTAGATTATCCTTCAAGGGTATTGTATACAACCTGAAAAGGGAATCTATGTGGTTTCCTTTTCCAGTGAATATTTTCTTCATATACAGATTCATTTAGAATATAAGATGTAGAATACAGAGGATCTTGCCTGTCCTGTTTTCTGCAACTTTAAGGGATCTTGTGAAATGCATTTTCAACTTCCATTATTGTTACACGGACTAGCAAACAGGTATACTACTTGATATCTAAGAATTCTAAATATTTGCCTTGTTGTGGTTGGGAGCTGTAGGGTGTTTCTGTTCTAGACTCAAAGAACAGTTTACATTTCAGAGCATAAAAAAAATAAAGAAAATGAAAGTGGAGAGAGTAACAAGTGCAAAAAAAAAAAGTGAATATGCCAAAAGAAAAGAAAGAAAAAAGAAACAAAGACAGTGATTCAGTTTTGTGTTTATCTGTATTTATGTTTCCCTATTTATATTTATTTAAGCATACATTAGCTGGCAGGGTGGGAGAGGGCTGGGGAAGGGATGGTGCTGGGAAGGTGATAAAAACTTATCCCCACCAGCACAGCATCTACTAACTAGCGAAGGACCCTTGAGGTTCGCTGCCAGTCAGAATCTTTATAACCCAGGACTCATGACACGGACACTGAAGTTGAACTGAAACGAATTCAACGGTTTATTAAGTAACAGAAACAGTGAAGGTGTCTCACAGAGAAAAGACCCCACAAGGGATCCAGGAACACAACTGTGACACATGGAAAGAATTAAAATGCAGAAAAACATTTATTTAGTTACAAAGACTAAATGGGTAACAAACATAGCCTCCATGAAGGAACCAGGAAACACCACTGCAACATGCCAGGACAACAACGGACAGGATGGCAGCAGCAGAACACAGCATATGTGTCAGGGATGGATACACAGGCACAGGAGCAAGTCAGTCTCTGCGTCTTCTTTCTTCCAGCATGATCTGCGGTCACAAGTAAAGTACAGGTCACCATCTGGGCACAAAGAATCCTCTGGGGCTGCCTGGAGGCTTTAATAGTTGCAGTCTAACAGACTGGGCAGCCCCAATATTCTCTCTTTGCATATAGCATCCACGTGTGTGCAGTCTGCATGCCAGATCTTTGCACCTTGTGTTAAAAGTTTCTCCAAGATGCAGTTTCTGGGCTCTTTCACCTAGACACCAGATGTGCCCAGGAGGGGCAGGGCCCAGATAGTTCCCATCTGGGGAGAAAACTACAGACAGGGAGTCCAGCTCAGATCCCCTCACCCCACATGCTGAGGGAAAGCAGGATGAGTCTGAAGCACGGACCCAGCACTGACTATCCTGCCCTGTTGGCTCCTACAGCCACAGCACCCAGCATCCATCAGAACCAGCCCAGCTGTGCTAGGGAGCAAGAGTTGGGGGTAAAGGGCACTTACATCAAATCCTAGGAGGTGGGAGCCAAAGGATGGCAGGTCAGGGCTGCGCCTCATGGCCGTGGCTCTCTTCTCTCTGGCCTGGCTCCGGAAGCTGATGTGCTGTGGGAGAAGGAGGCTGGTCAGGGTCAATGGGCAACTGCCTGTTTTGCCCCAATGAGCCCCTCCCTGTCCTGCTCTGCATGGGGCTGATCCTCAGGAGACAGGTGGAATGTGAGGCCAGGGCTGTAACTAGGGTGCCACGGAGCAGCTCTGTTTCACTACTAGATCAAAGGGTATGTCCCATGCTGCTTGCTCTGGGAGCCGAAATACTTAGTTCTGGCGCTGTGTAAGGCTCACAGAGAGAAGAGCCTCAGAAGGGCTTTTGCTGCTTTTGGGATTTGGCTCATGTCTGTTGGGCTATGCCCAAGAATTGCTATACTAGCTCAGAGGCTGACTGTCTGTGGTCAGACAGTGCTGAGCCTCCTCTGCCTCCTTCTCCATGTGCTGGGCCTGATCCAGAGGTTACCCATCCCTGCACACATCTGAGCTGTGGGGGTGAAGAGAGAGATTCAGGGTGGATCCTTTCCCCCTTCCAAAGACAGTGTGCATGGAAGAGAAGGGAACCTGGGATTAAGGGTCACTTCTATACTCCTGTCTTGCAGAAGAGGCAGCCTTCCCCAAAGTGAATGGGCCTCAGCTCCCTCATACTACCAGCAAGTACCGAGCCTGGGCGGGGGGGCACAGCTGGCTCCAGCAGCCCTAGCTGCTCAGGGAGCTGCAGCCAGAGCCCAGGCGATGGGGCAAGCGGGGGCAGGGCAGAGCTATCTGGGCACCGTGGTCCCCTAGCCCCTGGCCACCTGCAAATAGCCAGGGTAGATGCCCACTTGGGCTCCCCTGGCTGCTTGCAAACCGCCAGGGGAGGGGTGCTGGTTCCACCAGCCCCTCACAGGCTCTTCAGTTTACACCTCTGTCAAATTGACCACAGGCCTAACTCTATCAAACTTCTAAAAAACCATAATGAATGCTACCTACAATGCTGTAGATTGCATACAAGCAGAGCTTTGGGCTCAAAAAAGAGGCTGAAGAATTATCCAACTAAAGTACAATGAAGTCCTACTTAATTAAAAAAAATTAATTTACAGTAATGCAGCCTCATAAGAAAAGACCTTAAGCCATTGAAAAAATGGTAACTTTCAGAATAAAGGACCAGACTTCAATCATTACAGCATCTCTACTACCAATAGCTAATGTTTGCATCAAAACACATACCAAATTGTCCCCCAAAGCCTCAGTACAAAAACTACAATCTTAAAGCCTAACAGATGCCTAAGAGAAAAACTGAAATAATGAAATTCAGTTAGTTTTCAAAGATGCACACATAAAGTCAGATTAAAATCAACATTAAAACATATTGATAAAAAATAAACACAATTAAAGTTCCCTTATAAAATACATTAAATATATAATTATCTAGACCTGTATAAATAATTTATAAAAGGATCAGTACAATTTGGTTCCCAGTTAACTCTACCTTTGTGTACATTAAATATAGTTGTTTCTGTACCCATTCCATGTGCACAAATTATAATTAGCAAAATTTATAAAAATAATTATCTTATGCAAAGCAAACATTATTGCAATACTGCTGTATTAAAATCATATAATTCATAAAAACCCAAAAATATACTTCAATTGATAGCAAGTATGAATATTATAAAATATGTAATAGTAAAAATCAACACAAATTATTACTAGAAAGCATCTTAATCCCACTCAAACATCAGAGCCCTGCTTCCACATATTCAAAGCCAATTAAAATTGTAAATGTAATCATTAAACATCTAAAACTGAAGCAATTCTAGTAGTAAATGCTACAAAAGCTGCCGCAAAGCAGTTAGGAAAAAAACCTCCTGCCACTGGTCCCACACTGCCACTGGGACTGGAAATCTAGACCTGAATCCCATTGGGGCAGGTGTGGGTTGCAAATAGTCTTTATAATGGCTGCCATGAGACACTTTTACTGAACTAAAAGGTACCTACATCTACTAAAAAACCTGAAAAATCCCCACATACAAGTAAGGCGGTGCTCTGCAATGTACCCTGCCAACAAAAAGACCCTGATCCATCACTCGGACTTTGGCTGGGTACCTTAAGCCATAGCCAGAAACAACAGTTGTCCTAGTGGCCTATTGAGCTATAGTGCCCACCAAGAAAAGGAATGGTGGAGGCTCAGTTTTACCTGAGCACTATCCTACACGCCCAGCACAGCTTCGCTTCTTTGCCTGGCTATGCTGAGTCCTTTAGGACAACAACTTCCAGTTGCAAGAGAGGAAGAGGATCGCTGAGTAACCTTGATGAAGATATCTCAGTTTCTGCCTACCACTGCACAATGGCACATAACAAGACCAACTAGATAACACATCTGCTCTCACCAGCACATAGATAATGGTGATGGGAAGAACAAGTTATCCTTGAACATCTAGAGAAATACTTTTTCATTGCCAAAAAGTGTGTTTTTACACAGTCCTACATATCACCAGATTGGTGTTAGAGCCCCAATTGTCATGGTAAAAATACAATGTAGTCAAAAGTAAAAAACCAATTTAAGTAATTAGACTATATAATAATAAAACTAATTAAATAAGAACTGGTAATGAAAAAGAAAGCACTAATTATACTGAAACAGGAAAGAACACCCCATCAGCACCTCACTCCTGAAAAAGTGCTGCCAGTTGGTTCAAAAGCCACAGACTCCCTGGTGGAGCCCCTAAAAAACTGTCCCTGTACACAGCCTTTTAGTGACTGCTTAGCTCTCCATGCTTAATAAATGTAATGTACCATAGTTAATTTTTTTTTTGCTTTGTTTGTAACTAGTATATCCTTAAAACCTTGCACATTAAACTTTGCTGATCTGCCAATCAGCTGTACCAAGTCTCACTTGGACTCACACTGATCACTCAGCATCCAGCATCAACAGGGCCAACTGGCATACAGGATTCCCTCACCCTCTGTGCTCTCCAGACCTTGAGAAACTGCGATACCGAGAGTCCAGGCATTAGAAACGCTGGATGGAATGAAAGCTGGGACTAACCATGTGCAAAGGCCCATACAGCTTTTGCTGGGAGAGAGGGGTTGAACCAACTAGCCCTGAAACCAAACTACTTGAAGAAAGGGTGTGGTACAATGAACATACTTGAAAGTGCCCAGCTCAAATAACAATTTGGGTCTGATGCTGCATTTTGTGATGGAGATGGGAATCCTCATGTTCAACCTTGGAGTTAGATTTCTGGTAAAGACCCATGAACATGCTCAGAATGGCCAAAAGGGAAACTGAGGCAGGTTGTCCCATCCCTTTGATGGCTGCACTTCAAGAGGGCATTGCTGTTCAGCCTCCAGCCTAGCAAGTGGCTAGCCGTCCCTCAGTTCTATAAGGGGGGAGGTATGAGATGCTGCTCCCCACGTGCATCCGTGTGCTGTTATCTGTGTATCCTCCATGTTCACCCTTCCAGTGTAACTGTGCATTGCCTGATGTAAACTATGTTGTGTGAGATGTTTTTGGGATGCTCCTGACATACCGAACATTACTGTTAGGGTAGCATGTTTCCCGCAATATCTTACCTATCTATGGATATGAAACTCTTCCATGTCATGTTCCCAAAAGTGTGTCTCGCATGGCTTGGACAGACGCAGACAAACAGAGGGCTGTGTTTTCACACCCAGCAGAGGTATGCACGTAGGAACAATGGACTGGCCTAAGTACCCTGTGAGCATTTTAGCTCAAGTGGAAGAAAACACACCCAGTGCCAGATGTGCAGGATCATGTAACCCAGGGGGTGTCAAGGAAACAAAAGAAAGACCCCCCCCACTGCCCATCCTAGGGCTCTGCCCTGGAATCTTGTTCCCTTGCCTGGTATCTGATTCCTTCTTCCCAGCCCCCAGCACCTCTCCCACCGCCTGATCCCAGCACCAGCCTCAACTGCCTCACCTTGCTCCTGATCTTGGCCCCACACTCTAGCAACTCACCCTGCTCCCAATCTCAGCCCCAGTCCTTATACAATCCCCAGAGATTTGCCTGGCCCCCGACCTGCCCTGCTACTTCCCCTTCCTCCACCCCTCACTCAGCTGGGGCCACTAACCCGTCTGCAGCACCAAAGGGCTGACTGCCAGCCGCCAACCACCAGAACCTGCTCCCTGGCCAGCCCAAGGCTGAATGGCCTTTTCTGTTTCCTACCACTGTTACCAGCCTGGGCCATGTGCCTGAGTGCACAGCAGGGTGGGAAATTTAGAAAGGCTCTGCCCAGCTCCAGCCCTAGGTGAACCTAGGGGCTGACAAGCCAGCTGCAGTGGTGTGGTTCAGGGCACTCCACCAAATACTCAATGCACAGGCCGAGTGCCCTGGGACCCAGTGACACCCCTGGCTGGAGGCCTGACACACCTTAACACCACTGATATCACACACACCTTACACCCTGCACCACACCATTCACAAGGTGCCCAGACCCTCCCATGTCCCCAGACCCCCAAACCTTCCCTAGACACAACAGGAGCTGGCGTCAGTCCTGTGGGGAGATGGACTCACTGGGCACCTGACACCTCTGAAGTCAAGCATGGGGTTTCTCACCTGGCCTTCGCCCTAGCAGGGCAGGTGGTGCTGAGGCTCCCTGCTCTGGGCTCTCACGGACGGGCCGGTGGCTCTCGGTAGCCTGGCCGGGACCCGCTCCTCCGTCTCTGGTTTGCTGGGTGCTGCTGGGATCCGCGTCTCCCTGCAGGGTGCAGGGGAAGGTCAGCGGGTACCTCTCGGCTCTGGCGCTTCTCTCTCCGTGCCACTCCTCCAACAGCCACCAACCAAATGTAAACGAGCCCCTTTGTCTCCACGTGCTGGCTTCTGATTGGCTGTGCTGGGAGTTTCCCTTGTGTTCTGTCCCCGCCCTCCACGCCAGGTATTCTGGGAAGAGGCTCCTGTGTCTGTGCAGCTGTTCTTGCTGGTGCCTGGGGTCCTGAGGGCTCCCTGGAATGTGTCAGGGACAAGCAGCTCCCTAGGGATGAGGTGCAGCAAGGGTTGGCTTTGACCTGGAGAAACGCCCATCCAAGAGGTGGGGAGGAAGGCAATGTCTCTGGAGCTGCAGCAAAATCGGATCGCTTTACAGCCTGTCTTCCCAGGGCCTTCCAGCCTCCTGCCTCAGCTCTAGGGCATTCAAGTGGCAGAGCCTGGATTGGAGGATGGGAGCTGTCAAATAATTTAAATAAAGAATAGCAATTAATGGCAGTTTTAATCACACTGTTGAGCAATAATAAAACACAGTTCTTTTAATATTTGTCGCTGGTTTCTACATTTTGACTATGTTGACTTCAATGACAACACTGAACAGAAAGGTGCAGTGCTCAGTTTATAGTTTTGTTTCTGTGACAGTATTTGCACTGTAAAAACACAAACAAAAGAAGCAGTATTTTTCAATTCCTCTCATACAAGTACTGCTGTTCAATGTCTTTATCCTTAAAGAGAAGCTTACAAAATGTAGGCTGGTTTTATTTTTAAATAACTGCACTCAAAAATAAGAAACAATGTAAAAATTTAGAACCACTCAGTCCTACTTTTGCTTCAGCTAATTGCTGAGACGAACAGGGGGAGCCTGGTAAGTTAGGGTGGGAAGAAGAGGTGAGGCCCACTCGGAGGGGGAGAGGGAAAGCCAGGGGCTGGGTGGGCAGGTTAGGGTGGGAAGAAGGGGTGGGCTCAGGTCTTTCTCTTTTATTATGATTATATAACTAGAAAAATTATCCATAAGAATCAGGTAATGATGTCCTTTAAATGTCCACAAATCTGGAGCTAGGCTCTTTTACTATCTCTCAGTGAGGCGTATTGTTTGTAAAGTTTTCTTTTATTATTTTTTTGCATTTTGTTGGTCTGTTAGCTCTGCAATCGTCATGTGCAAATACTTCATTCTTTATGTTCTTGCAGATGTCTGGCACTTTGCTGGCTATGTCTACATCAGGGGTCTCAAACTCAAAACACCATGAGGGGTAGTAGAGAGCCGCATGAGGAGTAGTATGTTAGCCCGAGGGCCGCACCACTGAAACCTTCTCATACAAGGATATTGCAAATGTCAGTCATGAGAGGGTTGTTGTGGGTTGCAGGAACTAGCCTTAGGGCATGCATATGGCCCATGGGCTGTGTGTTTGGGACCCCTGGTCTACACTGTCAAAGTTATTTCAGAATAATCATTTTGATTTTAATTTGAAAAAATTATTTTGAATTAGCATTATTTCATGTTTGGTATTTCAAAATAGGAGTCTAGTGAAGACTTTCTATTTCAAAATAAGGTAGGAGTTATTATTTTGAAACAGAGAGTCTTCACTAGATTCTCTATTTTGAAATAGGGGAATGCAGGGAAAAATAGAGGGCTGTTATTTTGAAATAAGCCAGTTCCACGGCTTGGAATGGCTATTTTGAAATAATAATTTTAAAATAATTCCTATTTCAAAATAAATACTGGTTTTATTATTTCAAAATAGCTCTTCATTATTTCGAAATAACTTAGCGCTTTTTTGAAATAACAAAATGCATGTGTGGATAGGAAAAAAGTTATTTCAAAATAAGTCTCCTTATTTTGAAATAACTTTCAAGTGCAGATATACATTGTGTGGTTGACCCATTTAAGACACCTAATTAATCCTTGATGTCCTCTGTGGATGAGATTTATTATGTTGCCTCTCCTTTCACTTGGGATTAAAATGCACTTACCTTTAATCATGGGTCCATTTGACTCACTTAATTGTCCATTCACCACAAAGCAGTCTCTTGTCACTTCTTTAGTGTCCTTTATGTGCTTGGAACAGTCAGACCAAATGTAATAGAGATCTTGTTGAAACTGGGTGTCTTTTCTGACTTTCTTCTCTATGCATCAGAGTATCCACAGATGACCTTACATCATCTTCAAGTACAGGGGTAGTTGAGTGCAATGCTGCGTTCCATAACAGAGTGCTGACACTACCAGATGTTTTTTTTTCCCCCCTAGGAACATGTTTAGCAATTGGTTTAAATCATACTGGGTATGTCTACCCTGCAGGCTTAAGTCCACTTAACCTGGCTTAAGTCAACTTAAGCCAGGGGACCCATTTAAAGTTGACTTTATTAAGTCGACTGAAGTGGCTACCCTGGCTTAAGTTTTGTTAATAAAGTGGAATTAAAGTTGTGGACTCTCTAAGTTGACATAATAAAGTTGACTTTAAGTTGACCTTCTTAAGTTGATTTATTGGAGCCCTCTAGCCTAGACATAGCTTTTAACTTTAGCAATAGACATTAGAATCTCAGTTGGGTTTGATCCAGGTCTTTTCTACTGATGAGGGTTACAAGCAGTTTATGATCTATTGCCATGGTTCCCAACCTGTGGTCCACATGTTGCAGGGGGTCCACGGAGCATCTCCCTACTGGGGCCGGAATCCAGCTACAGCCCAAATGTTTCCTGCCAGGGCTGTCTCTCCCTCCACATGGCCAGATCTTGGCAGGTGAATCGGGCTGTGGCAGCTCCCCAGCAGGGGCAAGGGCAGGGGGCCATAGCTGCCATAGCTTGGCTCCCCAGTGGCGTGGGCAATGGTGGTGGCAGCGGTGCTTGCCAGCTGTCCCAGTGGCGTGGGCCAAATTACATAATCAGCCAGGGGCTGCAAAGATTTTTTTTGTTAAAAAGAGGTCCTCAGCCTGAAAAAGGTTGGGGACCACTGATCTCTTGTATGTGTAAATGAATCCAATCCACACAGATATCTGTTAGAGTTGTCACATGCTCAAGAGTTTTCTAGACACTTCTTTTCAGCATATGTTTATTGGTTTTTTTCTGCTTCTGTGAGTGTGTGAGAACAAAATGCAATGAAGTTCTACTCAGAGTCATGTTGTTGCAACAATACATCAATTAAGCCATATCTGCAGAGCCGTAATTATGGTGGGGCAAGTGGGACTTTGCTTCAGATGCACTGGACCAGCTCCATTGAGCTGCTCCATTGAAGGGTTCCAGGTGTCAGCTATTGTAAGGGGTGCCAGATTCCTTAGTTATGGCTCTGCATGTCTGTTGCTTCCAGACTGATCACTGTGGGTTTGTTCGTATCAGAGTGCTTGAAAACTGGAGCTGTTATAATAATTTCTTATACCTCTTTGAAGGCAATGTCTTGATTTAGCTTTTACAGTCAAGATGTTTGGGATTTTGACAGTTCATTTGCTGGTTCTGCCACTGCAGAAAAGTCTTGTAAATGTCAGTGAAGATAATTTATCACCCCCAGTGTACATCTCAGTTCTGGTACATTTACTGATGTGTTAATTCTCGAGCTGTTTTTACTTTCTGAAGGGCAACACTGGTTCTATCTTGTTTATTGTCTGAACCAAAAAACTCAGTCTGGATTGGGCAGAAAATACATATTTCCTGGTTTAACTTCAGTCTAGAGTGACTGATTACACTTGGGACTTTGAGGGTTTTGTTACGTCCTCCCACCAAAATATCATCCATGAAAACTACAGCTCCACTTCATCCTTTTTTCTCCCTTATTTTTAAATTTTCAAGTGCACTGGTAATCCCAAAAGGTCTCTCAAAGGGTATGAAAGAAACAAGGAGTCTGGTAGCACTAAAAAATTTGTTTATTGCATGAGCTTTCATAGGAGAAAATCCCACTTTGTCAGATACTTTGAAGATGGGGGATCTTACAGAATGAGAGACAAATAAAAGAAGGGAAGTTTCTGGCACCAAAAAATTGTTCCCCACGTGGTGCTATGCCTCACAAATTGACTCTCAGTGAACACCATAACTTGCTCAGCTGCATCATCAGCTTGGAGAGACCATCAGTAGGAAGTAGCCCAGGGGAGCTACACCCCAGGCACTCCATCTGGAGCACAATGTTGGTGTCAACATGTTGCAGATGGAACCCCCCTGACCTCCAGCTGACTTGGCAACCCGGACTAGGGCGCTGGGCTGTGACACTGCGGACATTGGTGGGCCTGTGTCTTTTTCTCTGCATCAATTCATCAAATGGCAAATTCTGAAACAACATCTGGGAGCATCCTCTCTGACACTGAAACCCCTGAGTGCCACATGATGGGAAAGGCGAGCGGAGGCGATAAATCTATCAAACACCAAATTGGGAAGGTATGCCATAGTTGCCATTAGGAAGGATAATGCTAAGACAGGAACTGTTTATGGGCAGTGTTCCCTCTAAGGTTTAGCGACTTGTGTGCAAAATTTTCATCCCATGTGCAAAACTTTTTCTGAATAAAATTTTTTGTGCAAACTCATGCAATAGAAATTATTGAAAGATATAGAATACAAATTCATAAAGTCTGTTATTTAAATTTGTTTTTTTTATTATGATACAATATTTAGTTCAGGGGTCTGAAAAATCAAATTAATACAAGTGCTGCATGAGGGCTAGTACGTTAGCCTGAGAGTCGCACCACTGAAATCCTCTCATACAATGATATTGCAAATATCAATAATGATAGTGTCATTGTGGGCAGCAGGAAATAACTTTAGGGGCTGCAGGGGGCCCACAGTCTATGAGTTTGAGACCCTGGATTTGGAGGAAGAGGGACAGCAGGGGAATTTACCACACTTATCAGTGACATGTTGAACAAACACCTCACTTTGTAATTAACACATTTTTCTGTTTGTGTCAATCTTTCCTTAATAATTAATTTGGAACCTAAATATTTTTCCCAATTCTTCTGAAAATCTTTGCTTAGAATATGAAATATTAGAACAAATCCTAGTTGTAACACTTCAGATGAAGCCATTTTAAGTGGGATAGCCATGTTAGTTTTTTTTTAAATAAAATTACAGAAACTATGTCATGGGTTACAGTACTCTGCTTCAGATGTAATATCTTATGTAAATCTTATGGTTTAATATTATCTGTCTAGGACAACACATTAGGCCAAAACACACATCAAAGGGAAGAACCCTGCAACCAGGCTGAATAAATAGTATTTGTAAGAACATAATTAACCTGATAGGTTGATTATACTTTGTTTTTAGCCCATTCTACTATTCATTATTTTGCAAATTTAACTGTGCTTAGCCATATGATGAGAAGCATTGCCTAAGAGTTAGTGTAAAGGATTGGATTTGGCACTGCTGAGTTCCAGTGCTGTAGCTGCAATAGCCTGCTGCAATGTTACCTATGGAAGCTGCTTGGAGTTGCCCATGCTAAATATTGATGGGCCTCAGTCATCTTCCAGTGATGTCAGAGAGACTGGAGGATGCTCCAGATGTTGCAGAAACAGGCTTTACTTTCACTATTTTTACCATGTAATGAGAATAATACTAATCTCAGGGGGGAGTTGTAAGGTTTAAATTAATGTTTGATCAGATCCTCACAATCCAGTGATGAAAGGCAGCAGTATATAAGCACAAAGCAGTGTTCCCTCTAAGCTGCGCCCATGCACGGGAGCGCAGAAGCCCCACCGCCCTGGCGCAGGCCTCACTGCCTGTGGCACAGGCTTGCAGCTGCGGCTCCTTGCTGGCCCCCAGGGCACATTCTTCTGGCTGGCGGGGAGCTGCTCCACGGTGTTTAAAATCTCCCCTGAACGTGCTCAGCACGGGAGATTTTAAACTTCTCTGTGCAGCTGCCTGCTGCCCCGGAAGAATGGCAGCAGTGAGGGGCAGGCTCCCCGGGAGCAGCTCCTGCAGCGGGGGGAGTGGGGTCAGGGTACCAGGGAGTCGCGGGGAAGCCGGCTGGAGAGCACCCAGCTCTGCAACTTGGGGGAAGCCCCCCCCTGCCCGGCCTCCACCTGGCCCCTGGGAAAGGGCCCAGGGGGAGCAAGCAGCTTCCCCAGGACTAGGGCTGCCAGACGCCTGGGAAAAGGAGGAGGTGGGCTCCTTTTTATTTTTTTGCTTGGTAGCCTTTGAACACAGCCAGGGCTTGTCTTCACTGATGATGGCAAATTTGCTGCCATCAGATCAACCTCCCTGATCAAATCAAATCATAGGGCTGGAAGGGACCTCATGAGATCATCAAGTCCATCCTCCTGCAAATTGAACCCAGGACTTTCTGTCTGTTAAGCAGTGGTGCTAGCCACTACATTATTTGCAGGGCTTTTTACTTTCACCTCCTTCGTCTAGCAGGCATTCTAAACATAGGTGATTCCCCCCCCCCCCCGTTTCTTGGTTTTTAGGAGTAGAAGGTGGTTAAAAAAAAACAAACCCCCATGCCCAACTCAGGTCTGAAATCCCTAAACCTTGAGAGGCTGCACTACACCTGAGGAACAAAAGAACCTGCAGCAAAATCCAGGGGGGGAGTGGAACATACCATTTCCTCTCTTCTTAGAGGGGTTTGTAGCAAAAGGCTGTGTGGTTTAGTTAGCTGAGCAACTACCTATGAGTCTTGGTGTAGTGGGTTTGAGCCCTATGCTGGGCACTTTGGCTGTTTTTTTGGGGGGACTCTTGCTCCCTACAAAAGGCCTAAATTGGAGGGAAAATATAGCAAACCCTAACTAAATGCAGGAAAATAATTTATACTGTGAATAACATTACAAGCAGGGACAAATTAAGTAAAGAAATAAAGGGGCACTTTTGAATTGGTTAGAAACAATGTAGGACATTTTTTAAAATTGTAAAATGGGCTTCTGAGGAAAGTGAAAAAGCAGCAAGTCAGCTTTTTTTCCCAACTTTTTTGGTGCTTTGCAAGCTTATATTTGCAAATTTAGTTTTTTTTTAAACTTTTTTTAGTTTCATGAGCATTAATGAAAGGATCATGAAAAGCTTTCATTTACTGAAGAAATGAATTTTCAGTACCAGAAAACATCTTGGTAATTTTTTTTATTTTAAAATAATTTTAAAAATGCCAGACTTAGTACTGTTTTAGTGCTGCATTCATTATCATTACCATTTTCCATGACATAATATGGTAATGACACTGCAATGTTCCCTCTAAGCTGCTGCTGACCAAGTTATGGATGTGCTTGGGGGGGGGGGCAGCAGGGAAGGGGCCCAATAAACATTGAGGGCTTTGCTCAGCTGCCTCCATAACTTGCTCAGCTGCATCATCACCTTAGAGGGAACATTGGCACAAAGTATAACTTTATTATTATTATGAACTAAATACAGGGATATCTTCATGTTCTGACTCTGTGGGTGAAATTCACCAAAGTACTCTCACCAGTGGACATAGCTTCTTAGCCCACAGAGATTCATACTCAAGTATCTAAAGGCAAAATTAGGTCAGAAGCTACTTTAAATGAGAAGATTTGATTTTTATGTGACTCAGGGGCTACTCTTTCTTGACCTGGGGCCTGTTGTCTCCTGTCCCTGGCTTTGCCACCAGCCAAGCTCAGCCTTTCCTTACCCTGGGTCTGCCCAACCCAGCTAATCCTTGGCTGCGCTGCCAGCCTGGTCTGTTCCATGTGTGGGACAGAAAAAATCCTGTACTTTAGGATTTTTGTGTGTGCAGCTCAGAGGGAACAGTGTTTATGGGAGCACGGCAGCAGAGGAAAATGGAAGCAGCAGAAACATAAATAACTTCACATTGCTGGGTGGCTTAGTGTTGCGGCATGACACGCTGTTTGAAAGAAACATTGTAAAGAAGAGATTCCAAAGTGTTGACCTTGATATATCTGGAGCAATGAACAACTGGACAAAGCAAAGTCACCCCTACAGTCTCACTGGTTAGATGAGGGATTTCAAAACGTTCTGAAGAGTGCACAGAAGTTGAAAGCGGAACTTTACACTGAAGCTCTTTCCCCACCCATTCAAGAATAAGAGTCACCAAAGAAGAAGACATTTTGGCTATATGCACATGAGCCTTTTAAATCGAAACAACAAGGGTTATTTCGATTTAAAAATAGACATGTCCAGAAGACGTTTTCCTTATTTCGAAATAAGGAGCTCCCTTATTTCAAAATAAGGAAAATCATTTTGATACAATAAAACCTCCTTTGGTATCAAAATGAGGGTTATTTTGAAACTCTAGTTTTGAAATAACCTTGTCTGGCTATGTAATATTGATATGATCAACATATCGATATACCAGTTGACCTTCCTCCTAGGGTGCCTGGCACCCTGGAAGGAAGGCCCACCCCCCCAGCACCCTGGCCAGGGAGATGATCAGTACCCTGGCTGGGGTGCTGCGGGGAGGTGCAGGAGGGCTCAGGGGGACAGCTCAGGCAGGAGCCAGCTCCACGTGCCACTGGGGCTGGGAGCCTGCAGCCACCATAGCACAGGTGGCAGCCAGCTTTCTGTGCCCCTGGGGTGTGGGGAGCTGGCTCCCGCCTGCACTGCCGGGGCTGCAGGCTCTGAGCTGGGCGAGGGGTCCAGCCAGATCCTGCACCGCCCAACCTGCTGGTGTGCCCCAGGGTCCCTCCCCCAGTGAGAGCCAGGCAGGAGATTGGGTGGCAACATGGCCCTGCCAGAGGGCCACGTTGCCACATCTCCCAGGGTACCCCTCTCCTTCGAATTGAAATAGCAAGACCTGGGTCCAGACTTGCTATTTTGATATGGTATTTTTACTTAATTTGATTTAAGTTAAATCGAAATAAGGGTTTTATTTCGAATTAGCTTATTTCAAAATAAGTTTTTAGGTGTAAACATAGCCTTTGATTATGAGGCACGAGATAATCCCATAAGAGACCCCAAACAACAATTCAAAGTTGAATTCTTTAACCAGGTGCTAGTGTGCAATACAGTTAGCTGAACAACATTTCATGCAGCTCAAGGAATGCAGCAGTATATTTGGGATGTTGTATGATACTTCAAAATTCCTCACTACACCTGAAGAAGACCTACACCAGCAATATAGGGCACTAGAGACAGGCTATGTCTACACGTAGCCCGTTATTTTGAAATAAGAACGTTATTTTGAAATAACCAGAATCGAAATAACGAAAAATCTAGGCGAAATAAGGGGAAAAGCTGGAATCGAAATAGCATGTCCACACAGTGTGTGCGGCAACATGGCCGCCTCCCTGGGCCATGTCGGCAGCCATGTTGGTAGCCAATCCTATAAAAGCTGGCCCTGACCTCACCTCCCTGTCCATTTTGGCTAGCAGCACTCTGCAAGCATCAGAGATGGACGCTGCCCGGCTGCCTAGCCTTCGCCGTGTGGCCACTAGGCCCGCTGCGCACCTGCAGAGCATGCTCCTGTTGGGGGACACTCTGCTCGGGGACCCTGATGCTGCTCAGGGTGTGCCCCAGGCTGCCAGCACCCTGGGCCTCAGAGCTATCCTAGTTCCCCTGCCCCTGTTTGTGCCTCGCCAGGTCTGGGCCCAGGAGACCAGCACAGACTGGTGGGATCAGCTAGTGCTCCAAACCTGGGAGGACGACCAGTGGTGGAGGAATTTCAGGATGACCAGGGCCAGCTTTGACCACCTGGTAACAGAACTGACCCCGCTACTGCGCCGCAGGGACACCACCATGCGTCCGGCCATCCCTGTCAACAAAAGAGTGGCCTTAGCCTTCTGGAAGATGGCCACCCCGGAGTCCTACAGCTTTGTGGCGCACCTCTTTGGGGTTGGCAGGTCCACCATCGGCATCATCCTGATCCAGGTCACGAGGGCCATTAACAGGATACTGCTGTGGTGCCTCGTCACAAAGGGGGAGCTGAAGGCCACCATGGATGGCATGGTGACCCTGGGATTCCCGAACTGCATGGGGATCTTGGATGCCATGCACATCCCTGTGAGGGCACCGGACCACTGAGCGGCAGAGTACCGCAATAGGAAGGGCTACCACTCTATCATTGTGCAGGCCCTTGTGGACCAGTGGGGGGTTTTCCAGAACTGTTATGTGGGTTGGCCAGGGAGGGCGCATGATGCCCGAGTTCTCTGGAACTCGGCCTTGTACCGGGGCATGGAGGCGGGCACCTTCTTCCCCCCCAATAACATCAATGTTGGGGGAGTAGAGGTGCCCGTCCTCATTGTGGAAGACGCGGCCTATCCCCTCCGCCTGTGGCTGATGCGCCCCTACACAGGGATCCTCAATCCTCGCCACCAGCATTTTAACTGGCATCTGAACCACTGCCGCCAGGTGGTTGAGCAGGCCTTTGGACGGCTGAAGGCCCGCTGGAGGTACCTCCTTACCCACCCCCACCTTGGAGAGGAGACGCCATCGGAGGTCATCAGCGCGTGCATGACCCGGCATAATTTTTGCAAACTGCGTGGTGAGCCCATTGCAGCTGCGTGGGAGGCTGAGGCCCAGCTCATTGGGGGAGAGTATGAGCAGCCGCACCTGTGCCCCCACGGGAGCAGGCATCTAGAAGGGCTGTCACTGTACGTGACGCGCTCACAGACAGCTTCGCCACCGAGGAGGACCTCTGAAGGCCAGGCCTGCCCCACTACACACCACCCTCCTACCACAGCCAGCCCCCACCCATCCACCCACACTGAACAGCACACCCAATAAAGCACAACACATGCACCAATATCATGTGTTAACGTTTATTTTAACAGAACAGGGGGGTCGGGGGAAGGAAGGGCTGGAGAGGGTTAGGGGATGGGGTTAGGGTGGGGGTCAGGTCTGCAACTGGGAGATGGGGGTCACTGGGAGGAGGGTCTGGCATGGCCCTGCCCAAGACCAGCCCGGGTCCGGAGTCGCCATGGAGGAGCGCGCTGTGGTGGTGCTCCACCAGCTGCTGGTGGGCCGGTGTTATCCACAATGCAGCGCAGACTGGCGGCCACATCCGCCACGGCTGTGCCAAGCTGGTCCATGGCCATGGCCTGGCACCCCATGGCCACAGCCTGGCGCTCCATGGCCATGGCCTGGTGCTTGAATGCAGCCACCAGGCAGTTGTCCGTAGTGGCCCCCTGGCGCAGCAGCTGGAGGGTGGCATCCTGCTGGCCAGCCTGCTGTCACCGCCAGGCCTGGGCGGATCCCTCAGCCCGCTCCCCCAAGTCCTCCAGGCTGGCGAGGACTTCACCCCACATCTGGGGGCCCCTCCTCCTCCTTCTTGGTCTGGGGCTACCAGGTGGGCTCTGTGCCTGCTGGCTACCGGTGGCACAAACTGCTGGAAGGAAGCATGACACAGGGTTGGAGCCTGCTGCCTGCTGGCCTTGCCTGTGTGCAGCTTGTCTACAGCACACAGCTCCGCCCTCACTGTCAGCAAAAGTACAGACCTGGGTCCTGTGGGACATTGCCCCAGAGAGACGCAGGGCCTAGTAGTGCCCACAATGTGAGCTGGACTCACCCAGAAGAGTTGATCTGGGACATCTCCCAAGGCCACTTGCCAGTGGTCTGGTCTGCATAATGTGCACCCTGCCCAGGATGCAGCTCCATCTGTCACACCCATCCAGGGTAACCCAAACCCAGGCACGCAGGGGCCTGTCACCCTGGGGCCACATGTCTCCCGGGTACCCGTACCCATGGGAGGGCCTCTGCCCCCCGCCCTGGCCCTGTGCCCTGCCTGTCCCTGTGCTGGACCTCATCGCTACCTGTGAGCTGGGCAGAGCTAGCCCTGCCTGCTTGTATGGGGCATGGAGACTCACCAACAGGGGCTCCAGATGTCCACTGGGGCGTTCCGTCATCGGTCTCCGAGTCCCCCGGGGTTGTTGTTGCGGCCGGCTGCTGCTCCTCCTCCTCGCTGGCACTGCTCTGGGCAAGGGGGATCAGCTCCAGGGTCCCTGCTGCAGCTTCTGGTGGTGGTGGCTCGTCCGCACGCTCCCCAACATCCAGGGATGCCTCGGGACTGCTGTCAGGTCCCTCTGGGGCTGAGGTGGTGCTGGGGTGGTGCCCGGTGTCCACGGCCTGGGCAGGCAGGCCACTGGGCTCAGCCCTCAGGAAGGAATGCAGCTCCTCATAGAAAGGGCAGGTAGGAGTGCTACCTGCCCCCTGGAGCTCACGTGCCTCCCTGGTGCACACGTGGTCCTGTCTCAGGGCCTTGTTTTGGAGCGCACCTGCTCGCTGCTGCACTCCTGGCCCTGAGCAGACAACTCTGCCACAACGTCGGCGTATACTGCCTGGTTCCACTGGCTAGCCCGGTACAGGCAAGGATGTCCTGTCTCCTCCAAATGCTGAGGAGCAGGTGGACCTCCACATTGGTCCAGACAGGGACATGCCGTCTGCCATCAGTGGCTCCAGATACATGTGCTGACATTGGTCTGGAAGCCTCTCAGCAAGCTAACCAGGCACAGCACTTCCTTCTTCCCGTGGGTGCCATGCACCCACGGGATGAAAGTCAAAACGCGTTATTTCAAAATAATGGTTATTTCGAAATAACACATCCAAACGGTGTTATTTTGAAACAACCGTTTCAAAATAATGGCCGTTTTGAAACAATCGGGGTTTAACCTGTTTCAAAATGGCTGTTCTTATTTTGAAAGGATGGGATCCGTCCTTTCGAAATAAGAAAATGTCATGTAGACCTATTTTCTTTTATTTTGAAATAACACTGGTTATTTCGAAATAAAAGTTCTGTGTAGACATAGCTACAATGTTGCACAGAATGGCATGTGCAATATTGATGCAAGTGAATTGGGTGATGAACTGAAACCCCTTTCAAGATACACTTCGGCAAGATCAACCCCAAAGGGTGTTCTGGTATATAGGTGCACAAATAAGAATGACCACCCTCTTTCCAAATGCATTTGTTGCTCTGCACATACCTCTAACACTTCCTGGCAGTGGGAAATGCAGCTTCACCAAGCTGAAATTAATAAAAACACATCTGCGCTCCACAATGACACAGGAGAGACTGGTTGGCCTTGTAATCTTCTTAACAGAGCAAGAGCTGGCCCAGACTGTGGACCTTCAGGAAGCAGTTCAAATCTTTGTAGCCAAGAAGGCTCGCAAACCACTGCTTTGATTACTCAAACACATAAAAATGCCAGTGTTTACTATGCAGCCAAGAAAAGTTACATTTGCTGTTCAGGGGTTTGAAAGTTACTTAAAATTTTTGAACAAGGCATTTTAAGTTGTTCTTCTTTCCTGGGATAGATAGCAGAGCAGTACCATTACAGGAGTAGAACTGGAAGAAGGCAAAATTGAGACCTTTCAAATGTTTGGCCCAAATGAGAAGGCATGTGAACGTCACTTGAGCTCCCCACCTCAGGTGCCAAAATGTTGTGGGCCGGTGTAGTGTGAAAAATAGTGGGTCACTACACCGGCCCTGGGCACTAAAATCTCCTTGTGTTTAGCAAAGACCAGCACCTTTGGGGCAGTCTCAGGAAGGATGACAAGGACTGAATGGGGCAGGGAGCAGTGGCGTTGCTGGCATTGGGCGCGCCGGGGCCCATGCCCTGAGTCCCAACACCAGTGCCCCGGATCTCTGGCCCAATCGGGCTGGGGATCCAGGGCCCAATCCTGAGCTGGCTGCGGCCGTGGCAGCCCCGGCTGCGGCCGGGGATCCGGGGCTTGGCTCGCTGCCTGGCAGACCCCGCCCCTGGCCACAGATAGGGCCAGGGGGAGGCCATGCCACTGCGGACAGCTAGGCCGTGGTGGGGCCGGGCAGAAGCGGCCACTGGAGGCCAGGCCCGCTGCCGCAGCCGCGGGTGGCCAGGACCCCAATCTCCAGCCAGGGACGGGGCCGCCGTGGCCAAAGGCAGCCAGGCCCCGGATCCCCAGCTGGGGATCCAGGGCCTGGCTGGCCGCCTGTGACTGCGGCGGCCCCATCCCTGGCTGGGGATCCGGGGCCCGGCCGGCTGCCCAAGGCGGCTCCAACCCCCTCTGGGGATCAGGGGCCTGGCCACCGGTGGCGGTGGCCGCGGCCGCGGTGGCCCCGTCCCCGGCCGGGGATCCGGGACTGCGTATGCTGGCCTGGCCTCCAGCGGCCACTTCTGGCCGGGCTGGGCTGGGCCACGCCGCGCCACACCGTGGCCTAGCTGCCCGCGGTGGCGCGGCCTCCCCTTGGCCCTATCCCTGGCCAGGGGGTGTGGCCTTCCGGCTGGGGGCATGGCCTTCTGGCTGGGGGTAGGGGCTGGGCTCGTGCCCCGGGTTCGTCCCTGCCCCAGCCATGCCCCTGGCAGGGAGACTGAATGATGGGACATTTTTTTGGCGGGTCTCCCCACAGCTGGGTTTAGGCAGCTCAGTAAGACACTACTGGGAAGCTTGCTGGGTGGTTTTGTGTGTTTGAGGCTGCCCTCTAGTGATGGAAGAGGTGAATTTGTCTTTGTCCGCCATCTCTCTGTGTTGGAGGATGCGTTGTCTACCATAAAGTGAAATCCAATTCTCAGTGTTGCAGCTGTGGGTGGCTAATGAGACCGGTTTGGATGCTCCAGCTCTCGTCACACTTGGGGCAGATGCTTTCTGGTAGAAAGAGAGGATCTGGATTGTTGAGTCAGGCTGTAGCATACTTTTTCCTTCTTTTCCATTGTCTTTGTTGGCTCTGGAAATACTGGGATCCTTTTGTACTTTGGCCAAATTTGGGTTGATTTTCTCCAGGCTTGCAATAGACACATCCCCTGGAGTAACTCTGAGGAGGAAGGGGTTGCCAGCCTGACCAGTGGGTCCCAGGGGAGCCAGTGGAAGGTGAGTGCAGGTTTTTGAGTTGGAGTAGCGACCCTGGCCTGTTTCCTGTTTGGTGACAGCAGAGCTCTTGGAAGGATGGGGATGAACCCAGGGGTAAAGGCCTGGAGGATCTGGCAACGTCCGTGCTCCAGATAGGCTCGTCTGTAACTGACTGTGCGTGAGCAGAACAGGGAATGTTTAACTAGATACGGTTAGGGTATTTCTTTGTTTTGGTTTGTTTCTTTTGATGCCTCTGTATGCTGAACACTTGTACCACCTCCCACTATCCTGTAACTGCCTACGTTAAATTGCAGAGAAGCAATGTTCTCTGTTTCTTAGCTGTTCTTTTTAATTAAAGATTTTACCCTTTTAAAGTAAGCTCTGGTTCTGTCTGTGTCCTAAAAGGCAAGACGTTTTTTTTGTGCATGTTCCTCAGACTGCACAGCCAGCTACTATAGGAGATTCTCTCCCAGTTCCAGCTGATGTCCCAGCTGGGATTCAATCACTCTCTGAAGGGAGGAATAAAAGCAATTGAGGATACCTTACAGGAAGACATTCCCAAGTGCACCTTCCTGGGTTTTCAAGAGGTTTTTGCATGTGAGTGGTGGCACCAATACTACTCCGAGGCCAGGGAATTGGCAGCCTTGGAGAGTTTAAGACAAGACTTTAGGGCCAAGGTGTTTTAAGGCCTTTTGTAGGCCCCACCTTTTGAACTCAAAGTGCCACAGTGGGGAAAGAGTCTTGACATCCCCAACACAAAGGCCATCCACTTTCTTGCCAAATTTCAACTCCCAGGCACGGAGGACTAGAGCTGCTCAGATTGGATGATGTCAGAATGTTGTAACGTGGGCAAAACGTCATTCTTGGACTCAGAAACTGCTGAGTCATTTGACCAAAATGAAAAAAGAATGAAAAATAAAAAAAAGGAAATCACTATGGCTATGTCTACATGCGGCTTGTTGTTTTCAAATACGTTATTTCGAAACAAGTTGTTTCGAAATAAAGCCTTTATTTCGAAATGAGTTAAATCTAAATAAAAAATGTGCAATCGAAATAAGGGAAAAGCCCCAATTGAAATACCATGTCCAAATACAGGACTTGCTATTTTGATTTAGGAGAGGGGCATGATGGGTGGTGTGGCAACATGGCCCCCCAGCAGGGCCATGTTACCAACCAATCCCCTGCCACTGGCTCTGGAGAGCCAGTGGCAGGGGAAAAACGTGTGGCGGGGACAGATGGGGAGGCCTCTCTTCCCCTGGCTTCCCCCGCTGCCCCTCTGTTCCACTGCCCTAAGGGGGGGGGGGCGTGGGTCACCTAGCCCCCTGCTACCCTTTTTCCCCACCCCAGCTTCAAGATGGGGGTGGTGAAAGGAAGTAGCAAGGGGCTAGTTGACCCATGCCCCCACGGCGGGGAGCCTGCTCTGCCCCTTCCAGCACTGGGTGTCTGCCCCCCAGCCAGGGCAAGGGCAGGGGCAGGGGCAGTGGTAGGGGCCGGGGCTGCCGCCCTACCTGCCCTCTGCCCACCTGCCTTCAGGGCTGGGGCAGGGGAAGGGGCTCCTACAGCCGGCTCTGCCCCCACTCCACGGGGTCCCCGTTTGCTACCCGGGTGGAGGGGGGCAGTGGCAGCCAGCTTTGCCCCCCACCTGGGCTGGTGGCAAAGCCAGCACCCACGGCTTGCACAGGGCCAGCAGCTGCCCCCCAGCCCAGGCGGGGGGCAAAGCCGGCACCTGCAGGCCCTAGGCATTGGGGAGGCTTTTGCCCACCCTAGAGGGGGAAGATGGGGGACACCAGCTGGACGCCCTGCTCCCCCAGCCCCTGGCCGCCTGGAAGTGGCCAGGGACTGGGGGAGCGAGGCACCCAAGCCACAGCAGCCAGCCAAGTTGGCTGGGGTGCCAGCCACCCCCCCCCCGTGCCCGGCAAGGGGGAGCAGCAGGTTTCCCCGCCGCTTCCCCTTGCTGGGGGCAGAGGGGGTGGCAGGCACCCCAGCTGGCTATGCCCACTGCTTCCCCTTGCTGGCAGTAGATGGGGCAAAGCAGGATAAGGCACCCGATCTCCCCTGCTCCCGGCAAGAGGAAGTGGCGGGGGAAGCCGGCTGGGACGGTGGCCGCCCCCCTGCACCTCCGCTCAGCACCCTGGCCAGCGTGCTGATCTCTGCCCAGGGTGCTGCGGGGAGGTGGGACTTTCTCCCAGGGTGCTATGCACCCTGGGAGGAAGGTCAGACCCCTTATTTCAAAACAACAGTTGTTTCGAAATAATGTGTCCCAACAGCATTATTTCGAAACGACCCATTTTGAAATAACTGCCATTTTGAAACAAAAGCGGTTTAAGCTGTTTTGAAACGACAGCTGTTATTTCAAAATGATGAGCTCCGTCATTTGAAATAAGAAAACGTCGTGTGGACCAAAACTTTTATTTTGAAATAACTAGTGTTATTTCGAAATAAAAAAGACGAGTGGACATACCCTATGAGGCAGCCAGTCAGAATGGAATACTACAGCCCAAAGGGGTGATGTCTGGTGAGGTTATATGGGATTGAGAACAGGGCCCTGTAGTGAGAAGTGCATGTCAGTAATGATTGTTTATGCAAGCTTCTCCACCTGTAGCAAGGGGAGGGAGTGTAGACTAGCGGATAAAGCATTGGATGGGAGCTAGGAGACCAATAATCTGTTTCTGGCACTGTCAGTGGACTGCTGGGTCACTTTAGGAAAGTTCCTTCTGTGACAGATGCAGAGCTCTGAATACATGGAATATACAAAGACCTTTGTATCAGCATTAGGGGCTGGCTAGTGGTTGCGTTCCAGGCTCCATGGATGAACTAAAAGCCATTTTCTCAAGTAAACAAAGAGAACAAGGGGTAAATTAATGCAAATCTCCAACACTGAAACAATCCAGGTGAGGAGGCTTTTGAAGTCTGGTGAATACTATTGACTACCTTGACCTGGTTCAAGAGTCCTTAAAAAGGAAAAAGACACAATTGTGTGTAAAAGACTAGCCCAGATCAAAGGAGGCTTCAAGAATGGACTTGAACTGATGACTTGACGGAACCCGTGGAAGGATCTGAAGAGCTTAAAAACCTGCCAGTGTCCTGCTGGGGGAGCAGCCGCTCAGTCAGATCCTATATATGCTTTTTACTGGGGACCCAGATGTTTTCTTGGAAATGTTTTCTTGAGAATAAAGAGCACTTTGCTTTCCAAGAAGTGGCTGGGCACAGTCCAACCTCACTACCACCCTGCAGAAAAGAGGGCCCCATATTCCGAACTGATATCACCTCTATGCAAGTGCTCATTGTGAGCTGAGGCCTAAGACCCAACTTGACTGCAGGAAGGGGATTGCAGAATTGAGCCCTGGGAAAAGTGATGGCTGAAGGCCTGATATCTTGGTGGGTGTTCCTCAAGGAGACCCTGGGGAGTTAAGGGGTGTAGCTAACTAGGGAGCCGTGACAACTTCATGAGTTCCCTAGGTCTTACTCCATGGGCTGTATTAATGCTCACGTAGGCCCAGGGCTGTTAGATTTTGTGGGGCCCTTGGCCGGCCACCAGCCAAACTGGGAGCTGGACAGTGAGGTTTCTGGTGCCCAGAAGGCCATACTTGCATTGGCATCCTCATCAGCAGTGGTGCATTAGAATCACAGAAACTGGAAGGGACCATGACAGGTCATGGAGTCCAGTTCCTTGCACCCATGGCATGACCAAGTACCCCTATTAAACCATCCCTGACAGGTGTTTATCTAACCTGTTCTTCAAAACCAACAATGCAGGAGATTCCACAGGCTGCAGAAGCAACTTATTCCAGTCTTTAATCACGCTGACAGGAATTCTTTGGTAACATCTAGGCTCAACTTCCCTTGCTGTAATTTAAGCCTGGTGATTTCTTCCTAGCATATGTGAATAAGGAAAATATTTTTTCTCCTTCATCCTCATAACAACGTTTTAGGTATTTTTAAACTGTTTATCATATCTTCACTCAGTTTCCTTTTCTCTAGAGTAAACAAACCCAGCTTGTTCAATCTTCCTTCATAGGTCAAATGTTCAAAACCTCTAATAATTTTTGTTGCCCTTCTCTGGACTTTCTCCAGTTTCTCCACAACCTATTTGAAACAAGGCTCCCAAAACTGGACACAATACTCAAGTTGAGGCCCAATCAGTGCAGAGTAGAGTGGAAGAATCACTCGTGGTGTCTTACTCACAATACTCCTGTTAATGCACCCCAGAATGGTGTTTGCTTTTTTTCGCAAAAAGAATTACACCACTGACTCATATTTAGCTTGTGATCCACTATTACACCCAGATCCCTTTCTATAGTACTCCTTCCTAGGCAGTCATAGCCCATTTTGAATGTGTGCAAAGAGTTGTTCAACCCTAAGTGGAGGATTTGCCACTTATCTTTATAGAATTTCATTCTATTTATCAATTTCAAAAGGGATAGCTGTGTTAGTCTAGTCCAGTAAAAAAAACAACAAGGAGTTGTGTGGCACTTTAAGACTAACAGATTTATTTTTTGCATGAGCTTTCGTGAGAGAAGATCCCACTTCCTCAGATGCTTCAAAGATGGGTGAACTTACCACTCCTCTGACCTGTCTAGGTCTTTGTCTTGTCTTTTTATTGATAAAAGCCATGCTGATGTAGTCTGTATCTCACCCACCTGGGATTTGCTTATCTTATCCATCCAGAAAGCAAACTTTTCCAGCTGTTTGCTTCCCCTTTCCCTTGGTCTTGGTCAGCTTGAGCCGGTGCTAAGGAGTTTTTGTAGCTGATGGGTCTTCTGGAGGATAAGGTGATTAATATGGCTTTACTATTCCTCAAACAGTACTTTACATGCATGCCAGATTTTGGCCATTTATTTTGGCCCCCTCTTCCTTCACATCTGCCACTGGTGCTAGGGATATTCTCAATTTCCTTAGAGGCTGAATGTTAGCTAGCAATTAACTTTATGACCCACCCTCTATTTCAAAAGCTATTACTGCATGTTGCAAGTCAGCAGCATAGTGTTACCTGGAAGTGACCAGAAGATTTCAATTTTTCATTGAAGCATCACAATCCAAACCTGAAACTTTTTCTGTGAAAGGTGCAAATTAAAAAAAATGAATTCCAAGCTAAGACCCCAAAGTGTTGCTGCTGAAAATGTTGAGGCTTTGGTTTTTCCAATAAAAAGCTTATGGTTGAGGGGGTGGAGGGGGGAGTCAAGGAAAATGGATACTTTCTACCAATACTTTCATTCTCAAAAACCCACTTTGCAGCCAGACTGCCCTTGTGATGCCTCTGCCAATTCAGCTCACCAATTTATAATGAAAAATGAGTGAGTAAATAGTAGGGGCAGCTGAAACTTTTCTGGCACAACAGTAAAATGTCAGACACGGGTACTCTGGTGATACTGAAGAATCTTTTTTGTCTACATTTGCAGAAAAAAGTTACTAAAACATTTGGTTCAGTTCTTCCTTTTGACTTCATTTGTCTGAAATATAAAAGTGAGAAAGATCAAGTCTGTACAAAGCAATTCCACTTTTCAAACATGCCTTTCAATAAGTTTGCCTTGGCTGCCATAGAACCTTTTCCCAGAAATTCAGTAGAGTAACAAATTCCAACTTTTCTTTCTGATTTGGGACCAGGGGTGTTTGGAACTGCCAGAATTAGACAGAGAATAGACATGTCCAAGGATCAAACAGCTCTGCAAATTTGGGCCGGAAGCCTTGTTTTATGTCATGCCACCTCAAAATCTTGCCTCTAGTAACCTGGCACAAACTAGATCTGTGTGTCCACTCAGTTTCATGGATCCTCACTTAGGGTATCCCATAAACTTTCAGCACCTCAGTAGGTTCCTGCTGTGTCATTTCAACTGAGTGCCTGCTGCTTTATGGCCACATAGGATAATACTGTCTGGGTTTGTGGGCACTCAGCAGTGGGGCTTGATGTCCAGAGAGGGTCAAAGCTTGTGGGATAGCCCCTTATATGGGCATGCAGCTCCACAGGGTAAGTTCTGGCCATATTGGGACTGGCCCATTCTGGTCCATCACAGTGAGCAAGTGACACGGCCTTTGTGACCTGCTGGCCAGCTTGTCTATAAAAGTTGAAGGTGCCAGTTGAGCTCAGAAGCTCAGGGTATCCCATCAAAGCCAGGCTGAGACCTGCCCCCTGCTGCCGAGAGCTGGGAAGTCAGAAGCCTTCCAGGAATGGCAAGATGCAGACACAGGAGCTAGAGTCGCCGTGGGAGACAAAGGCGGGGAGGCCATGGGGTCGATATAGAAAGAGGAGAAGGAGGTCATCTGGTAGAAGGAGGCGAAGAAGTCACACATGAAAGAGTAGGAGGAAGAGGAGGAGCGGTTAGCGAGTTTCTGATTTCATTCCCCTCTCCTGTGCCAGACTTTGACAGCCTTTACTATGCCCAGATGAACCAGCCCTTCCATGAGACGGCCCCAGTGGTGGCCTCCCACAGTGGATGGAGCCTGCTGCTGTTTGAGCAATGTTTCCTGTCAATAAACATTGAAACCTTTAGTTGTGTCCTGGGGTCTTTGTGCGTCACATAGGTGTGGACATGCAGGAGGTATGCAGCAATCAGGGCAAATTGGGTATGGAAACAAGGTCTGTGGCGATGAGCACTGCACAGCCTCCCCCCCCTCCCCCCCGGCTAGCTCTGGTTTCTTTCCTTATACAGAGGCCTCATTTTTCCTATCAAAATTTTTCTGTCCCTGGGAAAGTTTAGTACCCATCTTTTGTGTGCCCTTTTATTCCTGGGATGGTCTTTTAGTTGCTCCTGATTTACACCAGCATGTGATTGGTGTGCTAAAACATTGACAATGTGTCCTTATACTGCGAGGGATCCCAAAGTGCAGTATCCATTGTAAAGAAAGACATCGACTCCCAAGGTCCGCCACAAGACAGGGCCCTGGCTGGAACATTTAGTTGCGATTGGACTAGGTTCCAACCTTAATCTTCTATGAGAAGCAAGAAATCTGGTGGGTGAAGAAGACATCTTTTGGAAAATGTGGCAAAATCTGCTACAGACTAGACAAGTAGTTTGTTCTGTGATTACTTTTCACAGCAGAGCCATTCAGGAGACTTTTAAAGTACCCAGCTTTGCAGTTTGAGATATACAGATCTGTAGATATAAGCTCTTTGATATTCCAACAGAAAATATTTGTCCCAAACAAGCTTAGTGCAATTCTAAACATATTAAAGCTAATTGGACTTTGTTCACATTTCCTTCTCTTTTCTCTGCAATGAGGCCTCATTGCATGACAGAGAACAGGTGATTCTCAAACGCAGCCTCCTGAAATGGATGGACCTGTGCCTCCTTCAAGAGCTTCCAGGATCCAGGGGGCAGCTCGTCCCCCATACAAAATACCAAGTTTTAAATCAGATCAACACACAGCTGGTTCTTGCGATGATATTGCATAGGACATGCTATTCCCTCTTAGAGAGTTCGTGCTGGCTTCACCTACACTAAGGGCACTAAGGCTTTTAAAAGGCCCTAAAAATTTATGGGCTTAAATGCTGCCATTTAGGGAATCCTAGATCTATTTTGAATTCAGAATGTGAAGCAAAAAGTTCTTCCTCTTTTGATCACTGCTTAGATGTTCTTCACTGAATTAAACATGGGTTCATAGTGGATTCTTCAATCACTCAGACAAATTCAATACGATGGGTGTTAATTATGATTAGTTAATTATTTTATTAATAGAAGCAAGGATACAATGCTGTTTTCATAACATGCATTAAACTAGCGGTGGATACTTAATTGTCCCCGGCATGAGCTTCGATCATGTTTGTTTTCCCATTAACTCACACACTGCTTGTAGAAATTGGAAGAAGAAACATTGTTTCTCTCACATAAATTAGAATGTGTTTGCCCTTTCTCTTTTATATCACTGCGGCAGATTACTAAGTATATAACACTAAAGTATTACATAGATTGTATGTGTAGTAGATTAACAGGAGTAAAGAGAGTCTGTCACTGTTTTTAGGGATATTCTCAATTCCCTTAGATGCTGAATCTATTACTGCTTGTTATAAGTTGGCAACATAGTGTTAACTGGAACTGACTAGGACAGTGATTCCCAACCTTTTTCAGCCTGGGGACTCCTTTTAACAACAACAACAAACTGTGCAGCCCCCCGCATATTATTATGTAATCTGGTCGATGCGGGCAGACTCTAGCCTGCACCACTCTGGCAGCACCACTGGGCCAGCCGACGAGCAGCGCTGCTACCACCATTGCCCACACTGCTGGGGGGCAGAGGTGAGCCATGGCAGCTACAGGCCCCTAGGCTTGCCCTTGCCAGGGAGCTGCTGCGGGGAAAGGCAGCCCTGGCAGGGACCATCGGGGCTGTAGCTGGATTCTGGCCCAGACAGGGAGAGGCTCCAAGGACCCCAGGCAACATATCCACAGACCCCTGCGAGTCCATAGACCACAGGTTGGGAACTACTGCTCTACTACACAGGCACAGGGCCTCAAACCTGCTGACTCTTCAAAACAAAACCTAAAAGCATATCTATAGCTGCCACCTTGAGCACAAGGTGAGGAGAGCTGGGAAAGGATGGATGGTGATGCAGGCAACTTTGGTCATTCTGCTGTCCTGCTGGTGGAACAAGAGAAGGTTTCCAGCAATTCTTTTGGGTTGGATAGGGCAATGAAGCAGGACGGAAATGGTGAGGAGGATGGAGCAATGTGTCTGATCTCGCTCAGGCAGCTGAAGTTAATGTAGTGAGTTTGTCCAGCTTATAAAAATAAGCCTGTTGATGAATATTAGCATGAATGATTTTTAGTTCCTTCCATGCAGGCATTACTGCATGATGGTCATCCCTTAAAGGTGCCTGCGTCGAAATAGAATTCCTTGCATTCAGCTCAGACAAGACAGGCGTCTGCTATGTGAACCACAGCAACCTTGTTTGGTCCCTGGAGTAGTGACTGGTCTAAGGATAAAGGCCAGGTCTAAGAAACTTGCATTACCTTGGAGTGGGAGAGTAATATGGATACTTAGCACTTTATAGGTCAATTATCCCCACATGCTGGTCAAGAAAGTTGTTGTTCTCATTTTGAAGATGGGAAAGTCACATCAATGAAGGGATGTAGCCCGGTGGCTGCTGTCCAAAAGACCCATGCAGTTGTGGGGTGGCCAACATAAGAATGCATTACACATCTCTGCTACTGGGGATTGCAGGTTATATCGTCTGTATTCCTGGACTGTGGTGCTCCAAGAGCTGTTCTTTCTCCCACAAGCCTGTTAGGGTTATGCCAAGTAAGAAAGTAAGCCTCTCTCTCAGGGCCGGCGTAACGCTGTAAGCCTGGCAAGCGTTGCAGGGGGCTGCTGATGATTGAGGTATGCCAAAATAGGGAGCACACCCTTGTGGCAGGCTCTGACTCATTCATCTGCACTGGCGTCTGCTGTGCTTGCAGGGGGGTGTCAGAAACAGTAGCACCGTTACCGGTCTCCGTGTAAAACTTTCCATTGAAGTCAACACTGCTGTGTCTTCTAAATGTCACATGGGGTCACATTAACATACGGTTCTTCTGTGGGATTTCATGCCTTGGGGCTGTCTGTCCTTGGAACTTCCAGAGAAGCCAGAGTCCCAAGTCTGAACTGTGAATTAGGCAGTTCTGCTTCACGTGGGGCATTCCACATTATAGTCCCAATGTGATGGATGATGCAGTAACTGGCTTCCCCTACCCAGCCACCTGCACCCTTGCTGATGTTTTTCGAACCAAAGGGTTTGGTTTGTTTTTTTCTAAAGAACTTGTGGGAGAGGGGTAGGGATTGACATTTCACAATATGTTTTTGTTATGATTTTAATTAAAAATGTTTCATCCCAATGATTAGAAATGTTTTATTTCTTATTTTATACCCAGTTTTCAATAACTGATTTATTTTGATTATTATTTTGGTTAAGAAACGTTGTGGAGAAAATGCAAAAATAAAAAAAGGATTAATCGTCACCCTGAGAAGTGGGAATAGTTTCAAAATTCTATGAGTTTTCACCATTTCTTTTATTGGATCCACTAAGGACTTTTGTACAAAAGGACCCAGCCCATTTGGAAAAAGTAAATTGATTTTAAATCCATCTGGCTAATCCAGTGTAAGCTTACTATGGAGGTGCACTTAAACCCATTTAAACTTTGTGTATATTAGTTTAGTGTAAGTGTGCAAATACGGTTCATACTCACATTTCCCAGCTCTAGTTTACAGTAGGAATTTACTTCCATATAGTGACATTTCTTATGGGTGTGAAAAGCATGTGAGGCACCTTACCCCAGTTTAGACAGCTTTAAGTCAAGAGGGAATTTCATCCGTCAACGCACCTTCCTTCTCTCAGGCAGATGAATTAACTATAGTGATGGGAAAACCTCTCTGATAGGTGGAGTACAGTCTGCACTGATCCTTGACAATGGTGTAGTTATGTCCCTCTAGTGTTTTGAGTGTTGACATAAACTTGATGAGTCTCCTCTCCTATTGTTACTGTCTCCTGCTTTGTGTGGTAGGGCTTCTGGGGGTCAAAAATCCTACAGTACTTTGTGCTTACATTGCACTATTTGCAAGTACAGTCTGTGCTGGGCAATTAGGACTCTGAAACAGCTGTTTTGATGATGGAGCTAGTTACCAAAACACTTAGCCTAGTCCTTCATCTGTCTCATAAAGGTTCTTTGCTGGCTTCAGGAAGAGTCAAGGGATGTTTTCTGGGTGATTCATTTTGATATCTGTGGAGAGTGGAGACTTTTTAGCAATGAATGTGGGTTGTCACATCAAATAAGAATGGCCATACTGGATCAAAACCCACGGTCCATCTAACCCATTTTCCCTTCTTCCAGTCGGCCTCATGGAGAACAGGACAGATAACTACTGAGATCCAAAGGGGAAGCCGTGTTAGTCTAGTTCAGTAAAGCAAAAGAAAACAAACAAACAAAAAAAAAACAAAAACAAAAAAAAACCCAAGCAAACAATCAAAAAAGGAGTCTTGTGGCACTTAAAGGTTAACAAATGTATTTATTGCATGAGCTTCTGTAAGAGAAAATCTGACTTTGTCAGACGCTTGAAGATAGGGGATTTTCTTCCATGAAAGCTCATCCAATAAATATATTCGTTAGTCTTTAAGAGCCACAGGATTCCTTGTTTGTTTAGACAATTATTGAGTGATCCAGGCCCCATCAACTAGTGCAACGACCTGTTGCTTGAAGGCCCAGAGTTTGGGTGTCCAGGAAAATTCTCAGATTCTTGCCATTATTGAGGGAGAAGACAAAAACCAGAGTGTAAACATAAACAACTTGTTCATTTTAGAGGAGGTGTGTATCACAGGAAGCTGGGGCTATAGACACAAACTCAAGCATCACCCCAGATCACAGAAACAATTTAAAACACTGGGGTTAGGATGGCTGTGGAGGTGAACTCCTTGCTCCTCTACCCTTAGAATTTAACCCTTGAGCCCCACACAATTGCTTGTATTTAAATTGTTCTTCTCTGCTTCTGTGTGAGCTGGTTATAATCTCTCCCGATATGAAGTAGAATCATAGAATCATAGAATCCTAGGGTTGGAAGGGACCTCATAGGTCATCTAGTCCAACCCCCTCCCAGAGGCAGGACCACTCCCACTAAACCATCCCAGTCATGGTTTTAGCCAGCCGGGCCTTAAACACCTCCAAAGATGGTGACTCTACCACCTCCCTTGGCAGCTCATTCCAATGTTTCACTACTCGCCTAGTAAAAAAGTTTTTTCTAATATCCAGCCTCGACCTCCGTAAACGAAACTTGAGACCATTGCTCCTCGTCCTGTCCTCCTTTACTACTGAGAACAGTTGAGCTCCATCTTCCTTGGAGCACCCCTTCAAGTAGAAGAAGCTCTAGGGACCCCAACTAAGACAGGATGCAAGGTGGTGACAGCTGCTTCTCGTCCCTGTCCATTGGTAACGTGTCTTCATCTAAACTGAAGCCTGCACAAATTGCCATCGCCTCTTCCACTCAAATAGGGTATGTGGATGGGGTGGGGAAGTGCCCAGGGCCCCAGATTCATTAAGACCACCCTGCAAACAGACAGCCCCCTTTTCTTAGGCTTTCAGATTTATGTATCTTTGGTCTGGTCTTCCCTAACTAATCCCTGAGCTGGGATTTTTCCTCTCTCTGAGCATCGTTACATGGTACTACAACAGGATGCACGCAGCACTAAACCTTTGCATGCTGCTAACTTATAGCTCTTCCCATCTTTGTCCTCCTTCACTGATGTCAAGGCTCTGTATGACTGCCATTCCCCCTTCCAACCCATCAGTCCTGGAGTTTTTGTTTCCTCTTCCCTGGGTAGGTCAACCCCTTTTTCTCCCTGGGGTACCTGGGGACAGGCAACACCCACCTGTGTGCACAGGTGCCTAAGGTTGCTGACAACAAAGGGATCCTGAGTATTTTGGGTGTGTGGGAATCACACACACACATAGACACACAGATGAACGTATGTACACACGCACTCATGCAGGAGTGCACGAATACACACACCACCCCTTGCTGCAGTCCCAGTCTCCTCCTAGAGGAGTTTAGATTGGCTGGTGTCCTGTCCCTGGCTGGACCCTGAACATGCTCAGTGACGAAGCTTGGGAGCTTCCAGGGCTACCCCCATGATGAGAGGAATAATCTGCACCATAGGTCTAACTCAAAAATACCGAGTGCACACCTGATACATACAATATACAGAGGCTTAAAGCACCTTCACTTAATACATTATGGACATGTGGCTAAGAGACTGAAGTTAAATCTGACTACCATGTGAAATCCATGGCCAGGAGTACAAATCAGTGAACAAGAACAACTGACAGTGAGAAAGGAAACATGTATCTGGCATTCGCACAGCTCTATTTCCCCCAGCTGTGGAGACAACACTTCCCAGGGGTCATGGGACTTGTAGTCTTCCAGGCAGGACATGCAGCCCACAGCATCTTCTCATTTGAGAAACTCCCAAAGACATTCAGACCCTTCATGTATGGAGTGCCACCACCTGGCTCTGTCAGG
>ML682100.1:0-32991 GCA_007922195.1 Podocnemis expansa
CCCTCTCTCACCTTAAAGCACTGGATTCCAGTTGTCTAATGTATTTTATTTCCTTTATGCTGCCTGACTCTACTTTTCCATTTTATTTTAATATATGTGTTCATACATTCCTCATTGCTTTGCAGGTGATCTAAGTAATGACACTCAGGTACTGTTTGAGGATGAGAAGAAGAAACAAGGGACTTTTGGCCTTCTCTCAGATACCCTGATGTAAAACAAACAAGGAGTCTTGTGGCACTTTTAGAAGCTAACAAATAAATAAATTTGTTAGTCTTTAAAAGTGCCACAGGATTCCTTGTTTGTTTTTGGCCACAGTTGCTTTCCTCTTTGCCATGCTTTGGGAGTGGTGGTCTGACTGCAATCAGTGACAATGGGGCATACTTACAGTGCAGAAGGAAGGAGAAAAATACTTCTTTAATGTGTTGATTGATGGTCATTAACCCTAACAACCCAGTATTTCCATATGAGTGCTAGCCTGGGGTCTTCTCTCTCAGGTATAATAGATCATTATCTGCACAGAGAAGTTTGCTCAAAAAGACATCCCTGAAGACTGAAAACTCTGGTTAAATGTAGAAGGAAAAAAAAAGTTCTTTAATATCTGAGAACGCTTTCTAGAGATGCTGATGTAAATTCAAAGAGAAGGTCCTGTTTTGTAAAGGTTGGGGATGTGACATTCTCCTGACTTTGTCCCCATTTGCTTGACTGAGGCTGGCTCCACAAGTTTTACCTCAACACTTGCCCTTTCTCTTCCCCTCAGGGAGCAGTTGTGGGAAGGTGGCTACTTAAGAGTTCCTGTAAACAAACGCTGCCTGGCTGAATTCCTTTCCCTCTTACCTGACCAGCCAGAGCTGCTCCCTAGTCCCACAGCTTGAAAAAGCTCTCTGCTTCCTTAGTCCAGCTGGCTGCGTGGGATCCCCCAAAAGCGTGAGGCCCCCCAAAGTGCAGGGCCTAGTGTGGTTGTGCCCTCTGCCCCCCCCAAGGACGGCCCTCCCTCCAGGCCCCCAACTCCTACCTACTGCGTCCTGCAGAGAGAAGCCCCTGCCGGAGAAGCTGCTTGTTTGAAAGTGGCTCCCTTTCCCCCTCGGCCCCTCCCCTCCCCTGGCTGAGTCACACACCTGGCTGCAGCACCTGGGCGGGGGAGGGGAAGCTGCAGCTCACAGTCACAGAGCTCTGCTGGGTTCCCAGCTCCCATCGCCAGAACTAGGTGTCCAAAAAAAGACTCGGGGCTCCATGGGGGACATTCGGGGCACGTGCCCCGGGTGCCCGGTACCAGCAGACATAGAACAGTCTCTTTTTGCTTCCTGTGTCATCTAGTTCCTATTAGTGGCTGTTGGGATGGGGGTGGGGGGAGAGAATACCAGGGCTTGCTTAAAGTAATATGATCTGGTTTGAAACCAATGACATGTCTCTAGTTTAAAAAAAAAAAAAAAAAAAAAAAAAAGTTAAACTATACACAGAAGGACAGCATTCCTAGAGCACTTGGCTTGGTACTTGGGAGGCCAAACGTCTCTTTCTGTCTTTGTCCAGAGATGCTTGAGAAGGTCACTTTTGCTTCCTGGGGCTCAGTTTCCTCACCTGCAAAATAAAAATGGTGATGAGGCTTACCTCCCTTTAAAAAGTGCTTTGAGATCTATAACTGAAATCTGCTAAATAGACACTGAAATAATCCCTTGGTCCTGTTAGATTTAGCCCTTATAGTATTCTTCATCTCAATGCACTTTGCAAAAGGGGGCTGAGGAGGGCTCCCCCAACATAGCCAGGACAGTGTGGCTGGGGTCTCTCCCCTCTTTTCCTTCCTCCCCAAGCCCAGGTGGCATCACAATGGGGGGGGGGCAGAGTGTGGCTATACCACTTCCCCACAATACTAGCAGCAGGATCTCTTCAGTGGACAAGGCAATAGGCCACATTTATTTGTCAATGTAGAAAAAACCCACCAAACTTGACACACACAACTACATAATAGCCAGGTTAGTCTAGTTCAATAGAAACAAACAAGAAGTCCTGTGGCATTTTTAAAGACTAACACAATTATTTTTCACAAGAAGTTTTATGGGAGAAAATCACACTTTGTCAGACTCTTTGAAGATGAGGGACATTACAGAATTCTGTAATGTCCCTCATCTTCAAAGCATCTGACAAAGTGGGAGAAGCTCATGCAATAAATAAATTGGTTAGTCTTTAAGTGACACAAAACTAGGGCTATCAGATGTCCAGCAAAAGGAGGATATGCCCTCCTTTTTGCCTTACCATACTCTGTCCTCCAGGCATTCAAGAAAAATTGCATTTTGGCTGGCTTTTTGCTGGATGCCTGGAGTCCGGGATGGCAGTTTATAAATGACTCCTTGTTAGTTTGAAAATAGCTTTGCTGGCAGGCTCAGGGGGCTGTGGTGGGAGGGAATGAGCCCAGCCACCTCTCTCCTTCCCTCCCCTCCCCTCTCCTCTCTCTCACATACAGTACCTGGCCTGGAGGGGTCATGCCCCTACTGGTGCCAGAGCTGCATGCAGAGGGTGTCCCTCTTGCCGGGGCTTGTGCCATTTAGGCTCCGCTCCGACCCTAGACTGACAGGCAGGCTCCCTGGCTGTGAATTACTTGGCAGGTCCCTTCCCAACCTAGCTCCTAAAGGTGAGCTGCCTTGGCTGCCTGATGAGGTTGGCTAGCTGCCCTGGCCCCTGGCTTTTGGGTGGTATGTACTGTCTGATTCCTGAGAGCTAATGTGAAGTAGTAGATACTTGGCATTTAGGTATCCAAACTGCAGCCTTATACATCTCGGGATTGCAATGCAAACATGTCCTGGGCTATGGCAAAAGGAGCAAGGAGTCCAGTGGCACTGTAAAGACTAACCTATTTTATTTATCCCACGGGCTTTCATGGGAGGAAAATCCCACTTTGTCAGACGCTTTGTAGAGATGGGGGAACTTACAGAATACGATGCAAATAAAAGCAGAGGAGTGCAAGACATGGGATATTGTAACATGACCTGATCCCATTATTATTATTTTATCTTTTTATTATTATTATTATTATTATTATTATTATTATTATTATTATTATTATGCAGAGGTCTAATATTTTTGTTGCTGTTATTTGAGCATCTTTCAATTTTACTGTCTTTCCGATATCAAAAGATGATCTCTCACCAGGGCGTTTAAAGACAATCTGTTACCTTCTCACTTTTGTTGTGGTGTGGGCAGTTCTGTGTGCTGTGACAATACAATAGGTCTCTTTCCTCCTTCTCTTCAGAAACATTCATTGTTTTATATTCTACTATTCACAAAAGCTTGCCTGAAGAAATCTGTTAGTCTATAAGGTGCCATAGGCCTCTTGTTGTTTTTGCTATACCAATAAAATTGTCCATGCTTTTAGCCATCCTGCTGTAGTTATACCAGTACAATGGAAATACCTCTTGAGGGCTAAACTCTTCTTTTATACTCCTATGCAAGCCATGGCGGGGGTTGTCTTGCTTTACACCAGTATAAAGCTGTATAATCTTTGTGTACAGACAAACTCTGAGTCATTTTGCAGTAGACTGCAGCTCTTTTGAAATAATTAACTCTTCTTAGTGATTCCTCTCCACCCAGCTCTTCCTCAAGCAAGATATTGATTAATCCACCACTGTTTGTTCCCACTGTTGTCCACCAGTAAGGAGGCCTGGGCAGTAGCTGGGGTGGTGGCTGCAAGCATGGGGCGGGGGGTAGGGTGAAACTGTGAAAATGTGGGCTGTTTTACAGAATTGTTAAAAATTGCTGAATTGTTTGGTTTTTTCAGCATTCCTGGACATAATGCCAATGTAGAATGGGTTTTCTTTTTTATCAATGCTCAGTGGACAAGGGAGAGGAAATGATTCACAGTTAAATCTGTGAAGGGCATTATATTAATTCGGTATAATCCAAATGGCATGTCATTTGAGGAATTTAACTCATATATTCTTGACAATGATTGCCTACTGACAAAAACAGGTTCAACGGATAAATATAAAGAATAGGCTTTACCATTTTGAATGGTATAATTTGGTCAATTAAATGCTATTGTGACATTGCTGACACAAATTGTATATTCACTACAATAGTCATTTTATTGTGTTACACAGTTTTGTATTATACATCTGTTTTTACAGTTAATGTGCCTAAGAATATATCTGTTGTTCAACTTGTTCTCCATTGTTTCATGCTTCCATGCATTCATTAAGCATTACCCATTTCCACAACATAATACAGTAATGACATTTATATTAATACTACATTTTCTCCATGTCCTCCAATCTCCTCTTTTTTGCATTTCCCTGTCCTCCTTTCCATGTTTTGGTATCTGGTAACCCTGCATAGAACTTCTTGGTTTTTTTGCAAAGATATGCTGATTGAGGTGGGTCAGAGAAGACAAAGAAATCACCTTTGCCAGAAAGGGAGGGGTGACGAGTGAAAACAAACTCTTCCCAGAATCAAAGGGGCAGCCCTGTTAGTCTAATTCAGGGAAGGGGGGAAGGCAAGGTGTCCTGTGATTCAGCTCCTGCAGCCCCCCCACCAATTCCATTCCCACAGACACCCACACTAGTCTTTGTCACCCACTCACATCTGCCCAGAGATATCCATCCCAGACTCCCCCACCAAGCCCATTATCTGCATGTACAGCCACACTGACCTCCCATGCCCAGTCCCATCTACCTGAGCTCTCCCAACCCCCCCCCCACTCCAATACCATTAAAAACTCCAACGCCGGCCTCTCCCACCCCAGCCTCCCCCTATTAACCCATTACTGCAGAAGCATGAACCCCAGCCTCTTCTCACATCCCAGTCCCCCAGACACACATCACAGCTTTCTCCAACCACCCCTAATCCCCCAAAACACCCATTCTAGTCTCCCCCATTCACCCCATTCATCCACTCCAAGGACTTAGATTAAGATGAAATGATACAAAAATTTCCTGTTGTTAAAGCCTGAAAAGTGACCATCTGAAGCTGAAATTTTACGAAGTATGTACGTGATAAATGTTACTTGCTAATTAAATTTAAATTCATCAGTATTACTTTTTTATTTTTGTATTTAGATTAAAGGAATGAATTGATCTTCCTATTTGAATTTTAGGTTGCAGATACAATTTGGAAAATCTTTTTAAGCTTACGTGAATGAGATTGGGGGGGAGGGTGCCAAAGCAAAATTTGGCTCAGGATGCCACAACCCCATGAACCAGCCCTGATTGTGGGAGAAGACAGAAGGGATGTAAGTCTGTCAGTGAGGGCATGAGGAGGGTGAGGGGAGTGGATAGCTGCCCAGGGCACAAAGCTGCAGCAGAGGCAGAAAATTTTGGGAAGCAATTATGACAATAACGGTGGGGGTGCAAACATGTTTGTTCATTCCAGTGTTAAAATGCCTCATTACAGAACTGACCCATCATATCCATGCTGTTTCAAACTGATCAGGAGTAGCTTGTGAAATTCACCGGGCTGGGTCACTGCTGTCTCCACAGTGGCAGCATTTGCAGTTTGGGCCTGGATCAGCTCTGAGCCACCTGCCAGTGGCAGTAAGTGGCTCAAGGCTGGTTTGGGCTCCAAGCCTCCTGCCACAGCTGGCAAGTGGAGCAGGGCCTGATCTGGCCCTCGGCTGCTTGCTGCAGGAGGCAGGGGGCTGTGGGCCAGCTCCTGCTACTAGCAGCAAGTGCCTGGGAGCCTGACCTGGTTCCCAGCCCCTTGTTGCAGGCTTTCAGCCTCTTGCCACTTGCTGCTGGCAGCAGGAGCTAGCTCCCAGCTCCCGTTGCTTGTGGCAAGGAGCTGGTAGCTGGATTACGCTCCCAGCTTCTTGCCAGTGGTGGCAAGAGACAGACTGGGCAGCTGGGGCTGGATTGGGGCCCCTGAGCTGGATCATGCCACAGGTAGGACCTGAGCCAGGGCCCAGGATATATCTGCAGGCATAGATATACCCCAAGTTGACTTTACAAGGTCGACTTTAAGCTGTCTTAAAGTCAACCTCGTTAAGTTGACTTAATTGACACACACCCCCCCTCAGTGTAGACATAGCCCTTGAGTGGTCACAGCTAATTTATCTTCTTTAGAATATATGCATAGTTGGGATTATGTTTTCCAATATGTCTTACTTTGCCTTTATCAGCAGTGAATTTCATCTGTCCTTTTCTTGCTCACTCACTGTGTTCCAGGGGATTTCTTTACAGTCTGCTTTGGACTTATCAATAACTATTGTGAGTGATCTTGTATCATTTACAAACTTTGCCACCTCACTGGTCATCCCCTTTTTGAGATCATTCATGACTATCTTGAACAGGACTGGTTCTGGTACAAATTCCTATGGGATCCTGCTAATTATGTCTCTCCTTGGTTGTTCACCCCCACAAAGAATTTTAATAGAATACTGAGGTATGGTTTCCCTTTGCAAAAAAAACACATTGACTCTTTCCCAGTGAATCAAGCTTGTCTGTCTGTTCTGTTTTTTACTATACTGTCTGCCAGTTTGCCTGATACTGAAATTAGGCTCACCAGACTGTGATTGCCAGGATTGCCTCTAGAGTGCTTCTGAAGAATCAGCATCACATTTGCTGCCTTCCAGCAGGACCATCCCTAGAGGGATGGCGTCCAGGGCCAATTGGCCTGTGCAGGGCCCCCATCCCACCTGCACTTGGGTGTGGGGAAGAGCAGCCCAGAGACAGGATTCCACATGCCTGCCCTGCCCTTTGCCCCCAAAGGCAGTGGGGCAGGGGCGGAGAATAGCATGGCAGTTGGGGACCCATGGAACCACAGGACTGTCCCTTGCTTGCCCCTCCCCTAGGGATGGTGCTGTTTTCCAGCCCTCTGGCTCAGACACTGATTTCAGTGATAAGTTGGTACTTCAGCAGTTTCATACCTGCTTTAAGGGGAAACCACTCACTGTTAATAAAAATAGTTTACCACAATGGCCCTTTCAGAAAGCAATTAGGCTTGCTCTGGTAAACAGGATGACATAGGCAAGGTATCCGAGAGGGCAAAAGAGCCTTGAACATCTCACTGGTCAAAACTGTATTTGGTAACCTAATAACTCATAAACAACAAACTTATACAGGTCAAGGTGAGTATGTGGCTACTTTCTGCTACACTGGATGCATAAAGGGAACAAGTAGTTTGAATAAAGGCAACATCTACCCATTCTACTCCTAAGTCAACCTAAGCCACTTTTTATTCTAATAAGTTCTTCTTACATAACAGCTATAAAACACAGTATTTACTCTCAGCCAACAATTTCACCCCCCCAGTTGTAGCTCCCACAGCCCACCTACCCATGCTTGTCCCCCCCACACACATACAATGTCTAACACCCCTGTTCCCCAACTTGGGTGCTTCCTTCCCTGCTGTGGATCAGGCCTGAGTTGCCATGGGAGGCCAGATCTACAGAAAAACTGGGGATCTGAAAGTGAGAAGTGGAGTGGGCAGAAAGGGACAGAAATCCTAAGTATTGACTGTGGGGGCAGGGGCGGGGGGACAGAAAAAGCATTGATGAAAGCAGGGACATTGGTGGGGGGATAGCAAATGGGACAGAGAAGCAGAGACCTGCCCCTCCCTCCCTCCCTCCCTCTCACAAATAGGTGTGGACACTGAAGGGTTAAGGACTGCTAGGGAGGAGAGGGCACTGGCTGTGACACAGCCCAGAGCAGAAGCAGCTGAAACCTAGTGTGAGTAAGTTGAGCCTGGTCCCTGGGAATTCCCAGCTCAAGCCTCCACTTCCCCCAGGGGAATGCCAGCTTTGTCCCAACACCCAGCGTCACTCTCTGAGCCAGGGAAAAAACCTGAGCCACCCAAGGGAGTCATGGGGGTCAGCCCCAGTAACTGCAGTTGGGTTACTCCCTATTCACAGTGGGAAGAGTGAAAAGAGAACTGGTCCCCCATGACTGCAGCACAGTTACAGACAAAGCCTCATAAACTGGTTTTCAAGCTTTCTCAGGACCCAGTTAAAAAATTCAGTTATGTCTGCAACCCAACCCTGAGCTGGGGGTCAGCAGCCTTTGCCAACTTCCATAATGGTTCCTCTTCTCCTGACCCCTCAGTCCTGGGGTAGCCGCCTCCACTGAAAAAAAAACAAAAAAAACCAACAACAACAACAACAACAACAACAAAAACCACCATGTAAAATTTTGGTGGTGACCATGGCTGGGGGGTAGAGGTCTGCAGGCATGCAGTGAAAAGAAGCCCAGAGTGCTTCTTTCCATGGCATTCCTGGGGACCCCCCACTCCAGCCACACCGGCTGGCTTCTTTCAGCTGGGGTGAGGGTCCCCAGGCACACCACAAAAAGGGCAGTTCTAGGTGGCTTTTTTCCAGGCATGGCTGGAAACAGATTCCCAGCCACACCATGCAGAGGGGCTGTAGTCTAGTAGTCCATCACAACTCATCATTTGAAAACTGGTCTGACACATCCCCACATATCACACAACAGACACATTCCTGGAGAATAGGGCTGCCGATGGCCACTAACCAGGACATGAGGGAAGCAGCTGATAGACATGAGATGTGGAGCTAGGGGCATCATGCTACCAGTCTATAATTGCCTTGTTCTGCAAAAGCCCCTGCATCTCTGGTGGGGCCTTTGTCAGACAGGATTGTGGGCTAGAGGGACCCTGGGCCAATGTTAATGGCCCCATTTGCTGTTCAGGGATAGTGCCCATGGGCTCACATCACCAGTTAAACCTGCTCTATACCCTAGAGCCAACTGGGGAGTTTCCTTCAGTTTTGTTCCATTCATCACACTGACACGGAACCAGCAACCAGCTCAGGCTAAACCAGCCAAGTCCTTTACCAGGTATCTGCAAAACAATTGGTAAGGGGCAAGGTGGTGGTATACAGGAGCTTCCCTTCTGGGGGTGCTGGCTTTGGTCCAGCCCTTGGGCAGAAAGCTGGCTGGCATGGGGCGGGGACAGGGCTGGAATTTAGCAGTATCCATTGGAAAGAGACATCTGAAAAGCCAACCCCACAAAAGATATTAGTCAGCAGCTGCTGCTAGCTGTCCTGGGGGAGAGGCTGAAATGGCCATGGACCCTGAACTCCCAGCTCCCAATGAGGGGAGGAGAGTGGAATGACTGCTATGGGTGAGGTGACTCAGGCTGGGTGGTTGCATGAAAGCAAACAGATCAGTGACTCCTGAGCGGACAGAATGACATCCTACTTTCACCCCCACTCCAATCCCACACCAGGCACCCAGCAGGAGCTGGGTAAGCAGGCAGAGACTTGCCAGGGACATTCAACCTTGGGCCATGAACCACCCTGAACAGCAGGACCCTGAGGGATCAATGGCACTGTTGCCTCTAAAGTCCAAAGTTCGCTGTACAGGGGCAGTACCTGGCAGAGCCTCTAAATGCTGAATGGAACCAGCTCTGCCTGGATCCAAATATTTTGAGGGTGGGGGTGGAGAGGCAGAGAGGATCAACTACTGGTGCACAGCCAAAGAGAGTTCTCTCAGACACAACAAAAAGAATGGGCTGTAGAGTCATTCCACAAAAATACTAAGGAATCAGTTTAACCTATGCCAAGATACAGCTGGTTCTGGAGTGGAGAAACCAAGTAACAGCCATGCCCTGAGTCTGATTCGTTGTGATGGAGACCCCACCTGGGTGTGCAGCATGCTAAACTGGGACTGGGCACCCTGGATTGAACATCAGCTGGATGTTGCCCTGAAATATCCACCACCATGGATGTTCTGCTCCCACCTGCCTATCCAGCTCTTCCCCAAATCCTGGCAGCACTCCAAGACCAAAGTGAGAGCTAGAAGGGTCGCGTCTGTAGAAAGGGACACTGGGTCACTGGGATAACTGAGCATCAGGGGGGGTGAATCCTATGCTCTGGTGGCTGAATTACACTATGTGGGCATGTAATTGGCCTCCAGTGGGAAAGGAGCCACACACAGGATACAGGGATTCCTTAATCCTGTGGGGTACATCTACACTGGACCCTTAGGGCAACTTAAGGAAGGATAAGACTTCCCATTCACTATGTCTACATTGGCAAATTAGTCCAGACTAAGTAAGTTTAGTCCAGACTAATTTAGCCCATAGCTGCACTAGGCTTTGCCTAGTTCAGACTAAGAAATTTCTTAGTTTGAAATAGGCAAAGCTTAGTTTGAACTAGTAAGACCCAGCACTAGTGCCGACTAAAGTTCAAACTAGGTGCAAGCAAGACCCAAACTAAGGCTTAGTTCGAAATAATGAAGTTCTAAGTCATTAGTTTGAACTAACCATGCATTCTAGTTCAAACTAAGTGTTAGTTTGCATTAAAACATCCATGGTTAGTTTGAACTAGCCCGTAGTTAGTTTAGACTAACCTTGGACTTCTTAGTTCAGACTAGCAAATCCAAATTAATTTGTTGCATGAGCTTTCGTGGGAGAAAATCCCACTTCGTCAGATGCTTCAAAGATGGGTGAACTTATAGAATGGAATGGAAAAAAAAAAACCAAAAACAAAAAACAAGGAGTAGTGTGGCACTTTAAAACTAACAGATTTATTTTTCTCATGAGCTTTCGTGGGAGAAAATCCCACTTTGTCTCAATTCAATCCTGCTTTCACAGAATTTAATTTGCATATTAATTCCAGTTCAGCTGTTTCTCTTTGAAGTCTTGATGTCCCAGTCACATCTCTGATGACAGTCATTAACAAATAATTTATCAAGTGATTAGAAAGATGGAAGTGCTGAGCAACTGGTTTTTTGAACCTAACAACTGCTCTGATTTGCTGTTACTGTATGACCTGATCCTGTGTTTTACACCCTCTTGCATTTATTTTCATTCCATTCTGTAAGTTCACCCATCTTTGAAGCATCTGACAAAGTGGGATTTTCTCCCATGAAAGCTCGTGTGAAAAATAAATCTGTTAGTCTTTAAGTGCCACACGACTCCTTGGGGTTTTTTTGCTGGACTAGACTAACACAGCTATCCCTTTGCAAATTAATTTGCCCTGATGTAGATATAGGCATTGGGCTTTCATTAAGTCAACTCAAGTGCTTCCTTAAGTTGACTTAATAATGCTGCTTCTTAAATTCAAATTAAGTGTTATTAAGTCAACTTAAACCAATGCAGATGGGGAAAGCCCTTAAGTCAACCTAACTGGCCTCCACCTGCCCACAATGGGCCACTCCTCCATCCACCTAGCACCTGCCAGTGTGGACGCAGGCAGTCAGCATGTGTTTTAAATGTGGATTCTCTAAGTAAGCCTAACAAGGTTGGCTTTAAGTCATGCTGAATTCGACCTTGGTAAGTTGTCTTAACAGAGCCTCTTGTGCAGACACACCCCCAGAAAAGAGCATGGCAGTGATGGCCCATTGTTGGGTGGTTAATCACTGTGTTCACTTGGCATCCACCTCCCCCAATCAGTAGCATGATACCCCCGCTGTGACCCCTCCACCACTACCCACCCTGACCCTCTCCTAGATCATCTACACCCTGCACTGCCCCAAGGATGTGCTGGTGTTGCTCTACCACTTCAGCCATCTCCTGCGCCTCTTCAAACCCCCCAGCTCCTTGGATGCTTTCTTTGAGGACTTCCTGAGTGGGAGTGGTAAGCAACACCCTATGGGCCTATGGGACCACTCTAGAGCTTGATGCCTGGGTTACAAGCAGATCACTGCTGCATCACCAGCCAGTTCTGACCATTCCTTTGCCTAGGGCCTAGGAGAGCTCAAAGCCTCCCTCCCCCAGCCAAACCAGCTCTAGAAAAAACAGGGTCTGCAAACAGCTCCCTACCTCTAACCACCAGCCCCACTCTCCTCCCAGAGCCAAGAAAGAACCCAGGTACCCTGGTTCCCAGGCCCTGCTCTCCAGAGCAGCACAGGGCTGAAATGACCCAGTTGGTGTCTGTTGTATAGGGTCCTTGTAACCAAAAAGATGTTAGAAACAAGCTCACAATGAGAAGCCCACAAAACATTTGTCTTTATTCAGATAAAACTAACAAGAACAGAGGACCTGACAGACTGGTTCTACCTACACCTATTTCTAAGGCCACTGAATGCACTTTGTATTCCTCCACCCCTAATGAAAATACACCCTTCCCCCTTGAATAGGGTAAGCACTGGCTGGGAAATGAGGGTAGACTTCCTCATCTCTTGGCTAAACCCTGGGAATTGTTCTGCATCTAATGGCTGATAAGGAGGCCTTCTCTGTATAGGTGGATTGCAGCAGACTTTCAGTGTTTTCCCACCAGGAGGTGTTATTGGTGCTGGTGTGACAATGGGTTCAGGAGAAGTAGCTTGAGCTGGGGGGGGGATGCTGTACCAGGTCAAACAAGGGAGGAGGCCATGTGTGTTGGAGAGGTGGATGGAGTAAGAGTCAGCAACAGATGACTCTGGACTGGATGTTATCTCACTTGCAATGGTGAGGTCAGGCAGTTCAGGTGGAGATGCAACCCTGAGCTGGTATGACCTAGCAGCAGCTGATGTACATGCCGCTGCAAAGTGAGACCATCTGCTGTCTGGACAGGGTAGTAAATGGGTCCAATCTGGGCTATGACTGTAGCCAGGAATGTTGCTGCCCCAGGAAAAGAACCAGGGCATGGGCCTGGGCCCTGTCCCTGGGCCCGATCCCTGGGCCCAATCTCCACCAAGGCACAATCCGACCTCAGGCTCCTGCTGTTGCCAGCCTGGCTCCAGATACCTGGCCAGGGATGGGGACAGGAGAGGAGGTGCTGCCATGGGTGACCTGGCCTGAATTTCCAGCTGGGGATAGGGGTAGGAGTGGCAGACACCACCGTGGGCAGCCCGGACCCTGATCTCCAGCTGGACACAGGGCCAGGAGAGGCAGGGTCCATGCCAGACACTCAGTGCACTAGCACTGGGACTCAGGGCATGTACCCCACTTGCAAGGTGCCAGCGACCCCCTTTACTGTAGCCAGGACCCATTAAATTCCAGAAGCATGGTTCCAAGTCAACAGGGGCTGTCCAAGACTGAAGGTTCAATCTTTTGTTCTGAGTGCATGCCTGATGACTTGGTTCTGCTGGTGGTGTTGTACAACTTGTCATGTTTCAAGTTGGTTTCAGCAAATTAAAGCAAGTGCGTAACTGCTGTCCCATCATTAGGAAAGCTGGGGATGTTTTAGTCATAGCCTGAAGAGTGTTTCAATAAGATGGTGAGAAGTTGTCCAGATGCTCCTGACGAGATGAATGTCCCCTTGCAGATTTTAGAGCTTGTTTCATAGTCTGCAAAAAGCCTTTCAGTTAACCCATTGGTGGAAGTGTGATATGGTCCTGACATGATATGATGTATTCCATTTGCCTTCATAAAATAATCAAACTCTTGGGAAACTAACTACAATATCTTGTTGCTCGCAAGCACAACTAAAAAAATCCACATAGTTTCTGGATACTGCTTTCAGTAGTAGTAGACTGCATTACAGAGTCTTCCAGGCATTTAGAATGTGCATCTACAACTAGGAACATGCTTCCTTCAAATAGGTGAGCAAAATGAACATAAATACATTTCCATGCCCTTTCAGGGCAATCCCATGCTGTAGAGGTGACAGCTGAGGTACATTCCTTAAGGTATGTCTACACTTAGAATTGAATTTGAATCGATGACGATCAATTCAAATTCAATTAAATGCATGGCCACACTTGCTCTCCTCAATTCAAACAGAGGAACTCCTCAGTTAAAATTAATGAAAGGTGAATTTGAATTGGTGAAACCTTGTTTCACTTCAAAGTCTGGGTCAATTCGAACTTAGTAGTTCCAGGGTCCCAGGGGTCCACTTCCCCATCCACGGCCAGGGGAGCTCCTGTCATGCACGGGGGGGGGGGTGTCTACACCCGGTGTGTGGCCAGCAGGGCTCCTGCCATGTGTGGGAACCACTTCTCCCCCCCCCCCCAGTTGCGCTATCAGCACCAGAAGAAGGGATTACACCGGGCCAGTGCTGACACCACAGCAGGGGCAGGGGAGAAGGTATTCCCCTGGCCCAGACTGACAGGGTGTGGGAGGGAATCTCTTCTCCTGTGCCCCTCTGCATTGTCAGCACTAGCCCAGGGGAATCCCTTCTCCCCCTCTCCACTGCGTTGTGTGTGGTGGGGGTAATGTCGTGGCCCCAGGGAGCCCTGCCAGGGGAAAACATCCCCTACCCAGCTCTAGCACCCGGAGCCTGGAGCTGGGCAAGGGATGCTCTTTCCTGTGCTGGGCTGCAAGGGCTGGAGCCTGGCAGGGTATTAGATGGTAACATGAGTCTGCCAAGGGGCCATGTTACCACACCTCCCATGGTTCCCCTCTTCCAGTTTGAATTGACAAGTCCAGTCCGTGGACATGCCACTTAAAATTGGGTTTTCTAGTGTGGCCATGTCAATTTGAATTGATTGAATTCAGATTAATCATTATTAGGTCAAATTGATAAATTTGAATTTATCAATTTGAATTGACATTCTAAGCGTAGACATAGCCTTACACTGTGACATGACATGTAAGCTGTGACCTAGGCCTCCTTGGATAACCTTCTAAATGTGCCAAAATCACAGCAAGCTGAAAAACCAGGGACCAAACCCCCAAACCACTGACAGGTGGTACTTAAACCAGTCTCCCATTCAGTAACAAAACATTGTTCTGATTTCCCACTCTGGTCATCACCAAGCATGATAAAATAGAAACAGCCCCCTCTATGCACATCAGCTCCTATCGTTCCCCAAGCCGCTGGGTTTCTTAAAGAAATAGGTTCTCCTGACCCCAAAAGGCCAGTCACATCACCCAGAACAATATAGGCTTGTATCTTACCCAAAATACCATGCTGCCAGCCAATCCTGTAGTAATTACAACTAAAGGTTTCATATAAAAAGAAAACAAAAATGTGAGAGATGTTAAAGGGTCAAAGTGAATCACGTTCATACAAATGATTCAGAGTCCATAGAAAGCAAGTGCTTGAAGAATATGAAGTTTGCAGTTTAGCCCAACTCCTCTGGAGTGCACCCAGCATCTGTATGGGTGTCAGTCCTTTGTTCAGCCCCAGAAGAATAGTTACAGAGGAGGGGTTGATAGTTGCAGACTGAAGACTAAAGACAAGATGGAGATGGGGCTCCAGCCATTTATTACACTATGGCCCTTTCCATGCTCCCAGGGTCCTTGCCAAATCAAAATGAAGTTGATTCACATGGTCAGTCTGGGTGACTGTTCAAACAGGTTTCCTCCTAGGCTCCCTTCAACTTGGAGGTCCCTTTATGGGTCATTAGGAGGACAGTGTTTTTGCAGACACCCAATCTGGGAATGCCTTATAATCAAATCACTTGTGACACACATAAAAACTAATAGATTTTACATTTCTAATACAGGCATGATACAGACATATAAAACATAAAATAATTCTTAGCAATTCTTTCTATTGACACCAATCATGGTGTATCATATATGGATTATTGCAAATATGAAATATTAATATGAAAGATAACCATAAACAGTCCCTTAGACCCAGACAGCATTGCACAAGTCCATGTCTCTTCAATAGGTCTGTCAAGGCCTGGCCACTAAAAATAGTTTCATGTGATTTCTTTAATGAGGACTATACCAAAACGACTTAAATGTAGCTATTCCAACAATTGTGATCTCATTACTGGTGGAATAATGACATGCATTCCCCACAACAAACAAGCAGACTGAATTGATAACTCTGTCTTCCTAAACATGGATGGAAGGAGATCATGTGAGACCTGAGAGTCACGTAGAGATGTTCCACACACCAGGACTGCTCTTCCATAAAGGTAACCTAGGCAGTCAACTAGGGTGCCAACAATTAGGGGGTGCCAAGGGCTGGGCTGTGGCTGTTCTGCTTCCCGCACATAGCTGCACTCCCATCTGTGATGCCACTCTTCAGCTGGCACCAGACCCCCCACCTGCAGCCAGACCAGGTGGCACCACCAAAATCCTGCTTCCTAGAGCAGCAAAACACCTTGGGCCAGCCCTGTCCACACATCAATAGATCTATAACCAGAGACAGTACTGGGTCAATTCAAGATGCTCTCTTTACTTAAGCAGCTGTGATAGGTATGTTCTCTCTCTGTTCAAATTAGAAGATTGCTTTCTGGTCCATATCTCAATGAGCAACTGATAAAAGCAGTCTTGAAAGAGTGTTGTGGTTGCCGTGCAAAGAGGATTTTCGATATAAGAGCTTGTATGGGTGTCCGAAAAGTATCAAGGCACATCTTTGCATACAACTAGCAGCCAGTGGTGAAATGCCTGTGTGAGATCCCAAAATCGATATTAAATGTTGATGGTCAGTAAGGAGTGTGTCCAGTTCCATGAGTACAGGTTTATCTTCCAACAGTAGGGTTACCCAGTATTCCTGTGGGCCAGTTGTCATGGGCAAGACATGGAGTAATGCTTCACCTTCTGACTGGATGTTGCTTGATCACACTGAATCTGCTCTGTTGCATATAGATTGTCCTTTTTGGTCCATCCAATCACAATTTCTCCTCCTCTAGTCTCTCCTTATAGTTTGGCTCCTCTTTCTTTCATTTGCAGGCACTCTCAATATGTCCTTTCTTGCCATTCTGTTGACACATTAACTCTCTACGCCAGCACTCTGATGCATGGTGACCCAGTCTTCCACACCGGTAACATTCACAAGTCCCCACTGCCTTGTGGGTAGGTTTGGGGATACTTTATGCAGTCTGCCCTTGATTTGTTGCATGTTTTCTGTGGCAAACCTCCTAAAGACCGCAATATAAATCATTTTCTGCAAGGTGAGCTGAGCCTCTGCCAAAAAGCATTTCCGTGTTGCTTCACTGTGCAAACCACACACTAGCCTATCATGCCGAGCTTCATTTAACATCTCATTAAATTCCATGTGCCACAGGCCTCTTCAGAGCTGCTATGAACTGCACAACTAACTCACTTTCTCCTTTATTTCTTTTGTGGAACCTACATCTTTCTGCAATTACCAGTGGTTTGCGGGGGGGGGGGGGCGATGTGTTCCCAAGTATCCATGAGGTCACTGTAAAATTTTGTTTCTGGCTTCTCAGAGTATACCAAGTTGCATAACGTGCTCTGAGTTGCAGCTTCTCTAAGACTTAGGAAGCTTGGTACTTTCTTTTCTTTTGGTACATCGCTTGCAACAACAAAATTTTGAAAATGCACTGCATATGAGTGTCATTGCACCACAGTATCATTATAAGGTCCTGGAGGGCTAGTAAGACAAGCCATTGATGCCCTCTTGTGGGTGGTTGTCTCCTCTAGTCCCTGCTGGCTTTGTTTCATTCACTTCCTTCCTCAAAGCAAGCAGCCAGTTTCAGTTTGAATTGGCAAGGTAAACAGCTCAATCTTGCCCCCGTTTCTCCACTAAGGAAAAAGTTTTGTTTCTTACTCTGACTTCTACTTTTCTTTTGTTGCTAGGGTAATCAGTTCCCTTCCTTCATTGCTGCTAGTAATTGTACAAAGTCCTCAGATCTGAAAAGACATTAGAAACAGGCACACAAGAATCCCAAACTCCATGGCCTTATTCAGACAGAAATAACAAGAACAGAGAACCTACCAGTCTCTACCTATGTCTATTACCATGGCAACCCACCATCTATTACTAAGGCAAGTGAACATACTACAGTGTTGGCTGTAGGGTCACTCTGGCACTCTCTCTCCTTTGCAGTGCCCTATGGCTCCTGGTTTAACCATGTCACTGGCTGGATGGGGCTCAAGGACAAAGAGAATTTCTTTGTCATCACCTAGGAAGAGCTGCACCAGGTAGGGAAACTTGCCTTTAGTGCTATCCCCACACACAGCCCCACAACTGGAACTTCTGCCCACTTATCACCCCATCCCACATTATGCTCATACACAGACTGACCCTGGAGGCCATGCCCACATAAAACCCCTTTTCCTAGAAGCCACACCCACAGCAACCCCATGCTTAGGGCCATACCCTCATATAGCCCTGCCCCCTACGTATACACCCACACATAACCCCATCCCTAGAGTCATACCCAAACATATACCAGCCAGATGATGTTCTGGGATTGAGCTGGTCTTGAATCTCCAGGCAAGGGTGTCCAGATCCAAGACGTTGCCTCCTCCTAACATGTTCATTCCTCTTCCCTATGCAGCCAGTGCCTGGGAGAGGAGCTGGACCCAGGGGTCCCAAGTGCTTGTCGCCAAGGGCCCCTACCCTCAGAGGAGGCTGTTGGTCTGCACCCTGTAAGGAGCTCTACCCAGCAGTTGGGGAAACTTAGGCACTCATGGACCATATTAATGTGAGCCCTCATCAATGTCACACATGTCTCCCCCAGGGTCCATGGGACAGTGTGTGGAGAATCTGCCACTTTCTGGGGAAGGAGCTGAGTGAAGAGCAAGTGGCTGTGGTAGTGGAGAATGCCTCTTTCCAGAGCATGAAGGGAAACAAGATGTCCAACTTCTCCCAAATGTCAGATGAGTACATAGACCATGAAAAAGGAGTGTTCTACAGGAAAGGAGAGCCCAAGGTGGGTACTGCAGATCAAGATTTAAGGGCACTGGGGGTGGGGGGCAAGACCTCACCACCAGGCCCTATGGGTTGGTATTAACAGTCACTGACAGAGCTGTGGGAGGAGGGCAGGAACAACAGGGGCTTTCAGCCAGAAATGAGGGCCATCCTTGTCCATCTGCCCCTGTGCTTTGCAGGGATCTGTGGTGACTGGAAGAACCATCTCTCAGAGGTGCAGAGCCAGCGATTTGACAGCATTTACAAGGAGCGGATGCAGGGTCTTGGCATGACCTTCCCTTGGCACTGATGACCCCACACCCCCTGCACTGGTACCCACCATAAACCACCTCTGTGCCATCCACATGCTGCTGTGCTTATTGTTCCCCACAAGATGTTCCCTGGGGCACAGTCACTAGTGCACCAGCCATAGGCAGGATGAGCTGGCCTAGGGCATACTGATATGGGCACCTGTAGGGCAAGACTGATCCCCTCACAACTATAAACAGAACCCAGGAATCCTGGCTCCCATGTCTGGTCTCCCTGGGTTGCCTCTGCTTCTATATCTGTGTCTGCATCTGATCCAGTGCAGAGCACACTGGACTGTCTGGACTGTGATCTGGGGCAGAGTTTTGGGGTGCCAGGGGCATTTCCCCAGTGCATTGCAAGGGAATTGTCACTCAGCACTGGCGTTTGGTCCCAGCTGGGCTCAGCCCTTGGCCTGGGGATTCACAGGGCTCTGGGGGTTATGTTAAGCCCAGCACTCGAATGGGAGCTCTTTCCCCACCACAGGGAATCAGAGAGGCTGGTTCTACCCATATGGGAGGGAGCTGGGGCATGGCAGGACCTCCTTTAACCCTTGGAGCACTCAAAAAATCCTGAAAATGGTGGTGTGGGGTGGGTTTTCAACCCTAAGAAGGTAGGGACTGGATGGGGCCTGTCAACAGGGGGCTCTATAATTCAGGACAAATCTCAGAAATCACTAAATTTAATAAGCATAGCAATTGATGAATAGGTTCAGGCTTTCTGTGCTCCACAAATTTATTTGCAAACTGTACTGTAAACATTTTCTTAAAGTAGTCTAGCAATGAATTTACATCACCATTTTTTCCACTGACTTAACAATAGTGTAACAGCAAGTGAGTGTAAGCAGAGAAATGGCCCCGCCCTTGAGTGCACTATCCCAACTCACATACTCACTGGTGGAAATGGTTTGTAAAAGGATCTGAGACATTGCTCCTGCTCCCTTTACTCAGAGGCTTGCCTGGCCTCAAAGGATCCCCTCTCACTCTCCTGTGTGGTAGGGTCCTTCTAACCTTTACAAGACAGGGACCAGGATTCATGAGGGGCTCATGCCCCCAGTTCTGTTGTTGTGGCATATGGCAGACGCTAGGGTGCCCCAGTCCAGGGTACACTGCTGAGCCTGAACTGGGTGCTTTCCTGAGCAGGTGTTCATTCTGCACCCAGCTCCAGAAAGCACTAGCTCTACTCTGCTCAGCTCAGTGCCCTGACCTAGCTTCTCCAGCTTCTCAGCCACGGTAAGCTTTGGCCTTAGATCATCTCTGGCTTTGCTCAGAAAAAGGCAGGCAACTCCAGTTCAGGAATAGGGTTAGGCAACTGGAGGGAGGAGACTCCTGCTCCCTCATTGGCCTATCTGCTCTTTCAATCAGGTGACATGGTGCATTGCCTTCTTGGAGCAGTCCGTTCTTCTTGAGCACTGCTCACATCAATTCTGTCAGGTGTGTACATGCCATGGTGTGTGGTCATCCAGAATCTTTTTTGCCTTAGCCAATGCCTCCATAGTCCCACACTCTTGTTGCAGTATATAGGTGGTGCAGACCCTGCCCCCCCCCCCCCATCTGTTCCTTCTTTCTGCCCAAGTGACGGTCTTGGAACTACTTGCCCATGTGTATCTGCCTGTTCTCCGGTTGTTTTTCATGCTTCAGACAAGAGGTAGTCACTATATCCAGTATTCTGCTAGCTTTCAGATTAATTTGGAGTGAAATTCATTGAAGAATTTGTCTACAGTCGCTGCACCAAGAGTACATGTGGAGCCAGGCACTGGCACAGCCATGCCTGGCTTCAAATACTGCTCCTCTTGCAGGAAGACCTTTTCAGTCAGGAATCCACATGAAGATTGTCTGAAGGATCAGAGAGAGGGACAACAAGTGCCACATTTGTCAGTCTTTTAAGCCAAGAACCCAGAAAGAACGAGAGAGTTACCTCAGGACCATGGCCATGGAAGTGGCCCTCTGCCCAGCTTTGGCGCTGTTCCATGCACCAGCTGCACCAGGAACCCCTGGTCAGAGGGAACACTCTGTACTCTCACTTCTGCATCACCATTCACCATCAGGGAAGGGAAAGAAGCCCATGCCAGTGGAGGGGACACTGTGCCAAAGGCCCAAATGTCAGGGGAGAAGACACGACCCTGGCACCGGTCCAGATCCCCTGTACAGATGCAGGAATTCTCCCCACCAAAGGGCTGAGGACTCAAGCCATTTTGGCTCCATCTATACCAGAGACCTTCAAAGCTGCAAGAGCGCTGCTGCAATTGCTGACATCCCCCTCCCCCCAAGATCAGTTGCATCAAAGGGTAAGCCTGTGATGTCCTTGAAAGCCTGTCCCAAAACTCAGTATGGGCCTAGCCCTTCAGCACCACAGGACCCAGTGCAGGGCACAGGTCAACAGCGCCGGAGCTCGGCCCAGGCTTAGGCATCTAGGGCCTCTTCACCAGCTACTTGGTCCAGGAAATCTCAGCACCGGCACTCCCGATCACAAGAATATCCTGACTTTCCTGTCTCAGGCTCGCAGTCAGAGACAGGAGAAGATCTCCAGTCACCACCTTAGAATCATAGAATCATAGAATCCTAGGGTTGGAAGGGTTCTCATAGGTCATCTAGTCCAACCCCCTGCCAGAGGCACGACCACTCCCACTAAACCATCCCAGTCATGGTTTTGTCCAGCCGGGCCTTAAACACCTCCAAAGATGGAGACTCCACCACCTCCCTTGGCAGCTCATTCTAATGCTTCACCACTCGCCTAGTAAAAAAGTTTTTTCTAATGTCCAGCCTCGACCTCCCTAACTGCAACTTGAGACCATTGCTCCTTGTTCTGTCCTCTGTTACCACCGAGAACAGTCGAGCTCCATCTTCCTTAGAGCATCCCTTCAAGTGGCTGAAGGTTGCTATCAAATCCCCCCTCAATCTTCTCTTCTGCAGACTAAATAAGCCTAATGCTTTCAGTCTTTCCTCATAGGGCTTGTGCTCCAGCCCTTTAATCATTTTGGTTGCCCTCCTCTGAACTCTCTCTAGCATGTCCCTGTCCTTTTTGTAGTGGGGAGCCCAAAACTGAACCCAGTATTCTAGATGTGGCCTCACCAGTGCAGAATAGAGGGGAATGATCACATCCCTTGATCTGCTGGTAATATTTCTTTTGATGCAGCCCAGTATGCCATTGGCCTTTTTGGCAGTAAGAGCACACTGCTGACTCATATCTAGCTTCCCATCCACCATGACCCCCAGGTCCTTTTCTACACTGCTGCTACTTAACTGAATGTTTCCCAGCCTGTAGCAGTGCATGGGGTTTTTCCGTCCCACATGCAGGATTTTACACTTGTCCTTATTGAACTTCATAAGATTTTTATTGGCCCATTGTTCCAATTTATCTAGGTCTCCCTGAATCCTGTCCTTGCCCTCCAACGTGTCTACTGTTCCCCCCAGCTTGGTGTCATCCGCAAACTTACTGAGAGTGCAGACTATTCCATCATCCAGATCATTGATGAAAATGTTGAACAGAACCGGCCCCAGGACTGACCCCTGGGGCACACCACTCGTGACTGGTTGCCAGCTAGACATGGAACCATTGATTCCTACACGCCGAAACCGTTGATCTAGCCAGTTTTCTATCCACCTTATAGTCCACCTATCCAACCCATACTTCCTTAATTTGCCAGTGAGAATGCTGTGGGAAACTGTATCAAAAGCCTTGCTTGTCTCCAGGCAACTATTTGATCACCACAATCCTCCCATGCTCGATCCTGGTCCCAGTCCGTGGGAGAGTCTGATGCCTGGCACTAGTGTCAAAGGTCATGCTCGGCTCCAACACCACTTATGGTGCACCCATCAGGCAAATGTTGGAGAAAATGATCAATGCCAGTGTCCCAGCACCGATCAAAGGAACACTGAACGCAAGGCTCAGCATCCCCCTCCACTGACGTGACATTCACCTACCATTGAGACCCCTGCACTGAGGCTTCACAAAGGCTGGTCCCCACACCAGGACTGGACCTGGATAGAAATCCACCCTCCCACATAGGGCAGAAAGGTATCCCCGGCATCAGCCCCTGCACCACAGACTGTGAAAGACTGGACAGGACAATGGGTTAATGGGGGACCTTGAGACGTGTCCCAAAGAGAACCTACATCCCATGATTCATTGAGGGCTTTCATGTCCCAAGCAGGACAGCACTTGGAAGGGTCCAGCAATGAATCTGACCTAGGAGAGGGCATCGCAGGCATGGGGAGAGAAGGCTCTAGAGGACTCTCCTCATCATTGCTGGAAAAAGCAGATTGCCAAAGGTCCCTCTCCCTCTTGGAAGACCCTAGGGCAAGAACTGCTAAAACACCTAGCCTCCAACCTCAACCTCCCCACTGAAGTAGTGAGGGAAGGCTTTGGCCCAGTATTTCATGCGGCTGAGGGAGCGTCCCCCTTCCCCAGCCAGAGTGGCCCTGCCTTTGCATGAGGGTATCTTGAAGATTGCCCATGAACAGTGGCAAACACCTTCCTCTGTCCCGCCAGTATCAAAAGCACTGAGAGGAAATACCACATCCCTGTGGGTAGGCTCAGGTACATATTCGACCGAGCTACACCCAGGTCCCTGGTGATGGACACTGTGAACCACAGGGAGAGGCAGGACCAACCCGCATCAAGCCCCAAAAATAAAGATGCTAAATGATCGGACATGTTCAGCCACAAGTTTATTCAACAACGGCTTTACAGCTTTATATTGCAAACCAACAGGCCCTGATAGGCTGATATAGCTTTAATCTGTGGAAGTCAATATTGACGTTCTGGGACCTCATTACCTACACCATGCCACGGAATTCAACACCCTGGAGACGGAGGGCCTGATGGCGTCTTTGGGTGCTACAAACACAGCCAGCAAGGGAGTGGCCTCAGAGGTGGCCATGAGATGAGAGGATGGCTGCAAGGTTCAGGGATCTTGCCACAAATGGAACAGGTGATACAGGACCTCTCCTGCGAGGGCCCATTCCACTTCATAGAGTCAACAGATACCAAGCTTCGTGGCATGAAGGACTCTTGGGCCACTCCGCAATCATTGGAGATGTACATTCTGCAGATGGCCATATGGCCCTTTTGGCCTCAGATATCGCAGCAGCAGCAGCAGCAACAGCAGGGCTCATGCTAGTGCCCATGCCATTCACCACAACGTCCCTATGAAAATAGGGACAGAGGAGGAAATAGAGGAGGCTGTGGTCAGAGCTCCAACCAGCCCTCCCACTAGTGAAACAACAACCACAGGCCTGCCCCTCAGAGATGCAGGTTCTGACCAGCCACTCACGTGCCTTGAACACTTCCAGAGCTCCCTTCTCTGACCAACATCCCTGGACCACCTCTCCTTTTTGACACTAGCAGGCTGAGATTACCTAGCACCACTTGATTCCAGGTACAATTTATCACGGCTATGCCCTGCAGTTTAGGTCCAGGGCCCCCAACCAAAAACCACCCCCTCGCCATCTTGTTGGGGACACCTCTCACAAACTCCTTCTAGAACAGGAAATTCACAAGCCCCTGAAGCTAGGAAAAATAGAACAAGTGCCCCACAAAGAAAGGGTAAAGGGCTTAGTGTCAAAGAAAACAGCTGAACCCAACTTTGAGTGCAAATCAAACAGCTAATACAACTTTATTCACACTGCAGGGGGGAGAGCAGATAAGATGCTGGTCTCTGCCCCTGAGATGCATTACAGAAACTTTTATAGCTTAACAGCTACATTAACATACATGCATATATATAGGTAGATGTAACAAGACCTAACATTCTCTAATTGGTACAAACTAATATCAGTTCCCTAAAAGGAATCAGGGTCCAAGGGGAAAAATCTCGTATAACAGTCAAGAGAAACAGTATTCCAAGTTAGCACAATCTAGGCAGGTTTAATAAACAATAAGTCAAGGATGTCAGCACAACATGTGGAGAGGGAAAAACAAGGACATGGTAGGCTGGCACAGAGAGGTATTGATTACATTCTTTAGGTCTGCAGTTCTTCACCACATCTCTAATAGCGCTGTTATTTGTCTTAGAGTGCATTTCTTCTAAATCCTCTCTCTTTCAGGCCTGTTAAATCATTCATATCTCAACTTGGTCAGTTCTTAGTTAAGAAATTATTTCACATTAGGTTTATGTGAACTAGAAGTTTAATGCAAATAAGTATAATAAATAAAAAGAAGTAAAAATAAGTTTTCTAGTCTGTAGCTGTAAATGAAAAAATACCAAATTTCAATGATATTCTCTGAAGTACTCAATTGTATGAGTCTGTCCCCCCTCCAAAATATTAAATAGTAAGTATAAAGGAAGCTAAAAGAAAATCAAAAGCAAGACATACAGCACAGACACTTTTAATGATTGCTTGAGGAGAGCAGCGCTGTATTTATGTGTGGCAGCCTTTGTGGACCTACCTGGTAACCCTGCGCTAACCAAGGCCAAAGGAAAAATTGTCACAAAGGAAAAGGAAAAGGCAAAAGAAGGACAGGTAACAAAAGAAAAGGAAAAGCAGACTTTTACAATTGGTATCAAAAAAAAAAACAAAAAAAAAACAGCAGAATAAATGGCCACACAGAGGAACTAAAAAATGAGACCATTGGAAAAGTTCCTGCTATTGTGTTTGCTCCTGCTATTTTTAGCATGTTATTCTGAAGGTGAAGGGCTGATAATGGTGAAATCTCCAATTCAGATGAAGTACAGATCCTAATGATAGTTTGCCTTGAAGAGCCAAGACTGAAAAGTGCTGAGGTTTCCAGCACTACTGGCCCTGATAGATGGGAACACTTTATATAATTTCTGTCCACCAAATTGAAGATGGGGCTCCTTATTGCTCAGGGGCCCTAGGTAGTCACCTGCTTCACCTACCCCTACAGCTGCCTCTGTCAATCACCCATTACACTGCAAACATGATGGCTTTCCATTATCCCCTCCTTCCTCTTCTACACTTCATTCTGTTCCTGTCCTTGGAGACAATAGACTGCTTTGTACTTTGTGGTTACCTCTGTTTGTATTCTTCAGCCATCTGGATCATAAAAGTTGTTTAAATAATGTATATTCTCTCATCTTGCCAGCCTGGAGTAGCCACCTGAAAATGCCAAGATCAGGACAGGCTGCAAAAAGGAGAAGAGATTCTCCCAATGTGACCTGGGCCTCCTGGGATAACCTTCTGAATCTACCAAAATCAGGGCAAGCTGCAAGAACCAGGGGCCAAACCCCCTAACCACTAATGGGTGGTACTTAAACCAGTTTCCCAGTCAGTAACAAAACATGCTTCTGACTAACCACTCTGGTCATCACTAAGCATAATAAAGTAGAAACAGCCCCCTCTCTGCACATCAGATCCTATGTTCCCCTCTAGCCACCTCTTTAAGAAATAGGTTCTCCTGACCCCAAAGGGCCAACCACATCACCCAGAACAATATAGGCTTGGATCTTACCCAAAATACCATGCTGCCAGCCAATCCTTTAGTAACTATCACTAAAGGTTTAATATAAAAAGAAAACAAGCTACATATGAGAGATGTTAAAGGGTCGAAGTGAATCACATACATACAATTGATTTAGAGTCCATAGAAAACAAATCCTTGAAGATCCTGTAGTTTGCAGATTAGTCCCACTCCTCTGGTGAACACCCAGCAGCAGCAGCAGCAGCTGGGTGGGTCTCAGTCCTTTGTTCAGTCCCAGCAAAATAGTTCCAGAGACCAGTGTTGGTTGCAGACAGACCAGAGACTGAAGACTAAAGACAAAATGGAGAATGGGCGATGGCCTTTTATCTCAGAGTCCTTTCAAGATCAAAATGGAGGTGGGCCACAGGGTCAGTCTAGGTAACTGGTCAAACAGGTTTCCTCTTGGGTCCACTGTAACTGGGAGACCCCTCCTGATGAGCCATCAATATGATAATAGTTTGCACACACCCAGTCTGGCATTGCTTTCACTTAAACAACTTGGAACACACATAAAAACAAATAGGTTTCCAATTTCCAACACAGGCATGATACCTACATACAAATCATATAATCATTCCTAACAAATTACAGCCTTTCTATTGATACCACACATGACACATCCCATATGGATTCTTGTAAATATGAGATATCAATATGAAAAATCATCATAAACAGTCGCCTAGACCCAGACAGCGTCACACCCGGCACTGACTGGTTACTTGGAATCAGACTTTCCCTATCAGCCCCAAACAATTCTTTGAAGGTGCAAAGGTGTGGCCGTGTTATCTAGTTCAGTAAAACAAACAAACAAACAAGGAATCCTGTGGCACTTAAAGACTAACAAATATATTTATTGCATGAGCTTTTGTGTGAGAAAATCCTATTTCATCAGGTTCTTTGAAGATGTGGGAACATACAGAATGGGAGGAAATAAATGCAGTGGAGTGTAAGTTATAGGAACAGGTCACACTGTAGCAGCAAATCAAAAGTTGTAAAGATTCAAACTTTATGCTGTTCCCCAGTGTTTGAATCTTTACAACTGTTTTGATTTGCTGTAACAGCTACAGTGTGACCTGTACCCATGACTTAGCCCAAGTCTACATTGGGGCAGGTTTTTGGCAGCAGTCAACTGGCAGTTACGCAAGGAATGCAAAATTCCTTGGGTAAGTGCAAGCAACCTTTTTAGCCACTGGTACCCATTCAGGAAAGCCTAATGCAAATCCTTTGTGTTTGGCTTTTCCATACTCCCCTTGGCTCCGAGGACTTCTGGGAGTGGAGCAGCAAGCTCAGACTCTGCTAACCAGTCCCAGAATGCCAGACTGACAGCGGTGATTTCACCACTGTCATTATAGACATACCCTTACATTCCCCTCCATTTATTTCTTCCCATTTTGTAAGTTCTGTCAGTTCCTCCATCTTCAAAATGTCTGACGAAGTGGGATGTTTTCCCACGAAAGCTCATGAGATACATAAATCTGTTAGTCTTTAAGTGCCACAGGATTCCCTGCTTTTCTTGCTTAAACCTCCATGTTTTTACTGACTTTGCCCACCAACTCAGGGTATGCTCATTTATTAGGGTTACTTCTTTGTGGGGGGGAAGGTTGCAATTCTATTAGCATACTGCTTGTGTCACTTGTGTTTCTACATGGAGCTCACTTCTCCCTTCTGCAGCTCCCTCCTAATGGAGCCACCCATGCAGGACCTAAATTTCCCAAGACTTAGTTTCTAAGTGTGTTTGAGCAGATTGTGTCTATCAGGACCCTTATATGTCCCTGAACTCAGCAGGCTGCGTTATACAGGACTTGTCTGCTGCCACCCTTATGTACCCCTGTACCACACTGGACTAGACTTTGTGCATCTGAGCAGGCTGGGTTAAAACGAATTGTTATGCAGTGCTAGAGACGTTGAAGGAAGTGGAAGAGGAGAGGCCATGCACCACCGAGGCTGGGAGGATCACAGCCACCACAGCTAGGAGGAAACGTAGAGTTGTGGTGGTTGGGGACTCGCTTCTGAGGGGGACAGAGGCACCCATCTGTCGGTCTGACAAGGTCTCTCGAGAGGTATGCTGCCTGCCAGATGCCCACATCCAAGATGTTAAGGAGGGACTGTTGAGAATCATCCGCCCCTCTGACTACTACCCCATGCTTCTCATCCACGTGGGAACCAATGATACTGCAAGAGGTGATCCTCAGCCAATCAAAGGTGACATCAGGGCTCTGGGAGTGCGGGTGAAGGAGTTTGGAGCACAGGTGGTGTTCTCCTCAATTCTTCTGGTCAAGGGTAGGGGCCTGAGCCGAGACAGATGCATCCTGGAGATGAACGCCTGGCTGCGAAGATGGTGTTGTCAGGAGGGCTTTGGCTTCTTTGACCATGGAATGCTTTTTCAGGAAGAAGGACTGCTAGGCAGAGATGGACTTCATCTTTCAAGGAAGCGGAAGAGCATATTCGGACGTCGACTGGCTGACCTAGTGAGGAGGGCTTTAAACTAAGTCTGATGGGGGAAGGAGACCAAAGCCCACAGGTAAGTGACAATGTGGGAGACCAGGGAGAAGGGATGGAACTTGGGGGGTGCTGGGGCTGTAACTCCAGGGAATGGAAGAGAGGGTAGTTGGAACATGCAGGGGGAATCAAATAATCATCTTAGGTGCTCTAATGAAGCCCTAATACCTGAGGCGAGTGGGGGAGGTCAACACCAAGACAAAATGCAGGGAGGTAGATACAATAGAATTGAAAATCAACATGTGAATGTAGGGCAATCAGCCTGGTATCTTGGGCTGTGTTCACACACAGGGGGTTATTTCAATATGATTGTTCCGAAACAACTTGTATCGAAATAATGCCTTATTTCGAAGTGACTTATTTCGAATTAGCAAAAAAGTCACTTTGAAATAAGGAGAAAAGCCGGAATCAAAATAGCAATTCCGGACAACAGTTATTTTGAAACAACTCACCGTCATTTTAAAAAAAACATGTTCAGACGACGGTTGTTTTGAAACAAGTCGTTTCAAAACCACCGTTGTTTCGAAACAACACGTTTGCACGGCATTGTTTCGAAACAACCATTGTGAAACAACATTGTTTTGCTCACAGACTAGGTTTAACTTTTTTTGAAACAACACGGTCGTTTCGGAACAATGGTTCCCCTTGTTCTGAAACAACCATGTGTCGTGTGAACAGCCGAAACCTGATTTCGAAACAACCTCCATTGTTTCAGAATAAGGAGGCTGTGTGAACACAGCTACAGGTGCCTATACATGAATGCAAGGAGCCTGGGAAACAAGCAGGAAGAATTGGTAGTACTGGCACAGACAAAGAACTATGATATAATTGGGATAACAGAGATGTGGTGTGATAGTTTGCATGACTGGAGCTCTGCCATGGATGGGTATAAGTGGTTCAGGAAGGACAGGCAGGGAAGAAGAGGGGAAGGAGTAGCACTATATGTAAAAGAGCTCTATGACTGCTCAGAGCTCCATTATGGAAGTGGAAACAAGCCAGTTGAAAATCTATAGGTTAAGTTTAGAGGGGAGAGAAGTAAGGGGGATGTCATGGTGGATGTCTGCTATAGGCCACCACATCAGAAGGAGGAGGTGGATGAGGCATTCTATGGACAACCGGCAGAAGTTTCCAGATCACAGGCCCTGGTTCTCATGGGGGACTTCAATTACCCTGACATCTGCTGGAAGGCTAATACAGCAGTGCACAGGCAATCCAGGGAATTTTTGGAGAGTGTTGAGAGCAACTTCCAGGTACAAATGCTGGAGGAACCAACTAGGAGCCTAGCACCTCTCGACCTGCTGCTCACAAATAGAGAAGAATTGATCAGGGAAGTAGAAATGAATGGCAACCTGGGTAGCAGTGACCATGAGATGATTGAGTTCCAGATTCTGATTAAAGGAATGAAGGAAAGAAGCAAAACACACACCCTGGACTTCAGAAAAGCAGATTTTGGCTCCCTCAGGGAACTGATGGGACGGATCCCTTGGGAGGCAAAAAATAAATCTGTTAGTCTTAAAGTGCCACACAACTCCTTGTTGTTTTTTTACTGGACTAGACTAACACGGCTATCCCTTTTGAAATTGATCTGAAGGGGAAATGAGTCCAAGAGAGTTGGCTTCATTTTAAAGAAACCCTACTAAGGGCACAGGAAGATACCATTCCAATAAAGGGAAAGTACAACAAATGTGGAAGGCCCCCAGAGTGGCTTAACAGAGAGCTCTGCACTGAGCTGAAGCATAAAAAGGAAGCTTACAGGAAGTGGAAGCTAGGACAGATGACTAAGGAGGCATATAAAGACATTGCTCGGGACTGCAGGGATAAAATCAGAAAGGCCAAAGGACAAATGGAGTTGCAGCTAGCAAGGGATGTGAAGGATAACAGGAAGGGGTTCTACAAGTATATCAATAACAAGAAGAGGATCAGGAATGGTGTAGGTCCCTTACTGAATGGGGCAGGAATCCTCGTGACAGAGGATGAGGAAAAAGCCGAAGTGCTCAATGCTTTTTTTACTTCAGTTTTCACAAGTAGGGTCAGCTTCCAGCCCACTACACTAGGTATGGTAGACTGGAGAGAAGAAGAGAGGCCCTTGGTGACGGAAGGTCAGGTTAGGAACTACTTAAAGAAGCTAGATGGGCACAAGTCCATAGGGACAGATAAACTGCATCCAAGGGTGCTGAGGGAGCTGGCTGTTGAGATGGCAGTACCATTGGCCATTATCTTTGAAAACTCATGGCAAATGGGGATGGTGCCAGAGGACTGGAAAAAAGCAAATATAGTGCCGATCTTCAAGAAAGGGAAAAAGGAGGATCCAGGGAACTACAGACCCGTCAGCCTCACCTCAATCCCTGGAAAAATCATGGAGCAGCTTCTCAAAGAATCCATCCTGAAACATTTGGAGGAAAATAGAGTGATCAGGAATGTTCAGCATGGATTCACCAAGGGCAAATCATGCCTGACCAACCTCATCGCCTTCTATGATGAGATGACTGGATTTGTGGATGTGGGAAGAGCTGTTGATGTGATATACCTCGACTTTAGCACGACTTTTGATAGTTTCCCACAGCATTCTCATTGCAAATTAAGGAAGTATGGGTTGGAAGCATGGACTGTAAGGTGGATAGAAAACTGGCTAGATCAACCGTTTCAGCATGTAGGAATCAATGGCTCCATGTCAAGTTGGCAACCAGTAATGAGTGGTGTGCCCAGGGGCCGGTCCTGGGGCCAGTTCTGTTCAGCATCTTCATTAATGATCTGGAAGATGGGATAGATTGCACACTTAGTAAGTTTGTGGATAATACCAAACTGGGGGAAACGATAGACACCCAGGAGGGCAGGGACAGGATTCAGGGAGACCTAGACAAATTGGAGCAGTGGGCCAATAGAAATCTCATGAGGTTCAACAAGGACAAGTGTAAAATCCTGCACTTGGGATGAAAAAACCCTATGTACTGCTACAGGCTGCCGAGTGTTCAGCCAAATAGCAGCACTGGAGAAAAGGACCTGGGAGTCATGGTGGATGGGAAGCTGGATATGAGTCAGCAGTGTGCTCTTGCTGTCAAAAAGGCCAATGGCATACTGGGCTGCATCAGAACAAGTGTTGCCAGCAGATCGAGGGATGTGATCATTCCCGTCTATTCTGCACTAGTGAGGCCACATCTGGAATACTGTGTCCAGTTTTGGGCTCCCCACTACAAAAAGGACATGGACAAATTAGAGGGAGTCCAGCAGAGGACAACAAAGATGATCAAAGGGCTGGAGCACAAGCCCTATGAAGAAAGACTGAAGGAACTATGCTTATTTAGCCTTCAGAAGAGAAGACTGAGGGGGGAGTTGATAGCAAACTTCAACTACCTGAAGGGATGCTCCAAGGAGGATGGAGCTCTACTGTTCTCAGTAGTAAGAGGATAGAACGAGGAGCAATGCTTTCCAGTTACAGCTGGGGAGGTCCCAGCTGTATATTAGGAAAAACTTTCTTACTAGGTGAGTAGTGAAGCATTGGAATAAGCTACCTAGGGAGGTGGTGGAATCTCCGTCTTTGGAGATGTTCAAGGCCCAGCTGAAGAAAACCCTGGCTGGGATAATCTAGTGGGAGTAGTCCTGCTTTTTTGGCAGGTGGTTGGACTAAATGACCTCATGGGGTCCCTTCCAACCCTATGATTCTATGAAAACAGCACTTTCAGCTGCCATCTTTATATGCTCCTGGACTCAGTCAGGTTGGGCCAAAACAGCACTTTTCGCTGTCACCTTTTCATGCCCCTGAACTCCACAGGCTGGGTCAAAGAAGCACCTTCAGCCATCACCCTTATATGCCACAGGTTCAGCATGTTGTTAATCCCCTTAGTGAGCAAACCATACAAGGAATTGGGTATCACTAGGATCTTTGGCTAAGTAAAAGAAGCATTGCTGCAGAGCAACATAGGGGAGCCAAGAACACAAAGGAAGTCTGGCAAGCAGCTTGATTAGAAAAGTTACTTTATTGCCAGGTACATAAAACTTATGAATAATTATAAAAGGAAAGAAAAATACCCAAATGGTTATAATATTAATAACCATACAAACAGACAGAAATGATCAAACAGTTACATTATTACCCAGTTTCAATTATAGTATAAGGGAAAGCTAGCCCAAGTGGATTACAGATCAGGTTTATAGAATTATAGCTAGACTAAGAGGAAAAAGAGAGAAGGAGAGAGGGTTGTCTCACCACCTGGCACAGCTCAAAGGTACCCAGGAACACTGTTCCCTCTAACGTGCGCGGCAGCGCGGCCACGCACGTTAGAAACCCCTCCCCACGCAGGGGTTTCCAGTCCCCGCGCACGGGGAGGGAGAGGCAGGCAGAGCGGCTGAGGCTCAGCCAGGGGAGTGGGGGCGGGGCCAGCCTGGGAGCGGATCAGCTGAGC
>ML682100.1:33091-52013 GCA_007922195.1 Podocnemis expansa
GGGGGGGGGGGCAGCAGAGCTCCCAGTGTGATTTTTTTCAGTTTGTTTCTCCTTTCCAAGAAGAGATTAGTCCACTATAGATGTGTCCTTAAATTTTAGTAAGATACACAGATGTGCAAGTATTATCCATTCTAAAGTAGCTGCTGGGCTGGGCCTGATCCTATAGTTTAAATGAAGTCAGTGGGAAATTTGATGGAGTAAGGATTGCAATATTTGTCCCTTTGTTAGTTTATCAAATCATAGAAAACAAGCAGCTTGCTTTTGCCTATATACTCTATGCTTATTTTTATTTTGGTATATTTAGGAAAAAACTGATCATTGCATTCAAGAATAGGTGCTGTCCTCTTGGGTGGAGCATTTGATAGTAACAAACATCTACTCTGCCTCCCCACCCCCCATTTGATGTGTATTTCACATAAAAGCAAACAAAACATTAACTGTCATAAAATAGATATATGTACATCTGTGGTTTATGGCAGACATAGCAGGATATGATGTTTCCAGAAATTTGCATTTTAGGTAAAAGGTTATGTTTCAGGCAGATCTGCACATAAAAACCGGCAGCTCTTATTTTTTCTGATTTCTCCTTTCCTGTGTGTATATAATCTAAAGAGCATGTCTGTGATTTTTTTTAAATACTACACAGTGAGGCTCAAAACAGGCTAGACAGGGATTTCTGTACACTCCACCTGTGTCCCCCACTTGTCAGCTAGTAACAGTGTTAAAGCAAATGACTGAGCACCTCCTATACCCCCCCAGACATCCCCCTGCACCACACCCCTAATTTCAAGTCATGGGGAGAATACTGCTGACAGAGATTACTTTTCCTTTAGAAGCCAACACCTCAAATTCTGTTAGACTTCATGTAGTCAAGGGCCCATCCCTCTGTGTGTCAAACAATGAGTGAATTCTGTGAAGGAACTTACTGTGTTAAACCTGATTTTAACCTTATCCATAATTACTACATTAAATTTACTGGAGGTGTGCTTCTGTTTGCAACTCACAATGTAAAAACATCAGTCTGGATAGGAGTTCTGCAGTATGATTCTCCTTGCACCTTGATATAAGCATTAAATACTTAGTTTTATGACTCCTTAAAGTGGTTGGCTTTACGGTTACTTTAATGTGAAGAGGAAAAATACTTAAGCCATTCGTTTGATATTCTTGAGCCTCTGTTCTTGCAATTAATCTCATGCTGTAACTAGGGGCTAGACAGATTTCCCTGGAGTCGGGTGATCAATGGGGCAAGCATTTGGGGGGGGGCATTGGCTGGGTGGATGAAGGGGGCCCAGGCAGAGCCCCAGATGTGTATGTGTCCTCCAACATCCTCCTTTTTGTACTTCCCTGTCCTCCTTTCCATGCTTTAGTATCCGGTAGCCCTAGTCTGGCAAAGTGGTTGAGGATTGGATGGGGGTGGGGGGGAGACAGGCCTTAACCATGGCCAAGGATCAACTGGGGGAGGGGGCAGGTTGGGTGAGCAGCTGAAGATGGGCAGGGGGGCAGGCCTAAAGCCCCACTAAGGATTGGCTGGGGGGAGTTGCTAGCTATCCAAGGGCTCCTTCTTACCTTCATGTCCTTCCTCCCTCAGGCATTCCAAAAATAGGTGACTGTCCAGATGTTAAGAGTTTGCTGCACAGATGCACACACGAAATAAAGAGCAGTTTGGGGGGGGGGGATCAAGGGGCAGTGGAGTACACAGTTATCCTTTATGTCCAGAAGTTTTTCTATATAGAATGCCTGTAGCTCAGTTGGTAGACTAACAGATTTATGATCACAGGGTCAAGCCCTGGGTTGGGTTTTTTACCTTTTGGCCTGTTGCTCCTTAGGGAAGGGTTAAATTGGGGGGAAAAAAATATATAGCAAACACTAATAAAATGAAGGAAAATAAAGTATACTGTGATCAAGATTACTAATAGTGACCAATTAAGTAAAACAAATAAAGGGTCACATTTGAACTGGCTAGGAACAATTTAGGACCATTTTTTTAAATTGTAAAATGGGCTGCTGTGCAAAATGAAAAATGAGAGGCAAGTTAATTGCTTTCACTTTAACTTTTTTATGTGCTTATTCATTTTGGAAAACTGACAAAGGCAGACAAACAGGACTGAAGAATTGAGACAAAATGTCACATAAGCATAGAATAAATTCAAATTATTAATAAAAACAATTTAAATAACTTATTAATTTTTCATTGTTCTATATTTTTCAATAATTTCCATCACGTGGAGTTGCACAAAAATTTTATTCAGAAAAAAATTTGCACACGGGTTCAAAATTTTGCACACAAGCCGTCGAACCTTAGAGGGAACATTGCCCAGGAACCAAGCTGTTAAGCTTAGGGTCTGGAGTGCTGGAGACAGGCAGAACCCCCACCACCACAATCAGCAAGAAAAAGGCAAAGTCCCAGTGGACCTGATGCAGATTTTTGGTCTAGGCATCAGAACAGATTCAGAACTAACTCAGAAATAACTCCCGTTTAGAACTTGGGTAGAGATTTTTGTAGGGAAGAAACAATGGTTCAAGGCAGAACACTAGGGTTGTTTGGGGGTAAATACTGTAATGACTTAAGGGAGTATACCAGAAGTGTTTTGTTTAGGTGGACAAGAGGAGCTGATCATTCCTGGTGATGGCTGACATTCTTCTGAGGTGGCTTACATTGAAATCAGGCAGATTCACTATGTTGGATATCAGCTGAAGAGCTATTGACTAGAATTGGTCTGATAACTGCTGAACTGGGTGTGTGCAGACATGAGTTCATCTCAGGAGCAGAGATCCCCCATCATGCAGTGCTTCCCTGTTTCACCAGTCCCCGAGTTCAGTGCAACTCCTGCCTTGGAACTTGGCTCTCCGTTCAGCATGCTAATTCTGGTTCCATCCTTGATGCAAATGAAGTTTCTGCTGTCCATTCAGTGTGCTAAAAGCTCGCATCTTCCATGTGGATGAGGCTAGAGGAGATGCCTGAATTCCAGCACCTTTGTTCAAAGGGGTTTTAGGTGTGTCTCCTACTGCCTTTCATTGTTTCTGGATTCTGGTTCAAGCAGAGGCTGGGGGTGTTGGGGGGAGGATGAGTCTCAGTGGCCCTGATTCTCCATGAACACAGAGCTACCAAGTAGCACCAAAGTGTTCTCCTGACCCCAACAGATCAGCCACATTACCAGATCAATGTATGTTTGGATCTAACCCAAAATTCCACACTACCAGACAGTCCATTAGTAGCTAAAACTAAAGGTTTATTAAACAATAAAAGACACTTATCATAAGAGAATTGTTGAATGATTTAAAAATTAATTACGTATAAGTAATTCAAAAATCCATATACATCAGGTTCACTCTTCCCTCTAAGCTTTGCAAATGTGAGTGAACACAGATCATGAAACCTGCACACACAACAAAATAAAGTGCACACACAAAAAAATCAATGTTGCTAATTTTAACACATGCAAAGAAAGTTTTTGTGGACACACATACATTTTTTGCACTCACAAATAAATTTTTTGTGCACACAGCCTTGAAAAATTACAGGGAACATTGGATTTCCAGTAGAATTTGGAATCTGTAGGCTCGTACTGTTCCTGTAGTATATATCCAGTACCTGCATACGTGTCAGTCCTTTATTTCACAGCTTCAGTTGTAGATGATTAGTTCCAGAGCTAGGTGGTGGCTGTAGACTGCAGCCTGGCACAGGGGTGTCGTCTCCCTCACCACCCAGCCAGCAGTGGGGGAGCCAGCATGGGGTCCCCTTCCCCTGCTGCCTGGCTAACAGTGGGGAAGCCGGGCGCAAGGCTTCTTTTTCCCTGTGCCCAGCCAGTAGTGGGGGACCTGGCATGCGGATAGCTTCAATCCCTCCTCCCCCCAGCCAGTCTTCTGAACCCTGGCCATTCCTTCCAGTGTGCCATGCACCCTGGGTGGAAGAAGGTCAAATATTGTTAAATCGATATAACAGTTATATCAGTATAACATGTACATCAATATATCAGTATATCAGTATAACATGTACAATATAACGGGTTTGATTTAACAGTCATATTGATATAAAACTGGGTTTTATAGTATCGAAATGACTTTCCTTATACCAAAATGAGGGGGCCAGAGACATTTCTGCCATTGGGCACGGCCCTGAATGTGATGAGCAGTGCCCAGAGTCCCACTGGGGAATGGGAGCCAGAAGGGCTGTTTTAGATCTCTCACTCTTCCATGCGCCCAGGCATGTAGCCTAGGGCAGAGCACAGCAGGAAATGTAAACCACTGGGTTCTGCTGCATCTGGAGGCACCTTTGCTCCCCAGCAAGTCAAGTGCTATTTTGGGGGGGCTTGGGAGCTGGGCATGGATGGGGATGGGAGGAAGGAAAAGAAAGGGGTTGGGGCCAGAGTGCATGGCCAGTATCAGTATTTTTCCCAGGACTTGAAATTAGGGGGGTGTGTAGTGGGAGGTGTAGGAGGTATTGGGTGTGCTCACTAAATTGGTATAACACTATTGCTAGCTGACAACTGGGGTGGGGTGTTGTGAAATTCAGCAGGGGCTGTAAGAGGGGCATGGGGGGGTGTTAGGGAAATTCCCACATGGTGTGGAGGTGAATAAAGGGGCTCAGGGCCAGAGTGTGTGGGACCACTGATGCAGAAAGAAAGGGCCTTGAGGCCAGGGTGTGCAGCAAGGCTGTAGGTAGCAAGGAAAGGGACTCGGGTCTGGGATGCATGGGACCATGGACATGGAAGGAAAGGGGCTTGAGGCTGGGGTGTCCAGTGCCAGGGCAGGGGGTGGAAGGCAAGAACAGCACCAAGGTGTGACGGAGGCAAGGACTCTGGGCTAGGAGTGCACAGCCAGAGGAGGGAATGTGTGCATGGACAGCTGGATAAGGGAGAAAAGGGGAAGGTGAATGGGGTTAGTGGTGGAGAGGAAAGTGTATGCAGCAGATGGTAGGTGTGGGGTGGGGAAGACAGCGTAGCCTGCATCTAAAATCTCCTTCCACTAGCAACACCCCTGCTGATGGCAACATTCTACGAATAACAGCTCAGGTGATTGCACCAACCTGGAAGTATTTGGCTGGTTTGTCAGCACAACAGGGGGAGGAGTAAAGGCAGTGCCAGTGCACCCTATGAAAGGGATAATGCAGGGGTCAGCCACCTTTGCCAGCCCTTGTGCCAGTCCTGCCCACTGCACTTTCAGTGGGTGCTGGAGCAGAACCAAAAGGGGGCAGAGCCAGGCTTCTGGTTTGGGGCTGGGGCCAGAACCCATCCCCACCAGTGGGTGGCCTCCAGGCATCAGGGTTGGGGCTGGCTCCTGCCAGCAGCAGCAGATGGCCTCAAGGGCTTGGGGGCATGACCAGGCAGAGTTTCATGTCTGTACACATGTATGATGTTGCCAGGGCTGTCCTTAAGGAGGGGTGATCACCCCAGACCCCATGGTTCCCTGGGCCCCATGCTTTCTTGCTCAGGTCCTGTACCACTGCCCCCCATGGATGTTCTGTCCCCTGCCCCCTCCCCGCTGCCTTCAGCACAGATCCAGCAGCAGTGGGGGAAGAGAAGGAGAGTAGGAGCGTGCAGAGCTGGCCTCTGTTCCTAGCTCGCCCCACTCCCAGAACAGGGAAGAGCCGGCCCAGGGGCAGAGCGGGCCAGCCCTGAGGCTGGACTTCACTCTCTCACCCCTCCTGGGGGCCAGCTGTTCCACCCTAGTGGTGGTGGGTTGGCCCAGAGGCAGGGCAAGAGACGAGAGCCCAGCCCCCAGCCCACCCCTCTCCACCATCCGCTCAAGGGAGGCGCAGCAGTGTGGAGCTGGCCTGCACCCCCTCCACCATGGGAAGGGGGGGCATGCACAAGCTAACTGGCCCCAGGCCACACATTCCTCTGGGGACAGCCCTAGATGTTGCAGTAAATATGCTGCTGTCACAGTGATGTAGAGCCTGCCATGTGCATTATAAAATGCCTTACATGACAAACTGTGCACTAGACAATACATACTTCCACTGTAAGGCTGAACAGGAAAGACACACAGATTACATTACTAGGATGTATAAGGGGTGCAGCATGTCACAGGGGCAGAACCAAAAGGTTGGGAGCTGGGAGCGAAGGGTCTCCTTTTTCATGTGTCCCTGTGCTTTGCAGGGATCTTTGGTGATTGGAGGAACCATCCTTCAGAGGCACAGAGCCAACAATTTGACACCATTTACTGGGAGTAGATGGGCAATTTCTGCATGTACCTTCCCCAGGACTGACAGGTTCAAACTTCAGGCCCCAATCATAGGTGCCCAAATACACCAGCCCTGTGCCAGCCATGTTCTGTTGTGCTTATTGTGCCCCAGGACTCCAGGAGATGCTCCCTGGTGACATCTGGGAGTTGCGGCTCAAGCACCAGAGACCTAAGCTGCATTTCTGCACAGAGCTGCTCCTGGTGCAGTGCAGGGGTGTTGGTGGCAGGGCATACATAGCTTATTATATTAGCTCTTACTGCCTTCCCAGTGCTGCATTGGGGGTGAGTCTACCTCATAGCACATATTTGCTGCAATGAGAAATAAACACTGTTTGGATTAGCAATGTGTCTGAGACTCCGTACTCCCATGTCCCCAGCTGTGCCTCAGAGCACACTGGATTCAATCCTTAGCAGGCAAGTATGGAAAGCACCAGTGGCAGATGAGGCAACAGGTCCCCTGGCTTCATGGCTGTGGCTTAAGGTTTCATGCAGGCAGGTGTCCCAAATTACTGCCTGCCAGGCGGCCAGGCTGTGAGACAGCCTTGCCATGGCACTGATCATGTAATGACACTTTGCTCGACTCACATCCTCAGCTCTGCTATAGGTACAGGCTAGCCCAGCTCACCCCTTAATGCTTCAGTCATCTGCCTTCAAAGTGTGTGAGGATAGCAGGACCCATTGTGATCTAGTTTGACCCTCTCCAGTCTCATGCAGGGTCGAGAATGGCCCCACAATCGTTCCAAGAGCCAAGACTCAGAAAAAAACAGCTCATCTGGACTGAAAAAGCCCAGTAACAGAGAATCCTCCAAAACCCCAGGAAGAAGGGTCAAAGACTAATTGCTGTCACTGTTAAAAACTTCCTTCAGGTTTCCTGTCTGTGCTTCTTTAGCTTCAACAGACAAATAACTTGGATCTTCAAAAACCTGAAGGTCACATGGCCTGCTGTGAAATCTGTTTTGCCACATAGAGGTGTGACATCAAGACCATAACACAAATCTAAGTCCAGAGGAACACTCCTGAACACCATCCACACGGGCAGCTTTTCTCACAGCTGTAGGATTCTCTCAACATTGCTTTGCTCACTCCAGGAGCTCAAACCACAGCTGTGGCCTTGACAAAGAAGTCCTCAGTCACTGGCCATGTTTCCCAGGCAGCATGCAGCAGCCCCTCCCCTGTTGGAAATAATGAATGAATTCTTGAGATTAGAGGTTTGTTGTATGGATCATCCACTGAACAAGTTCCACAGCCCATGTGCTGCTGAAAAACTTCCTAGCCATCTGAATTTTTTTCATAGCAGTTCAGGGGCATTTGATTATTTCTGTATCCCAGGCAGTATCAGGGCCAGCTGAGGACAGAAAGGGCAAAAAAGGGTGTGGAAATAATACATCCCTGTTTAGGTTCTTTTGATTCAGGGGAAATGTTTTCAAGCATCCAATAAATTGGAGATATCGATTCTGGGAGGAAGTCTGAGGGTGTGGGGAACTGGGGGAAAAAGGCTTGTGTTGCACTGAGAGGAAAGAGATCAATGAGAATTGAAATGGGGGCTCAAGTGAAGCAGAGTTATAGGTAGAGGAAGGGGAAAGGTGGCAAAGTGTGAAGGGCGACATGGTGGTGAGGGACAGGGACATATCAGCAGCACACTCTTGTTCCACTGCATATATGAGAATCAGGGAGGCCATGCCCCAGTGTGCATTTTAGCCCCCCACTTACAAGAGAAGATCTAGGACCCCCATCTTTCTTGAGGAGTCTGACTACCCCTGTCATAAATAAGGATCAGAAGAAGTGTTGCCAGCAGATCGAGGGATGTGATCATTCCTCTCTATTCTGCACTGGTGAGGCCACATCTGGAATACTGTGTCCAGTTTTGGGCTCCCCACTACAAAAAGGACATGGACAAATTAGAGAGAGTCCAGAGGAGGGCAACAAAAATGATCAAAGGGCTGGAGCACAAGCCCTATGAAGAAAGACTGAAGGAACTAGGCTTATTTAGCCTTCAGAAGAGAAGACTGAGGGTGAATTTGATAGCAGCCTTCAACTACTTGAAGGGATGCTCCAAGGAGGATGGAGCTCGACTGTTCTCAGTAGTAACAGAGGACAGAACAAGGAGCAATGCTTTCAAGTTACAGCTGGGGAGGTCCAGGCTGGATATTAGGAAAAACTTTCTTACTCGGAGAGTAGTGAAGCATTGGAATAAGCTACCTAGGGAGGTGGTGGAATCTCCGTCTTTGGAGGTGTTTAAGGCCCAGCTGGACAAAACCCTGGCTGGGATAATCTAGTGGGAGTAGTACTGCTTTTTTGGCAGGGGATTGGACTAGATGACCTCATGGGGTCCCTTCCAACCCTATGATTCTATGAGTCTATGATCCAGGCATCCCTTCTCAATGGTAGTCTGAGCCCCCATTCCCGTGATCCCTTTCATAAGCCAGGATCAGGGAACCCCTTACCTTTTGAGATGTCTGAGTCCCTGCCTGTATATTCCTCTATGTGTGCTGACATCTGGGGAACACTTACCCATCAGTGTGGGGTCTGATTTCCCTCCCTGTCTCCACTGTAGTAGCAGAGAGCATGTGGATGTCCACTTCCCTGTCTCCTGCATATGTGCTAGGATTTGGGGGACAGGCAGGCAGTTCCCTCTGGAGGGCTATGTCTACACTTAAAGTGTTAATTCAAATTGACTGAATTTGAACTAATCAATTCAAACTAATAATTATTCATTCAAATTCAGCCAATTTGAATTAACATGGCCACACTAGAAACTCCAATCCAAACTAGCATGTCCATGGACTGGACACTAATTTGAATTGGAGGAGGGGCACCATGGGAGATGTGGCAACATGGCTCCCAAGAAGGGCCACGCCACCACCCAACCCCCTCCCAGGCTCTAGCCTTTTGAGTGCGGCACAGGGAAAAGCATCCCCTGCCCATCTCGAGCCACGGTGCAGCTACATCAGAGCAGGGGATGCTTTTCCCCATGCTGGGCGCGGGATGCTAGAACCTGGCAGGGGATGTTTTCCCCTGGCCAGGCGAGGGGAGAAGGGATTCCCCCTGCCCAAGGCAGCATAGGGAAGGGATGTCCATGCCAGGCTGGAGGTCAGCTTGGTAGTGTGGGAAAGGGATCCCCGTGCCAGGCTGGAGCTGTGCTCTCCAGGCTGGGGACAGGGACCCACATTCACAGCTCCAGCTCTGCCTTCCACACAGGGAAGGGGTCCCTGCACTGGGCTGGAGCCCTGCTGGCCATGTGCGGGGATGGGAGCCCCGGTAGCTGATGTAATGATGGTATCCCCAAGCGTGGCTGGAGCCCCGCTGGCCACGTGCAGGGATCCTGTCCCTGCACCAGCTAGCACAGCTCCAGCTGTGTGCAGGGATCTCATCCATGGGTGCAGCCAGCAGGGCTCCAGGCTGATGTGGGGATCCCTTCCCAGTGTAGCAGGCAGAGCTGGAGCCTTTTGTGGGGGTCCTGTTCCAGCACATGGTCAGAATGGCTCCAGCCACACTCAGGGATCCCATCCCCACATCTGGGGAGCATGGCTCCAGCCATGGGTGTGGGTTCCGTCCCTGTGCATGGCCAGTGCGGCTGCAGCCACTCATGGCATTTCCTTCCTGAGCCCAGGGAGCATGGCTCCAGCCCAGTGCAGGGATCTCTTCTCCTAGCTAGGGGAGTAAACTGCAGCTCCGTGTCGGGATACCTTCTCCCCGTGCCCAGGGATCCTGTCCCCAAGCGCAAGGAGCACAGTTCCAGCCCCACATGGGGATCCCTTCCTTGTGCTGGCAAGAAAGGCTGAAGCAGCCTCCAGGGATGCCTTCCCCAGCCAGGGGACAGGAACCCCATTGTCCCCAGTCCAATCTGGCTCAGTGGTCCTGGAGGCACCTTTGGGGTTCCTGGCCCCAGGTCCTGGAGGTCCAGGGTCCTATGCACCCTAGGAGGAAGGTCAATCCATGTCAATTTGAACTACCAGTGAGTTTGAATTGGCATGACCACACTGCATCAATTCAAACTACTGGGTTCAAGCTGACCATGACTTTGAGGTCAAACAAGGTTTGACCACTTCAAAGTCAGCTTTCATTAATTTGAACTAAGGAGCTTCTGTGTTCAAATTGATGAAAGTGAGTGTGACCATGCACCTAACTGAATTTCTATTGATTGTCATCAATATGAATTCTATTATAAGTGTAGACATACCTGAGGTGCCTGAGCCTCTCTATCTACCCATCTGAGTGTGGGGCTGAGAACCGAATGCTCTGGAGCATGCAGCAAGAACATTGTTGTAACTGAGGCGAGAAGCTGAGAACAGCCATGCTCAAAGCATAGCCCAGGACTGCAGAGGGAGGAGATGGGAACACCCCTGACAGGATTGGAGCAGCTCACACCTTTCCAAGCAATGGTTCCAAGCTTTGTTCATCTCCATTAGGTGCTTTTCTACAGCTCTGACCAGCCCACTGAGACGGTCATGACTCTCACCGTGGTTCATACCTTGTGCACAAGTTCATGCCTTTAATGAGTTCATGCTTCTGAGCAACTCCTCTCCTCTCAGCATTGGCCAGTGCCAAGGATCTGGATGGAGCAAAGCAGTTGCTGCTGACCAGGTTTCAGCCCATGTTTAGTGGGGATTACTTCCCTTCCACAATTCACATTGCAAAGACATTTTGATTCAAAGGATGTGCTGAAATCTGTGTAGTTATACAGAGCAGCGGGGAGGCAGTGACATCTTCCTGCTTGGAGTCCCCCTGCTGGAGGTTGGCCATGGAGGGGGGGCTCTGTGGATTTGACGATTCTGGCTTGGAGGCTGATGGGCTCCCTGCCCTGGAAGGCATGGAGCTCTTTATTGTAGGGACAGCTAGTGGCATGTGCTCCCCCTGACACTGCCTCACCTCTCGGACCCAGGTGTAGTCCTGGGGCAGGGCATTGGTCTTTATTCACACCTGCTCCATGGTGGGCCTGTGCCCCTTTGTAGCCTGAGCCTCTGAGATGTCTGCATCTATCTCCCTGTTGCAGTGGCTGACCCACAACAGGGAGAGGATCTCCTTGGTCTCCCAGATGGAGAGGCAGCTGAGGAATGCCTCATGGTCCCAAACAGGATCCCTGTGTTGTTCCTGGCTCTCAGTGCTGTCCTGGAACATGGTTGCCTGCACTGCTGCCAACAGCCTGCTCAGGCAGGGTGTGCTTGTGGGGGTGGGGAGGGGCAGTGGCCAGGACAGGCACTTACTTCCTTTTGCCACGCATCCTGAGAGGAAGAAGGTTGAACCACATTTAATTTGAACTAATGGTTAGTTTGAACTAACACGGCTTCATTGGGTTAGTTCAAATTAATAGGTTATGTAACACCCACATGGCCAGATTGAGTCTGCCTTGCAGGCGGCTCTGACCAGAGAAAGGGTGTGCATGGGAACACAGCAAGGAGAGCCCCTTTGCCCCAGGGGCACCTGTTCCAAACCCCCAGAGTGACCACACACACACTGGGATAGCGCAGGGATTATGGGAATGGGGAAGATTTATTTACAGAGGTGCAAAGGGGAAACCCGCAGGGGAGATGGGGCAGCAGTGACACAGAGTAAACAGCTAACACAGGGCCCTGCAAGGCCCAACAATAGAGCAGGCTGGAGGCAGATGTGAGCTCTGCTTCTGCACCATGAGTTCAGGAGTCCCAGCACAGTTCCAGTCCAGAGTTCAGTCCAGCAACTCCTAGTCTTCGGTGCCAGCACTTTCCCAGCAAAAGAAAACCCTCTGATGCCTCTTCTGCTGCTCTCTGCTAACCCAGAGGGGCCCCCTCCCCACGTAACTAACTACAACCTCCCCCCTGAGTTCCAGGTGCTGTACTCACAGCCCCACAGCTCCAGATGGCCAGTCACTGGATCCTGCTCCATCCTTGGGCGACTCTCGCCAGCACAGTGTCCTTCTGTGGGTGCTGGCCTGGCATCCCAGGTCAGCCGCTCTGTCTTCCCTGGCTTCAGGCAGGGTCTCTCCCTCTGCTTCCTTCCCAGGCCTCTCGCTGCAGCTCCAGCCCCCCTCCTCAGCTCCACAAGCTCTCCCATGGGGCAAAAATTTAAACAAACCATGCTTCTTAAAACCCCAGGGGGGGTTACACTTAGTTTGAATTAAAAGCAGGTTTTACAAGTTTAAATTCATTGTTCATTACTTTGAGCTAAGTAATGAAAGTCAGTGTGGCCATGAACTAATTTAGTTCAAATTAAGCCTCCTTAATTCAAACTAAATTGCAGATGTAGACATACCCTGACTGAAATATTAAATATCATGCATTGATTTGCTATATACTCACTTAAAATAACATTCTAATCAAGAAAGTAGTGTTTGTTTTGTCTAAAGCTGTGTGAACTTTAAAGAGTGTTTGTGAGCAGAGCTAGGACACTGTTGTTTCTTTGACAAATGGGTGAACTGGTGGCTATGAACCTACAGTGATTGGGGAAGGGCCCAATCTCTGCAGTTTGGAAGTTCCCAGTGTGGGATCTGGGGGGTAGGTGTTTCTCTGGGGGCTGGGGATTTTCACTGGGTCCCCTGAGTGGCTGAAGAGTGTACACCCACCAGCTGGGACCAGTTACATGCAGGAGGCTAGTGTGAACTGACCCAAGAGTGGGTGGCCACCTAGCAAAACAGGGTAAGTCAAGGTCCAAGGACTGGCACTCAGGGAGGCACAGCGGCACACCTCACCAGATTCTTGGAGGGGAACATCACACCCTTGGAATGTAACTGTGTGGTTTAATGAAAAGTATGGCATGAAAAATATTTTTGAATGCTCATAGCAGGCTCTACATTATTGTTACCATTGCATGTTTCCAGCAACATCAAATATATGTATAGATATAAAAATTATTTCACATGGCTCCGATAGGGGCAGGCAGCCAAAGCTACATCTGACCCAACCAGCAAAAGGTAGGCATAATAGAACAATGGACTATCTAAGCAGCTGTAGCACCTTAGCTTAAGAGGGGCAGATCACCTGCTCCTCTTTCTGGCCAGGATCAATCACCTGACCCCAGGAAGGAGGGGTGGAGTAAGGCTGGGTAATAAGAAACAGACACACTTTGAACCGATTGAAGCTTTTTGTTTTGGACTCCATCTGGTAAGCAGCCCTAAAGAGTGGGCCCTGTCCACGGCAGAGAGGCCAGAGACTGGCTTAAAACCTTTAAAGCCAGTGATGCTCCCCTTCCAGAATTTGATCTGGGGTGCCATTGTGCCTCCCCTATCTCCACTCCTAGATCCTGACTTTCCCTGCTTTGACAGGTGGACAAGCACTCCTGGATCAGTCCATACCAGCCTCCTGCATTTAAATCAGTCCCAGGCAGTCGGGTGCATTCTCCAGCCAAACAGGGGTTGGTCCCCCAGTGAGCACCCCCAGATTCTAGATACCACACCAGGAACTTCCATCCTACAGAGATCAGGAACTTCCCAGATACCTGTAGGCTCATATGATCCATTTTCCCAGTTTTACAAAGGAACTGGAAAGCCCCAGTTTTTGCTCATTCATACTCGCTAAAGTTCACACAACTCTAGATAAAATAAATACTAGTTTATTGATTAGAACACATTTTAAGAGAGTATATAGTGAATCAATACACAATCATTTAATAAGGCAGTCAGGAGTTAACCACTATCAGACTTAAAATATAAAATGCATTCTAACCTAAAGGTTACTGTTGTAGCCTAATCTCATCATTCTTACACACAAAATTGGCTCCTGGTGGTTTTCAGTCAGTCTTTGACCTCCTGGCTATGTGGATAGGCTCACTCCCTTGTAACTGTTTTACAATGGAGATTCTCAGGCCAAAAGCCTTTTCACAGTCCCATGTCCCACAACCCCCTATCCTCTCCCACTTGCTGCTAGATGATTCTCTTTGTTCCATCTGAGCTAGTGTGCTCAATTTGCATTTCCTTTGTCATGTACCTCTTTAGTCTCCACACTGAGAGACAGCCCTGATTGTCTGCTGCCCCTGAGCCATGTGAAATACATGCATACGTGTCGTGTATCTGCGCACGTACATGATGCTGCAGAAAATATGACATCAGAACAATAATGTAGAGCATGTTATGAACATACAAAAAACGAACCTCACATGGCATAGATGGCATCAAATCATAAAATTACACTGCCAAAGTGAACAGGAAAGTTACACAGATCATACCCCAGGAATGGGAGCATATGCATCCCATGACACAGCCAAACTTGAGTGGTAAACTGAACATGATTGAACAAGTAGCCTTAGTTTAGGATGAGGCTGATCTTTTCTTTGATTGTGATATCTCCCTGACTGATTAAGAGTCTGACTTTATATTCATTTGAGATATATATACTCACATAAAATGCTGTTTTAAGCAATAAATTTATGATTGTTTTGTCTAAAGCGGTGTGGATTTGCAAAGAGAGTGGAAGCGTGAACAGCTGAGTTGAAGCAAAGACTAATTAATTCTTTGTTAAACTGGTGGAACAGAGTAAATGATCTTGCAGTGCACAGGAAGGGTCTTGGTTGCTGCAAAACCAAAATTCCCAGACTTGCATCTGGAGGCTGGGAGTGCTCGCTGGGGAACCAACCCATGTGTGACAAGCTGCTTCCCAAATCCCATCCAATGTGCCTCTATGACCTCCAAATTCCTACTCCTGAACCCCCTTTGCCCTCCTTTGCTAAGTGACCACTCACTCTTGAGTCAGTCCACTCTGGCATCTGGCATGCAACCCGTCCCAAGCAGTGGATATATGCTCTACGGCTACTTGAGGACAGTCCATCAGCAAGCACCCCAGGTCCCCATTACCACACCAGGAGCCACTGTTTACAGAGGTTGGGAACCACTACCAATCACCAAACACTCAAGTCCAGCCAATTAAGAAAGAAATGGATTGTGCCCAGCCTTCTAAATTCACACCCTTTAAAGATCAGACAGCTTTAGAGAAAACAACTACATGTTTATTGATCAGGTTATAATACTAAGTGACAATATGGCCAATCATGGCAGAATCACAATACAAATGAGTCAGGAGACACTCCAAGGAAATAAAGGTAAACTATGCATGCTAACCTAATATCTCTACTTAAACTAACCAAACAAGTCCAAACAAGTTTATGCTCAAGGCCTGTGTTCACACACAGAGAGTTAAATCAATTTAACTTAAATAGAGTTTAAAAGATTGACATAAAAATCATTAAATTGATTTAAGCTAAATTGATTTAACAGATTCACACTAGAAAGTCAAATTGAACTAGTATGTCCAGGGACAGGACTTGCTAGTTCAATTTAGGAGACAGACACCATGGTGTGCCAAAATGGCCCCCTAGAAGGGCCATGCCTCCATCCAATATATGAATAGAGAAAAGCACCCTGGGAAGGAGAAGGGCAAAACTGTTAAATCGAAACAGCCGTTAAATCAGGGGCATCGCTGGCCAGGGGAGGCACTCAGGGCACGGTCCAAAGGCCCTGCCACTGGTCCGCAGGCCCCACCCCCTGGCCAGGGACAGGGCCAGGCGCCGCCATGCACCCCTGGCCACTGCCGGTTCCACTGCGCCACCGCTGGCGGCTGGGCCCCACATCCCCGTCCAGGGATGGGGCTGCCACAGCTGCTGGTGTAATGTTAAGACCAGTTACCTATCAAGTTTTGTAACCTTGGCTGTACTTTGGCTGTACTGCACATGCTCAGATCTGGTGGGCATGCTCAGTAAAGTTCCCTGTTGCTTCTTTAGTGAACTTCTGCCCATACTTGCTATCATTTTTTGCTCCCTCTTTTTACAGGTGTTGAATGTGGATCAAAATGAGTGAGTTTGGTGTGCTGGCTGGGCAGTGTGTGATCAGGGGGCAAAATGTGACTGTTCTGGGTGTTTGGGCACTCTGGTGGAGGGGCAGGAGCTGCGCAAGGTGACAAATCAGGGGATGCCGGGGGAGAATGCAGCATCCAGCCGAGGGCTGAGGGCTGCCAGGTTTTAGAAAAGTGCCACAAAGTCTCCATTCACAGGGACAGGGGCTGTAATATTGACCCCACTGGGAGAGTTCTCTCCCCTGATTGCAAACATGTGTTGGGGGTGCTTCATTGTTCTCACTCTATTGGGAAAAAAGTGTTTTTCTGAGACATGCTGGCTTCAAGAAGCCAGCTTCTCCTCTTAAAGGCACAGGCATCCCAATATCTTATGCCATCAGCACCTGTATTTCTGATGTGTTATTTTATTGTGATTATTAATTCTCACACTTTAAACTTTTACAGCATAAGAATTTTTTTTCATTTGTTCCAGATTGCCCAATTGCTTGTCCTGCTATGAATACTTGATTTGCCATTGTTCCACAAATGAAGATTCCCTTTTTTTGTGCTTATTGATTTTCATATCTGTATGCAATTACAGTTACGTTTTAATATCTGTTATGTTACTGATAACACTCTTGCTGTATTTTAATAAATATTGAAGATTTTTGCATGCAATTTGTTTTATAGTAATGTTTTCTTATGATACATGCATCCGCTTATATTATTACCTGTGTATTACAAGTTTCGAGAAGGCACCTGCATCTCCACTATGAAATGAACTAGACTCCTGTGGTTCTCATTTGCACTTGCTAAGTCACAGAGGGGGAGTCAAGCCACATTCAGAATCTGTTATTCCAGGGTTAGGTATGTGGATGTCCCTCCCATGGAATGTGAGACCTGCCTGGTCTCTTGTGACACAGTTTCTATACTGTGTGTATTTGTAACAAACAGTTTGGATTTAGAGAAGGTCCATTCCAGTTCTGTCTTCTATAGTACTCTTACATATGCAAGAGTATAACAGAATGACAGTCTTTGTCTTTTCCAGTTGTATTAAACCAATGAAAGCCATGCCCCCCCCCGACAGTGTTTTTGTCAGACTTGCAAATTCATGCCTGTGTTTGGTTTGTAAATCAAACCAAGCTTGTAGTCTTGTGGCATTTAAACACCAATAGACTGATTCTTGCCTGAACTTTTATGCAAGACAATCCCACTTGGTGAGATGCTTTGAAGAGAGGTAATTTTCAGAATGGGATGAAAAGTACAGCCATTTCAGTTCATCCCATTCGGTGAAGACTTATAATTCTTTTTCTTGATGGGACCTGATGGCCAAACCATGTTTAAGCTGTGACTTCACAAGTGACCTGAATAAATCTTCTGGCAAACTGTTGTTTTTCTACCATCAAAGCTTTTATCTTAACTGAATTTGTAAGACCAGTGGCCTTTGTGTGTTGATGGATCACAGTCACGGCAACAAAGCAGTGCACATCATGCATTTTTCTGCTTCCTACATTTGCTGCTGAGTACTCAAGGCATGTTTTAGATAAAATATAAGCTGTCATGTACACCAAGCCTTATCAAACTTGCCTTCATGATTTTCAGAGGACTGAACCGAACCAAGCTATATATTATTTCTTCTTTAGACTCTTTTCTGAAGGTGACGAAAATGATTAGAAATCAAGACCTTCAATAATTTTTAGGTTGTCTGTGTTGGAGAAATATTAAAAATACATCAGTTTCCTTTGATGTTTTTCATACTACTTATCATGCAGTATAGGTAAAAAAAAAAAAAAAAAAAAAAGATGAAATGGGTTTTTGTATATAAATGAGTGTTTTGTTCCTCACAGGTTATAGTAAATCTGCTAATGAGGATATTGGGGGGGGGTGGCGGATCCTCCTTAAGCTAATGAACCCATGTCTGCACACAAAATTTTGAATTACTTCTCAGAGTAACTCTATCCTCTATTTATAAAATTGAACTCAAAATTAAGAAACATCTTTCTTCGCTTCAGAGCTCTCACCAAGAAATGCCAACCATAGCCATTTATTATCACTTTAAATTGTCAATATGCAGAGACTGACTTTGGTATGTTTCCTTGTGTTGATTTTTTTTATGAAAACATTCCTACTGTCATGTCTAGACCCACTATTTCTTCCCTAAAATAAATGATTAATAATCTGTTCTCCTGCATCGGAGACCCCATCAGGTTATTACATAACTTTACATCCTAGTTCTTCTGTCTGATCCGGACGTGATTTCTGTGTCCACCACTCTGATTGGAAGACTGTATTTGCTCTGACCCATGAACTGCAGTGAGTGTCCAGAGCCCCCACCCCCTGCACGGAGCTCTTTTTTTCTTACTTAAAAGATGGCTCTTGTACTCAAACTATGGCACAGTTCCCCAGGATTATACTGGAACAAGTGTACTAATGTAAATCGTTTAGAAAATAAAATTTGTTTTGTTTATTAGAGAAATTTGGTGACATCAAGGTTTGCACCACTGGGATATGATGAGCATAATTTCCAAGAGAGTTCTATAGACATAAACAGATATTGTAGGTAAGTTTCTGATCCCAGTACAATTATAATCAGTTTGCAGAAACATATTTAAGGAATGAGGACATCAGTAAAGTAGAAGTAAATGAAAAGGCCATGAAGAAGTTTCGCACAGAGGTTGCTGTTGTTTTACTGAAGGAGTCAGGTACAAGATTTTCTATTAATATTGCAAAGTGAAGCATATTAGTAGCTGAGATGTGAGAATTACCATTATGATGTGTATGAATAAATTCCTGTTGAGCGTGTGATATTTACTATGAGTTTTTCTCTTCTCTTTGGGGGATATGGATAGAGCTATGGATGCCAAGAAAACTTCCTAGAGACTTAACATTGTCAACATTCCAAATCAAGACTATGATTAGCTCACTCCTAAAACTTTGTTAAAGAAGCATGGGCACAGCTTGTTAACAAATTGTTTGTTAAATAATCTATGATACAGATAAAATGA
>ML682100.1:57013-78166 GCA_007922195.1 Podocnemis expansa
TATTTGTGTGGCTGGGAACTAAACTACACTGTTAACTGAGCCACTTTTGTTGTGTTCTTTATTCCTTTATCTGTCTATTTTCTGTGTTATTGTTCCAAAGAGAGTAATGGAGAACGAATTTTTTCATTGAATTTGTCTCAATAAAAGATTTTGGTTCAAACCAGTGGTGCTTTTTGTCTCTCCCCCTCCTCACAGTGTATCTAAAGGACACTTATTTGGGGGCTTATAAAGCACCCATCGCAAACAGCGAGCAGAGAGAAGAGGCAATTTTAAATCCTCTCCCTCTCCTGCTGCACAGGCTGTACTGGTTTAATAACGAGCAATATCTGCAGGGTATTGATAAGTATTGTGTGTCTATGTGTTTAGTGGATAAAGTGAAGCAAGGCATCTTGCACAGGTTGAGGCATTTAGATCAGGGGAATAGATTGGCAGGTCCATTGTCTGGGTCTGGGAATCAGGATGGGGAACGTCCTCTGCCCCATGGGTCAAGGACTTCGTAGGCAGCCATAGCAGGTGTAGGCTTTGGATTCCACCAACCCCCAGGATGTTTAGGTGGGCATTGTGCACCGCCTACAGACATGTATGCTACAAATTCAGTTACATAGGGGTGACTCGTTTCTAGGTCAAATTTCCTCATTTTCCACTGACTTTTCACTTAAGCACAGATCAATACAGACAATCATAGAGTCATAGAATCATAGGTTTGGAAGGGACCTCATAGGTCATCTAGTCCACCCCCCTGCCAGAGGCAGGACCTCTCCCACTAAACCATCCCAGGCATGGTTTTTGAGAGCCGGGCCTCAAACACCTCCAAAGATGGAGATTTCACCACCTCCCTCAGCAGCTAATTCTAAGGCTTCACCACTGTTCTATTAAAAAAAAAAATTTTAATATACAGCCTCGTCCTCAGTAACCACAACTTTCGACCATTGCTCCTCGTTCTGTCCTTTGTTATTCCGAAGAACAGTCGAGCTCCATCTTCCTTGGAGCATCACTTCAAGTAGTTGAAGGTTGCTACCAAATACCACCTGAATCTTCTCTTCTGCAGACTACCTAAGGCTAATGCTTTCAGTCTTTCCTCATACGGCTTGTGCTCCATCCCCATAATTTTTCTGGTTGCCCTCCACTGGACTCTATCTAGTATGTCCCTGTCCTTTTACTAGGGGGGAGCCCAAAAATGAACACAGTATTCTATATGTGGCCTCACCAGTGCAGAATTGGGGCGGAATGATCACATCCCTTGATCTGCTGGTAAAACTTCTTTTGATGCAGCCCAGTATGCCATTGGCATTTTTGGCAGCAAGAACACACTGCTGACTCATCTGTAGTTTCACATACACCATGACCCCCAGGTCCTTTTCTACACTGCTGCTACTTAGCGGAATGTTCCCCAGGCAGTAGCAGTGCATGGGGTTTTTCAATCCAAAGTGCAAAATTTTAGACTTGTCCTTATTGAACCTCATAAGATTTCAATTGGCCCACTGTTCAAATTGATCTGGGTCTCCCTGAATCGTGTCCTTGACCTCAAACATATCTACTGTTCCCCCCCTGCTTGGTGTTATCTGCAAAATTCCTGTGAATGCAGTCTATTCCATCATAGAGATCATTGATGAAAACATTGAACAGAACCGGCCCCAAGACCGACCCCTGGTGAACAGCACTCATGACTGTTTGCCAGATAGACATGGAACCATTGATTCCTACCCGCTGAAACTGTTGATCTAGCCATTTTTATAGCCACTTTATAATCCATCTATCAGACCCATACTTCATTAATTTGGCAATGAGAATGCTGTGGGAAACTGTATAAAAAGCCTTTCTAAAACCAAGGTATATCACATCAACTGTTCTTCCTGCATCCAGAAAACCAGTCTTATGATCATAGAAGGAGATGAGATTGGTCAGGCATGATTTACCCTTGTTAAATCCATGCTGACTGTTCCTGTTCACTTTATTTTCCTCTGTTTGAGGATGGATTCTTTGAGAATCTGCTCCATAACTTTTCCAGGGATTGAGGCAAGGCTGACAGTTCTGTAATTCCCTTGATCCTACTTTTTCCATTTCTTTAAAATAGGCATTACATTTGCTTTTTTCCAATACTCTGGCAACTCCCCCGTTCGCCATGAGCTTTGAAAGATAACGGCTAGCAGTGCTGCTATCTCAGCGGACAATTCCCTTAGCACCCTGGGATGCAGTTCATCCAGCCCCATGGACTTGTGCACATCCAGCTTCTTTAAGCAGTCCCTAACCTGACCTTCCGTCACCAAGGGCCTGTCTTCTTCTCTCCCATCTGCAACACCCATGGTAGTGGTCTGGGAGCTGAACTTGCCTGTGAAAACCGAAGCACTAAATGCACTGAGCACTTCAGCTTCTTCCTCATACACTGTCACAAGGATGCCTGCCCTATTCAGCAGTGGGCATACACCATCCCTGAGCCTCTTCTTGTTACTAAAATATTCATAGAACCCCTTCTTGTTATCTTTTAGATCCCTTGCTAGACGCAGCTCCATTTGTCATTTGTCCTTTCCAATTTTATCCCTGCAGTCCCTAGAAATATCTTTATATGCCTCCTTGGTCATCTGACCAAGCTTCCACTTCCTGTAAACTTCTTTTTTATGCTTAAGCTCACAGCAGAGTTCTCTGCTAAGCAATTCTGGCTGCCTCACATGTTTGTTCTTTCTCCCAATTGGAATGGCAACTTCATGTGCCCTTACCAGGGTTTCTTTAAAATATAACCAACTTTCTTGGACTCCGTTCCCCCTTAAGATTAGCTTACCAAGGGATCCTGCACATCAGTTCCCCGAGGGAGCCAACATCTGCTTTTGTGAAGTCCAGGGTTTTTGTTTTGCTTCTTTCCTTCCTTCCATTAATCAACATCCTGAACTCAACCATGTCATGGTCACTACTGCGTAGCTTGCCATTTATCTCTAAGTCCCTGATCAATTCCTCCCTGTTTGTGATCAGAATCATTTGTTCATCTTTGCATTCCTGTCATAATTCCATAAACAGAAGTCAATATTTTCCTATATCTATTCATGGCACAACAGGCATAAATTTGGGAATAAGGACAATGTGACCGAGCTTCTAAAAATGTCTGTATGTAACTTATGTCAGTAAAATGGGCACTATAACAGTAATAACTGTACAACATGAGTCACTTTCCACAAGAAAAAATCTGTCTGTACTTCAAGATATATGGTGTCACATGTAGACTATCATCAAAATGGTGATTACTGGGGATAGAATACTATAAACTGGAAGCCACTACAGGAGCTCATCAGGGCCATTCATCTTAATTCATGGCTGGTCAATGCACATTCTTCATATACCCCTGACGTCCTTGTGTGACATCATCTATAAACATTACAATGTGCAGGTTTTGGATCACAGGCTGGGAAAAGTTTGATCAATGTGTATTCAAGAAATGCATAATTTTGGGGGAATAAGGCTTTACACAGTAATTGGTTTTTATAGAAGTGTATAATTGTATTTTTTCTAATTAATTTTTACTCACAAAGCTTTATGTAATACTATGCTTTGTTACCTAGAGGATTCTATTCCCACTCCTCTACAGTAACTCTTTCCCAAAAGTTGGATTCCTTGGCACACACCCTATGCTGTCTGTCACAGAAGGCACAGCTTGGTTAGACACAGAACAGAGCATTTATGCAGGTGACAGAGAAGGTCACACTTTCGGATGCTAGCACCTTAGATGTCAAAAACAATGGCAGGTAACTTTTCAGTGGCTTGCTTAGAAAGCTTTGTCTGATTCTGTAGTATGCTTTGTTTTCAGGAGGGGTCTATCTTAGTATTTAAGTGTTCCCACGCCTGTACAGAAACTCTTTCCCAAAAGCTGGATTCTTTGGCACACTCCCTAGGCTGTCTGTCACAGAAGGCACAGCTTGGTTAGACACAGAAATGGGTAACAAAACTTCCCGCACTTACTGCATTGTGCATCATAGATGTCAAAAACAGAACCGGGGAACAAAACTTGGCGGAAGACTGTTTTTAGTACTACCCTGTGGCAGTTACTGCTTTTTGCATCTTAGATGTCAAAAACAGAACCGGGTAACAAAACTTGATGGAATACTGTTTTTAGCACTACACCGCACAACACGGTAAGCCTGGTAAGTGTTGCAGGGGGCCACTAATGTTTGAAGGGCACCAAAATGGGGAGCTCACCGTTGCGCCATGCTCTGACCTCACTTGTCTGCGCCAGCATCTGCTGCACTTGCAGGGTGGCTCCAGAAATGCTAGTGCCATTCCTACAACTCTCATCTCCCAGTATCCGTATCTCCAGTCTCCCTTGAGTCTCCATCTCCCTTTTCCTCTATCCTTGTTTGTCCCTTCTCCTTCACCGTACCAGAACTCTCTCTCCCCTAATTCCACACTATTTTAGGCTTCATCCTAGCACTCCTACATCTAATTTATTGGAGGTTAAACAATTGAAAAATGTTTCCCCAAAATAAAATAAAATAAAATAAACCTACATAGAGACAGATTTTACTCATATACCAAGAGCCCTTCTTCAGCTTTCAGGTCTCAGCTGGGCCTGAGGCTGCCTGGGGTACAGAGAACAACAATGTCCCTGAGCTGCTGTGGAAAAAAAACCAAACAAACAATAGTCTAGAAAGTTTTCCAGCTGCATATGAGCCATGGAGCCTGTTAGGTGCACGACTGATGCAACAAATCTTTAATCTCAGAGTTTAACTCATCTTTTTCCTCTGTGGGTGTGTCTGTGTGTGGGTGCGTGTGCAAGCGTGCACACGTGCGTGTGCGTTTGTGTGAGGGGTGTCTACTGTGAACTGCATGGAGGATATGGCCAGTGATTGAGAGCATCTTGGCTCAGGTAATACCCATGCTCTGAGCTCCTAGACTGGACAAAACAACTGCTGGAAAAGTTGCCTTGGTGGTGGTGTTCAGGGCTGATCCTCTGGAACCCCTTAGTCAAATGACCCCTCACCCCCAGTTCTCTTTTTCAAGCACTTCACTTTGCAGCCATCCACAGAGCTTTTTGTAATATATTGTCTTGTAACAAAACCAAGATAGATTGTGAGCAACAGATCTTATTTTGTTCTAACTCATTTTTAACCAAGATTGGCTCTGGTGTAAAATTTTAAAGCATAATTGTTTATAGCAGGAGTTTCCCACTATTGCAAAGATTGGTGCAGCTCCACCTGTGGTAAGAGCGCCCTAGCATCATCAAGGTTATTGTGACTGCTGACATTTTTTAATCACACTATGGCTCTGAGCAAGGTAGCTCACCGTGTTAACTGCCTGCTGGAGACTAGTCTCTTACCTGTGCTGCCACTGGTGACATATTCCTGTCAAAAAGCCATTATGTATACGTAAGTTATAAACCATTGATGATTTGCAACCTTTGTGAAATCACTTCATCCTTTGCTGCCCTATAACTGCTCTATTATGGGATTATCCACCTGCTTTTTCAGGGATATTGAGCGGCTTCATAGAAACATAGGAATTGTCATATTGAGTCAGACTGGTCTTCAATCTAGTCCGGTATTCTGCATCTCACAGTAGCCAATTTAGACACAAAAAATACCCTGCAGCATGGAATTATAAAATAATTCCTTCCTAAGGACAACTTCCTAGCCTACACTACTTAGAACTGATTTATGCCCTGGAGTATTAGGATGTAGGTCAGGGGTTGGCAACCCAAAAGATAGGAACAGCCATTCACCCCCTTCCCTCTCAATAAACAATTATTTTGAGAGCTGCAACAGGTGTATCTCTCAGGAAAGTGCCCCTTGCCCCCAGGCAAGTGGTGGACTGGCCACCCCAGGGCCAAGACACATTTGCCTACCCCCGCCATGTGCAGCCCCTCCGAGCACAGGCCTGGAACAGTCCTAGCTGCTGGGACCACTACTGCTCTGTGAAGAGAAGGACTGAAAATGCTGGGAGGGGACATGAGACAGAGTGTGGGAGAAATGTGACAGCTCCCAAGCTGCCAGACAGCCTCTGGCAGGCTGGAGGGGGCACCTGTTTGCCCCCAGCACCAAGGCTGGTTTAGGTAGATCCTGACCCACCCGCCGGCTCCCTGACTCCCCTCCCTGACCCACCCGACAGCTCTCTTATCCCCTGAATCTTCCCTGCCAGCTCCTCCAACCCCCTTACTTGGCCAGCTCTGCATTCCCAACCCCCAGGGCCCTCCTCCCTTACCTGGCTGGAGCTGCTCCCTAGGCAGGCTGCTCCCACCCTGAGCACACATCTAAGTATGCTCAGGGTGGGAGATTTGCAAATTTCACCAACTGGAGTCTGCACTGCCCTCCTTCTGCTCTGGTCTACTGCTGAGGCAGAGCAGCATCCCTGGCTGCCCCTAGCCTGCTGCCCTCCCCAGAGGGCAAGGAGTGGCCATGCAGAGCCTTGCTTTTGGTGGCATGGCCCTGGTGTGGGCCCACTCAGCATTGTTCAGCTGTTTCGCTTCCAGCCCCCAGTAGGGACCAGAGGCCGTCTCACCCCCTGGCTTCAGATCAGGCCTGTTCTGGGGCAGGGGCAAAGCTGCTATCAACACTTAGCAGGCCTGCTCCAGGGCCCCGCCACCAAAAGGAGAGCTCTGCAGATCTGCTCTCTGCGTCCCTGGGGAGGGGCAGCTGGCCAGGAGTAGGCAGGGCAGCCGGGAATCCCACTCTGTATTAAGAGCAGAACAGTCTGTGTCCCTGGCCAGCTGCCTGCCCCCCACCCCCACCCCCACCCCCAGCATTAAGGGCCTCAGTGCAGCCGGCCAGCCGGGTGCCCCCCGCAGACCTGTGTCTCTGAAGGTACAAGGTGTCTCTTAATGAGCTACATGCGGTTCCTGAGCCATGGGTTGCTGAGTCCAGACTCAGGTCAATGTCTAACTAATTGTTAGGGGGTTTTTTTGTTTTGTTTTTTTTCTTTCTTTTCTTTTTTTAGTCTGTGTTTAAAACAAAACAAAACAAAAAAATCCCTCAGTATTGCAGCTCTGGATATTCTGTAGATCCATTTGCTTTACATGAATACGTGAAACAGATGATAGATATTCGGTAAATGCAGGGCCGTCCTTAAAGGGGGGCAGAAGGGGCAACCGCACTAGGCCCTGCGCTTTGGGGGGGCATTGTGCTTTTGGGGGATTCCTCACCGCCGGCTGGAGTAAGGAAGCAGGGGGCTTTTTCAAGCTGTGGGTCTAGGGAGCAGCTCCAGCTGGTCAGGGAAAGGAATTCAGCCAGGCAGCATTTGGTTACAGTAACTCTTTATGTAGCCACCTTCCCACAACTGCTCCCTGAGGGGAAGAGAAAGGGCAAGTGTTGATATAAAACTTATGGAGCCAGCCTCAGTCAAGCAAATGGGCACAAAGTCAGGAGAATGTCACATCCACAACCTTTACAAAACAGGACCTTCTCTTTGAATTTACATCAGCATCTCCAGAAAGCGTTTGAGATATTAAGGAACTTTTTTCCTTCTACACTTAACAAGAGTTTTCAGTCTTCAGGGATGTCTTTTTGAGCAAACTTCTCTGTGCAGATAATGATCTATTATACCTGAGAGAGAAGACCCCAGGCTAGCACTCATATGGAAATACTGGGTTTTTAGGGTTAATGGCCATCAATCAACATATTAAAGAAGTTTTTTGTCCTTCCTTCTGCACTATAAATAAGCCCCTTTGTCATTGCAGTCAGACCACCACTCCCAAAGCATGGCAAAGAGGAAAGCAACTGTGACCATATGGGTCTACTTTAGCAAAACAAACAAGGAATCCAAATCTATTTATTTGTTAGCTTTTAAAGTGCCACAAGACTTCTTGTTTGTTTTACATCAGGGTATCTGAGAAGAGGCCAAAGGTCCCTTGTTTCTTCCTCTCATCCTCAAACAGTACCTGAGTTTCATTACTTAGATCACCTGCAAAGCAATGAGGAATGTATGAACACATATATTAAAATAAGATGGAAAAGGAGAGAGTCAGGCAGCATAAAGGAAATAACATACATTAGACAATTGGAATCCAGTGCTTTAAGGTGAGAAAGGACTTGAATTTATTTCTTGATATCATCCAAAAATAGCTTCCCTCTCTCTGAATTTTCAATTTAACAAAAACTTGATGTAAGAAAAATTATTAAACTTGTTAAATTGTGTGCCCATCTTGAACAGAAAACCAGAACCAGAAAGAAGAGTACCTCCAGATGCTCCTGTCCACTTGGCTGTGAGTTTGATGAAACACATTCAGTATTGCCTACCCCAAACATTAAAAATAGTCACAAGTCTGGCTGAAATATATCATTAAAACTCACTTAAAAATAAAGAGATGTTTAAAGAAATAATAAATGGGGGGGGGAGCTATTTTCTCTGACTTCTGGGTTTTGAGCCTTTAGGATATAGTCAGGTCATATTTTTCTGCTTTTTTTCTGCAACTTTTTAGCCTGAGGGCTAGAAATTTATGATTTTATTAAAGAAAAATTATGACACTGTCCAGTGTTCCCTCTAAGCTGGTGATGCAGCTGAACAAGTTATGGGTGCAAAAGTTATTAGGGAGCCAGCGGGCAGCAGGAAAGAAGCCTATTGGGGCCTGGAGAGCCAGCAGGGAACTTGCTTAGCTGCATCATCAGCTTAGAGCAGTGCTTCCCACCCTTTTTCAGGCTGGGGACCCCTTTATAACAAAAAAAAAAAAAAATCTTTGCGGAATCCCCAGCTGATTATGTAATCTGGCCTGCATGGGCAGACTCTGGCCTGCACCAGTGGGAGAGCTGGTGAGCAGCACTGCCACCACCATTGCCTGCACCACCGCGGAGCTGAGCCATGGCAGCTGTGGTCCCCTGCCCTTGCCCCTGCTGGGGAGCTGCAGTGGCTTCATCTCCCTGCCAGGATACAGCCACAGATGGGGAAAGACAGCCCTGGCAGGGAGCATCAGGGCTGTAGCTGGATTCCGGCCCCGAGTACAGAGAGGCTACGGCAGACCCGCCGCAATGTGTCTGCGGACGTCTGCGGTTCCCCAGACCACAGGTTGGGAACCACTGGCTTAGCGGGAACATTGCGCTACAAAGTTTAAAATGGGGGGGCCCCGCACAAACTGATTCACCCTGGGCCCCGCTCCCCCCTAGGGATGGCCCTGGGTAAATGTAAATATGTTTTTCCACAGAAACATGCCCACCCACAAGAAGTTTCATGGATACTGACTTTCAAGTCACATAGCATGATGTCTGTGCAGAAATACTTTATACATTCCATCAATCAGGGACCATAAACAGTGCCATGTGACTTATTAGGCTAGTCCAGGCATAGCCAAACTGCGGCTCAGGAGCCACATGCGGGTCTTGAATGAAAAAGTGTGGCTCATGGAAGAACTCAGCTTATACGTGGGTGAGAGAGAGGAAAGCAGCCCCAGCCTAGGAGTTTTAAATCTGCCACCCTGAGCATACTCAGAGGGTAGGGTACGGGCCAGCCTGTGCCTAGCCACCTGAGCACCCATATCGGATGCTCAGCCCAGGCAGGGCTTAAAGGAAAGGGAGCGAGCCCCAGCTTGTGCCTAGTCGAAGGAGCAGCCAGGTAAGGGAGCCATGGGGAGAGGAGTTCAGCCTTGGGAAGCCAGAATAAGGCCCTGGGAGTTAGTGAAGGGATTGGGGAGGCAGGGCAAAACAGTGGCATATTCGGGATGGCAGGGAGAAGTGCTGTGTGGTCAGGAATGGTGGGGAGAAGTACAGCATGTTTAGATTTTCTTGTAGGCCCTAATGTGGTTTACTCATTAAAATAAAATTGTGTTTTACAAGTCCTTTTAAACATGACATTGAATAACAAGAACAAAAATATGCAGAAGAAAATAGATCGTTTGCTGTATGGGCCTGGTTTTCATGGTAAAGTTAAATAATTATTAGAATCTGACAATAGGAGGATAAATATTTGCCCTATTTTTACAATAAAATTAAAGTGTGCAATGAATTTTAGACTTAGCCCTTTTGGAGTAGGTAAAAACATATTGTCTGTATGCCTCAGTGCGGCTCTCAAAGGTTTAATAATCAACTTGTATGGCTCTTGAATTCCATAAATTTGGCCATCCGTGGGCTAGTAACAACTAGGCTGCAGAGCTTAAATAGCAAATATTTACAGGGTGCAGGTGTGTATGATCAAAGTCAAAGACATAATATAAAAATTAACTGAGTGTTTTTGAAGTGAAAGGTAAGAAAATCAGTTATCCAATCTCAAGTCAAATGTTACATCTTTCACTGCAATAAATATATATAAAATTAAACATAAAATACATGCAGCTTTGTTTTTTAAAAACAAACATTTTAATTCTATATTTGCAACTGTCCTAATGCCAAAGACAACGGCAAATGCACATGTTCAGCAGCACTCCTTAGGGTCTCGTCTGATCTGTCTGTCCCTATATTTTTTTAAAAGGAGCAGTGGAAATATAGTACAAGCCTCCTTCTGGGAAAACGGGGCAGGAATCTTTAAGTCTGAATATCCAAAAGCTATTTAAGAAGGTTGTAGTGAACAGTGCATTCAGACCATCGTAGGGTGGACAGAGCCCATGGTGAATCAGCCTGAGGGGACCCTGGTCCCTACCCAGTGCTGGGGTGGGGTTGGGGGGGGGCTGCCCAGGGCCAGAGGCTGAGCTCTGCAGTCCTGCCCTGCCTCTGCGCCAGCTGGTCCATCCCAGGGGCTGCACGCTCCTGCCCAGGGCCTGGGCTGAACACTCTGCTCCTCTCCTGGTCTGCCTGGTCTGCCCCCAGGGATGGGCTGGAGCATGGTTGCTCTGCTCTAGGGATGGGACCAGCTGGTGCGCTGTACAGCTTCTGGAGTGGCCTACGCATGTCTATGGCCTTGGAGGGCTGCAGCGGAAGCCACACTATGCACCAGTCGGCATCACAGAGCCCCCTGAAGCATGGATTCCAGGGCTGTTGTCTGCCCCACCCCCCCAGTTATGGCTTTGCATGACAATAACCCCAACAGGAATTAAACATTAGAAGTAGGTCTTAAAAGATTTACTGGTATTGCAATAGAATGTGAATGATTACTGAATAAAGTATAAAGCAGGGACAGCCGCATGCTGCCCATGAATCTCTTCCATTCAGCTTGTGACTGAGCTCCACAGAGCTATACTCTTCCCTTAGCAGAGAAAGAGAGAGAGCAAGAGAGTGCTGTTTTGCATACACAGCACTTTGCAATGCCATGAGAGTGCTGTAGGATTTTGATTTACCATATGTACGGGCCACTTGAGGTACATTTAAGTCAAATCTGGCCTGTCATAGCAAATGAGTATGACACCTCTGGTATAAAGCGATTCCAAATTATTATACACAAGACTGGCTTGACCACCCCCAAAATACTAAACTTTGTGAACAACACAAGGAGACAGTAGGATTCAGAAGCATTTTGTAAAGCATTGTATAACTCATATGCCTAATTTAAAAAGCTATCTTTATTTTAGGGATCTCTTGAGGCTGCATTATGTTGCTGGTCAGATTTGGCTGCTTAGATCCAGAAGTTTCTGGAAATTAAATGGGTGGAAATGTTCCATGTAAGCTGTGTGGGTAGGTGGTCATGCAGCAGCCACTGCTCACCCACACAGGCAGCATAGGGAGCCCTGCCTTGAGGGCAGGGGGAGGAATTTAAATCTCCCTTCTTTCCTCCCTCTGCACCAGAGAGAGAGCTACATGTGCCAGGAGGGCAGGGCTGACTAGCTGCTCACTCTGTGAGTCAGGAAGCAGGCAACAAAGCTAATCTGAAAGTAAATTTCCAGAATTGATTTGCAGAGAGTGTGTGTGTGTGTGTGTGTGTGTGTGTGTGTGTGTGTGTGTGTGTGTGTGTGTGTGTGTGTGTGTGCTGGGGGTGGGGCTGGGAGACTTCTGCTATGCTGGGGCTCAGCCAAAGACGGGGTGCCCTTCAGCCCCTCAGGCCCTATGACAGCAATACCTCTGGATGCAGGGCTCCTGGACGGCATGTATTTGCCATCCCAATCCCCCTCCGTCCTTGTGTGTGGGCTGTGCTTAAGGTGGGACTCCCAGAGGGCGTTCATCTCCCTCTCTGACCCGACCTTATTCTGGGGTTTATGTCCCATAAATCATTGTGCTTGCTCAAAGGTGTCTGCCAATGCAGCCAACTCTGTTACTGACTTCACCTCTTTATGCCATAAGCCAGCTTGGACTTCATCTGTACATCCACTTAGGAGCCACTCCTGTACTATATGATGCTGTCTGGGTCTAGGGGACTATTTATGATTGCCTTTCATATTAATATTTCATATTTGCAATAATCCATACATGATATGCCATATTTGATACCAATAGAAGACTGTACTCTGCTAGGAATGTTTATATGGTTTATATATATAGGTGTCAAATCTGTATTTGAAATTAGGAATACATTTGTTCTCTTTACGTTCCAAGTTATTTGATTCTAAGGCAATCCCAGACTGGGTGTCTGCTAAACCACTGTCCTTTTCATGTTCCATTAAGAGAACTGCCAGCTACGGTGGGCCTAGGGAAAAACCTGTTTAATGAATGATCCATACTGACCATGTGACTCAACTCCATTTTGATTTGGGAAGGACTATGAGACCATGGGGAAAGCAGAGGTGATAAAAGGCAATGGCACTGTCTCCATTTTGTCTTCAATCTTCAGTCTGCAATCTGTCTGCAATCAACACCCTCCTCTGGAACTATTCTTATGGGACTGAACAAAGGACTGCAACCTGCCAAAGTGCTGGGTGCATACCAGAGAAATTGGATTAACCTGCAAACTACAGATTCTTCAAGGACTTGCTTTCTATGGACTCTAAGGCTATGTCCACACATACACCATTATTTCAAAACAACCCATTTCAAAATGAGTTATTTCAAAATAAAATCCTTATTTCAAAATATGTTAATTCGAATGAACAGTTTGTTAATTCAAATTAAGGGAAAGCCTGCTTTCGAAACAGCTGTTATTTCAAAATGGTTATTTTGAAATAAGGCCGTTCGGACACTTTGTTTCTAAACAGTTGTTTTGAAACAACGCCTGTTGTGTCGAAACAATGTGTCTGAATGCTGTTGTTTCAGAACAGCTGTTTCGAAACAACGACTATTTTGATATCGAAGCAGGTTTAACAGTTTCAAAACAACGACCGTTGTTTCGAAACAACAGGTCCTGTTGGTTCAAAACAATGGTATGTTGTGTGGACATAAGAATTTTTATTTCGAAACAACCTCTGTTGTTTCTAAATAAGAGCCCTGTGTGGATATGCCCTAAGTCATTTGTATGTATTTGATTCATTTTGATACTTTAACATCGCTCATATTTTTTTCTTTTCTTTTCATATGAAACCTTTAGTTGTAGTTACTAAAGGATTGGATGGCAGCATGATATTATGGGTAAGATCCAAGCCTCTATTGTTCTGGGTGATGTGGCTGACCCTTTGGGGTCAGGAGAACCTATTTAAGAGACCCAGTGGCTAGGTGGGGACCAGAAGAGCTGATGTGCAATAAAAGGGTCTGTTTCTATTTTATTAATGCTTGGTGATGACCAGAGTAGGGAATCAGAAACATGTTTTGTTACTGACTGGGAGACTGGTTTAAGTACGATCCATCAGTGGTTTGTGGGTTTTGCCCCTGGGTTTTGCACTTGCCCTGATTTTGGCACATTCAGATGGTTATCCCAGGAGTCCAGGGTCATGTAAGATCAAGGAGCTATTTGTATGTGCAGGCCTTTCTTCCCATGACTCATTTGTTTAGCAGGTAACTGGGCCCTGCTGGCCTTGCAAGCTATAAGGGCAAGTGAGTGAAGCATTAAGTGATGAGCTAGAATAGCCCAGTGTCTGAGCAGAGCTGTAGGCATGGACTGAGTGGAGTGCTGTCATTTAGTTGGTGCCCTGGCAAGGCTATCTCAAAATTCAGCTGCCTGGCAGGTAGAAACTGGGGACAGCTGCCTGTGTCCATCCCCCAGCCACGATGATGAAGCCTTGGGCCCCTGTTGCCTCAATTGCCAGGTTTGGTGGTCTCCATATTTGCTCGCTAAGAAGGTAATGAAATGTTCTTGGGAGCAGAGATGCAGGGGAGGGTGTACGGAGGCACATTTCTAATCCATGCCATGTTTATTTCTGATTGCAATGCTCACAGTGCAAATACAGGCAATGGGAGTGATTCATCCCCAAGGTGGAGGGTTGAGGGGGATAGGACTTAATACAATAACCTATGTGAAAGCTGGCTATGCCCTGCCACTTCTCCATCCCCTCTGAACCAGGAGCAGCCATTTACAAAAATACAGCTTAGGTCTCTGCTGAATGAGTCACAATTCCTGGATATCACCAGTAGGCATCCCCTGTGGAACAATAACCACAGCAGTAGGTGGATGACACAGAGCTTGTATATTTGGGTGCAGGTGATGGGGACGTGAGGCTTAATCCCAGGGGAAGGTCATACCCAGACTCTTCATACGCTCTTGGTAAACATTGTCAAATTGCTGGCTCTGCACCTCTGAGAGATGATTCTTCCAGTCACCACAGATTCCTACAAAACACAGGGACACATGGATAATGATACCCCTCATTCCTAACCCTGAGTTCCTCTTCTTCTGGGCCTGCCCCTCAACTTTGTCAATACCCCTAAATCCCCCTCTGAGATTACCTTTCCTCATGAACTCCCCTTTCCTGTGGTCCATTTTTTTCTCTGACATCTGAGAGTAGTTGGACATCTTGTTTTTCTTCATGTTCTGGAAGGAGGCATTTTCCACCACTGCAGCCACTTGCTCCTCACTCAGCTCCTTTCCCAGAAAGTGGCAGATTCTCCTCACACAGTCCTGTGGATCCTAGAGGTTACACATGTGGCCATGAAGGAAGGATCTGTGCTCCCATTATTATGGTCTATGAGTACCTTTATTTCCACATCTGGGTTCTGCTCCTCATGGTGTGCAGAGAAACAGACTACTATGAAGGCGGAGGACCTTGGTGATGAAACATGTTGGCTGCCTGGGATCAAACTCTGTTCCAGGTGCTAACTGTGAGGGGCAGAGGAATGCAAATTCCAGGAGGAGCCAATACTTGGATACTGTAGGCTGGAAAGCCAAGTCCAGCTCCACTTCCAAATATTGCCTGGCCAGCTTATGTTAGCATAACTCCACAAGTGGGGTTGTGTGCAGTTGTGGCTTCAGAGGGTGGGATGTGTGTGTGGATGTGGACCTGGAGAATGGGGTTATATGTGGACATGCCCCCAAACATGGGGAAAGCTTTGCCCTGGCGTCCAAGGAAAGTGGTCATTAGTTGGTATGGCTATGGAGGTGTGGCTATGTGTAGGCATTGCCCCAAGGGCAGGGGTATATGAGGGCATGACTAGAGGGGTAGGGGCAATGAGTGGGTGTGGCCCTATGGGGAGGGTTACCCTACCTGCTGCAGCTCCTCATAGGTGATGAGGAAGAAGTTCTCCTTGCCTTTCAGTGCCATCCAGCCGGTGACATGGTCAAACCAGGAGCCAAAGGGCACTGTGCAGGGGAGAGTGCCACTGTGACCCCAAGTCAGCAATACCTGGGCCCCTCCATCTCTGTGCCATGGGAGAGAGGCAGGAACTGGAAACCACCAACTCCCCTCACTCCTCCAGCAGCAGGATAGAAGCCAGGCCAGTGGTGCGCCAAGGCTCTCTGGCACTTGGGGACCCAGCCTACATTTGCACATTTCCTACCTCATAACCCACCCAACTCTGTGCAAGGAAGGAGATAGGAGGGCTTGCAAAGCCCTGTCTGTGCAAGGGCTGGCTTCGCTGAGGAAGGAGGCTCCGAAATGTGCTGGGCCCTGTGCAAAGGACTGCTCATAGCTAACTGAGGATGCAGCAGTGATATGGTTGGAACCCAAGCACCCAGCTCCAGAATGGTCCCCAAAGCCAATGAGGTACTCCTCACCATTCCCACTCAGGAAGTCCTCAAGGAAGGCATCCATGGAGTCGGGGGGCTTGAAGTAAGTCAGGAGATGGGAGAAGTGGTAGAGTGAGACTAGCACATCTTTGGGGCTGCGCATGGTGTAGATGATCTGGGGGAGGGGAGGAGGGATCAGTGTGGGGTGTTGTGGAGAAGTGGGAACCCTCTGCTAGATTAGTCAGGGAAGACACGGGTGTTGATCCTCTATCTTTTCTATTTGGGTGATGGGACACAGGTGGGTGATATGAGGTAGAGCCACTAGGGGGCAGGGGGGTAGTGTTTAGGGAGCCTGTACCTGGGACCCCCCCCGCTGGTCACACTGGATTCAACTGGTTGGACCAGGGGGCGGAGAGGTGGGCAGAGCTAGGAGGGGAACAAAGGACTGGAGGGGGAAGAGGGAAAATGGGGGTCCAAGAGACAGGACCCTGCCCTGGGGTGTAGCCCTAATCCCCTGGGGGTTTCACTTGTGGTTGTTCTGAGGATGCTGATACCAACTGTCCTTGCTGCTGCATGAACTGGTTTGCTAATAAACCCTCTGATTGCCACACTGGCTGAGAGTCGCTGCTGATTGGGACGATTGGGACCCTCCTGGGGGAGGAAATCCCCTCCCAGGGAGACCGGACAGAGCAAGGATCTGACCCTCTGAGCCTGGAGTTGGGGGCTGGCTGTACGGAGCGTGGAGACCCGAGGTGCTGGACGGGAGGAGACTCCACCGTAGCAGAGACCTGACTGGCTGTGGACAGAGGGGATCCAGGAGGCCTGTCTGGGGTCTCCATTACAGGTGTCAAGAACCCAGTCAGGAAAGGAGGATGCCAAGTGAATCCAGTGATTAGCCACCCACCACAGGGCCATCACTTCTGTGCCCCCACCACCCGAGAGGAGAAAAGTAATTCCTGCATCCTGTGTGGGCTCTTTACCCACCAAGATCCAATTGCATACCCATATTTGTGTAATCCAGCTTCAGTTGCCCTGGATTCACCCACTTGACCAAGCCCAAGGGAGACCCTCAGCCTCAACCCACAGCCCCTGCTCTTCCTCTTCTTACCTTGGCCTTGGAGCTCTGCCAGGATTTGGGGAAGAGCTGAACAGGCAGGTGGGAGCTGAGCAACCGGGGTGGGGCATATTTCAGGGCCACCTGCAGCAGCTGCCTGGACTCCACCCACGGTGCCCGGTTCCAGTTGAGCTCAATGACAACCCAGCTAGGGTCCCCCTCACAGCGGATCAGACTCAAGATCTCCAGCATCCAGTTAGTGCCTGTGGTGAAAGGGTTAATTGACTGAAACACCCACTCAATTCTGCTCTCTGAGCTAGGAAGAAAACCCGGCCATTCTAGCTTCCACATCACCACTGACCCAACAACGTGCAAATCACAAGCTCTCTTTCTGCTTTCCCTGGGGTATCCTGCTCTGCTTGCGTCTCTTGGGAAAGCCAGTGATCAGACTTCATCTGCAAGGGGGGAGATGGCCTAGCAAAACGTGGGCAAGCTGGGCATCAGGGAGCAGCCTGCCTTGTCTCTCTTTGGGATGGAGTTGTGTGTGCTCAGGCCCTGATGGCAAGGAAATCAAGACGTGATTTTGCAGCATCCCACCTATTCCAATGTTTCACTGCAGTGTCTTTGCGTGTCAGGAACACAGCATTCCTGTCACGGGGTTCAGGTGCCGTGCCTTAGCTCTTCCCCTTCTTGTGCTGACAAACCAGCCAGAGACTTCCAGGTTGATTCAATCCCGTGTCTTTATACACTACTTGGTGCTCCACACCACTTTCTATTTGCAACAGAACCTCTTTTCTAACAGCAGCTGCAGGAAATAATTTCTGCCACCACCTCTGAGGAGGGGGCTCCTATTTCTCCTTCCTCTGTGGCTACCTCCATTTCCCCCGTCACTTCCTACCTGCCTGTCTATATATAGCCCCCTGCTCACAAGCCTGACAGCTGCTCTTAATCAGCAAATTGTGCAGTAGACTGATCAGCTTGCTCTGCTTCCTTGAGTGACCCATGCCTTCCTCAGGCACCCTTAGCCAGTGCCCTGGCACCCCACCTGCTGTCTCCTACCTGACTTGGGGTAGGTGACATTGAAGACGTCATCGTCTCGCACCTGGAATTCATTCTCCACGTAGTTTAGCAACTCGGGGGAGTGAAACATGGCTGAGAACAGCACTCCCTTGTGGATGAAGTACTCAGTTGCCATGGCCATCCTGAGACAGACACACCTCCCAGTGTCACTGCTGTGGGTCTCAGTGTTAGGTATGTGGTATGGCATACAGTGGGAGGCACTGCACTGCTGGGAGGGGGCACAGGCCTCAGTGAGGGACACCGGGTCAGATGGAGCAGGGTGCGATTGTTATTTTCCTCCCCCCAAAATGCTTGGATCCAGGCTGAGCTGGTGCCATTCAATATTTAGAGGCTGTGTTGGGCTCTGCTTCTGCACAGAAACCTTTGGACTTCAGAGGAACTGGTGCCATTAACCATCAGGGCTCTGCCATCCCGGGCAGCTTGTGGCCCCAGGTTGCCACTCTCAGGAAAGTCCTTGTAACCTTTCCCAGATGTACCAGGGCCTGGGGTCTGGTATGGGAGTGGAGGAAAGGTGGGCATAACCTGGAGCCTGTCATTCCCTCCCCTCAGGAGTCACTTTTCTCTTTGCTTTCATGCAACCACCCAGCCTGTGTCACCCTCCTCTGATCCACAGAAATCCTTTCCCAACCAGCCGTCCCCCTATTCCCCCACCATAGGGACCTGTGTCCTTAACCCCACTGAAGTCATGGGGGTGAGTTCACCTCTTGAGCTCCCCAGTGTAAAAGGGGAGTAACCACACTTCAGTCACTGGAGCTGACCCCCATAGTTTCCTGGGGTAACTCTGCATTTGCTGCTGGCTCAGGTAGAGGTGCTAGCTGCTGGGAAAGAACTGTAATTGCCCTGGGGCAGAAGGGAATTGGCCTGGGGTTGGGATTGGAATTTACGGGGATGGGACTCAGCTACTCACCCCAGCTCTGCAGGTTTTGTCTGCCTTTGCCCTGCACTCTGGCTCAGTGAACTCGCTTCCCTCCCTAGCACTAGCATTAACACCTCAGTGACCACACCAGCATGTTGGAGGATGGAAACATGGAGCTGTGCTCCTCTGCTTCCCCCTCAATGTCCCTGCCTTCCCCAGTGCCAGCTCTGTCTCCCCATTGCACCCTGAAAACCTGGGATTCTGTATCTTTCATACCCCCAATCCCCACCCCCACCTTCTGGCCCCTAGGTTCTCTGTAGATCTGGCCTCGTATAGCAACTGGGAGCACAGTCTGCAACAGAGAAGGGAACAGCAAAGGTGTGGGACAGAGGGAAGTTAGGGGGACTGCAGGGGCTGTAATGGGTGTGCACTTGTAGGCCAAGATCATGAAATGGAAGGTGGCAACTCAAAACCCCCTTGAAAACAAGATGGAGCAAACGTATTTTCATTTAGCAACTTCTATGATTGAGGTGGCCAAAGAATGCAGACAGAAGCAGAGGCAGCTTTGGGGGTAAGTGAAGCAGGTGGCCATCTAGGGCCTCCAGAAGTAAGGGGCCCCATAGCAGCCACCTGCTCCAACTATCCTTGCTTCCACCGGGGAGCAGGGGTGCTGCAGTCCATCAGGGCCAGAGGCTGCTCTGCCCGTCTTCCTGCCTGGCCTCCCTGCAGAGGGGGTGGAGCAGCCAGCCCAGCCTGCCCCCACCCCCACTGTGCCTCCCCAGGCAGCAGAGAGGGCCAATGCTGAGCTGCGGCATGTGGGGCCAGGGCCCTAGAATGGCCACCCGAAAGAGTTCATCCCTGCTCCCCCCCCCCCCCCCGTGCCCTGGATCAGGCCCATTTAGGCCTTGGGGGAAATGGGGGCAAAATGGCCCAAACCTCCCACACACACACACCACAGTTCAGTGCTGGTCCTCTCCACCCATGGGGCGGCATGGTTGGGGGGGGTAGGCTGGGCTGGCTGCTCCACCCCTTCTGCAGGGAGTCTGGGCAGGCAGGCTGGCAGAGCAGCCTCTGGCCCTGATGGTCTGTGCCCCCCGCCCCGTGGGAGTTGGAAGGGGGGCAGTTAGGGCAGCAGGGGGACCAGGGCCCCAGGGAGGACAATAATGGGGGCCTTATAAATGGCCTAGCCTAGGGCTCCTAATTGCCAAAAGCACCTCTAGACGTCAAGGTACAAAGGAATCTATCTGCCAAAAGTAACTTCAAGGTACAAAGGGATCTATCTCCAAGACAGGAACAGGACAAAGTGTGAAAGAGGAAAGAGATCATGTTTGCAAAGTAATAGGTGATTGAGAATCACAGCAGCTGCAAAAGCAGGAAGCCAGAGCAAACTTCTGGGGACAGGGACAGGGTGGGGTAAAGTGGCCGCCACCATAGGTGGCCCAGATCTGGATCCCTGGGTGGGGTTGGGGGTGGGGCCAGTTAAGGCAGCTGCTGCTGCAGGTAGCCTGGCCCTGGATCCCCAGTTTGGTCCGGGACTGGGTTGGGCTGGCATCACTTGGGGCACTGGTGCTGAAACTTGGGGCACATGCCCCCCGTGCCAACCCCCTTTGATGCCACTGGGCAGGAGTATTCTAATCACGCCTGCCCTGTTGGCACTGAGTGGATTGAAGTGGGGGTGAATTATCAGAAGGATTTTAAGGGCTGGAGCCTGGGGCACCACTTTTGGATTGGGCCCAAGACTTAAGCCCCTAAAGCCACTGTGATAATCCAGCCCTGTTTCCATCCTGGAGCTCTGCAGTCAAGAAGTGCTCTATAGAAGGCCAGCCAGGTTGAATCCATGAGCACAGCAGCATCAGGCTTGCCAGTCCCCACAATCATTAAACCTGCCCAGTGAATAAATAGTGCTTTCCAAATCACAGCACATGGCCCATGCTCCCCTCCCTGTCCCCTAGCCATGCTTTTGACACAAGGCTGTATTGAAATGAGACTGGTGGCATGCCCCATGCACCTCTTGGCTCTAACTGCACACCTGGGGGGCAGGTGGAGGGGGTGGATTTTGGCCTCCTATGCACCTGCTAGGCCAGTGACAATCTCCCCCCCAGTCAGTCTAGACCCCCTCTACCCCCACTCCCAGCACTGCAAGTCCACTGGAAGCCATGAAGCTAATCCTGAACACAGGAAGAAGTGAGCAAGCCTCACAGACCTCTTACATCCCATGAGTGACTAGTGAGAGCTTTCTTTCAGTAGGTGAAAGTCCAGTGAAATGCAGGAGACTGGGCATGAGCTAACCCAGGAGTGAGGGTTCCCCTATCAAGGTGGGCTAAGTTGAGACACTGGTGTGGAGAATTGGCGGGGGGGGGGGGGGGGGGCC
>ML682100.1:78266-92017 GCA_007922195.1 Podocnemis expansa
ATTGGGGGGGGGGGGGGGGGGGAGCACAGTTGCACAGCAGTCCGGGTCGTAGGAGGGGAATCTCTCAGGATATCTCTGTTTGGTAGAATGCTCTTCTGTAAATTTCCTTAATCAAAGAAACAAAGGTAGGACTTGAAGCTCCCAACTCCCAGTTTAGAACCCCTCCCCTGACTCTGAGTCCCCATGCAACATGACTCAGCTTTCTCCACACTACCCTGCTTCTAACTGTTCTCCTGCTTCCTCTGTTAAAAAAACAAAAGTAGGTGCAGCAGAGAACAGATGGTGCAACTGAGTGTTGGCATGACTGTAGTGGATTCCATTCCCAGTGCAGCCCCTGATTCTGCTCCATGACTCTGCCCCTTCTCAAGGCCTGCTGCGCTATCCATCTGTATCTTAACACTGTTTGTCCTCAACACTCTGTTAGGCCTCAGCCCCAGAATTCTTCTGCAGTAACAACAAAAGAACCTGGTGAAAATGTCCCTGCAACAGTGGGTTACTTAACAGTAGCTGTCCTGGGCTGATCAGATTCATTCAGTATTAGGTGTATCCATACCGCAGTGCACGATTGGTTGGGATCATTTTCCCTGTCCTGTTAGGAGGGAGCTGGTAGCCAGACACCCCTCTCCCATGGCTATATATGTGGCCGCCGCCCAGCCCCTCCCCAGTCCCGAAAAGTCGCCAACTCCAGTTGCGGGGATTTTGGAAGGGTTGTGAATGAATCCGAGCAGCCCATCTCGAAGGACGATTACTGGCAAGCAACCCACCGTTCTTCTTTGAGTGCTGCTCAGATACATTCAGTAATAAGTCACTACTAGCCTTGCTCGAGGATGATGGGCAGAGTTGTCCCTGTCTGCCTCCAGCACTGCTTTTCCTACGCAGGGTAGCTGGCCTCAGGCCTTGGTACCGAGGACCAGGTAAGAGGAACCTGAGCTGGGAAATCTGACCCCAGTGGGGAATAGATGGCCTTCTAGGAAGAGCCTAATATGTGGGATATCTGAGGAAAAAGGGCCTTCAACACTGAGGCCCTTCTAGCCAAGGTAAATGGCTGCTAAGATCCAGACATGGACCAGTAAAATGTGAGTCCTGCTGTGATGCAGAGCCTACTGATCCGCAAAAGGCCGCAAGGTCTAATGTCCCCTAGTATGAAACTTTCAATGGAGATGCCTATGAGGCTGTAATCGAGGAAGCATCTCAGCCTAAGGATTGGAGCAGTTGGTTTTAAGGAACTGCTGAGGAAGAAAAGTCCAGTATTTGGCACAAGTATTAATTAGAGTATGAAAGTTACGGGAAAGGTAGTGGACTTTGGAGCTATATGTTTACTAGCTGCAGACACCAAGTACTGTGAGACAAGAGGAAGAAGGAAAAGGAGGAACGGAGGGGAAAAACCCCCTGCTCCCTAGTCCAGCCATAAGGGGAGCCAGGAGAACAGGGCAGGGGCTACTGCCAGTTAGGACCCGATGCCTACACAGTCAGCTTAGATCACCATAAAGAGAGAAGAATGCTTATCCACAGTTGTAGGGATGGAGCAACCAGCTTTGTCCAGGCAAGCTACAGCATATAAAGGTGTGACCTGAGGCTAAGGTGTCTTTACGGAAGACGTAACCCTGCCAGTGATCTCGCGGAAGGCAGCTGTTAGTCATTTCAAGCATTATGCCATTCTGAAGGGGGAGCATCTAGCCGCCGAGACCTGATGATCAACATTTGCGAAAGGCATCGAGACAAGGGAACTCAGCTATGGAAGAGAAACCCGTCTCTGTGGCCTGTAGCCTCAGCACTACTTTCCATATTTGCAGCACTTATGCTACGAAGGCCATAGAGCTGCATACCTAATGGAGGCACACCCAGTTTCGTAATGGACAGAACCTGGGACTCCTAGTACCAGGGATGCAAAGAGAGGGAGAGAGAGAGAGAGACACCTCAAGGATCTAATGGATGGGAGGGGAAAGTCTCCGTCCAGTTAGGTGGGTCTGGGGTGGGTCACCGTGATGAGGTGTCCAAATTACCCCCGTTTTGACCGACTTCTTGATCTCCATTTTTCCCCTTTCTTTTTCTTTCTCTGTCTCTCTCTCTCTCTGTCTTTTTTTTTTTTTACCTAGAAAAGAGTGGTAGATGACCAATGGCAAGAGTCATCTGTCTCACTGAGGTACAAGGTCACCACTTGGAATTTGAGGGACGGGGCTGACAACATGTTCTCACCATTGTTGTGGAGGCCCATGGCTGCCTGGCACCAAATCTTATGTGTGCCAAGCGGCTAAGCCTGCTGGAGAAAGCCTGGGCAGGCAGAAACATTGTTTAATAAGACCCTTGGCTAACATGCAGGAATTACTGGGAGGGATAACTGCAGTAATGCCATGTCATGAGGGAAGGTGCTCTGGTAGGGCAGAATGCCCTCAGATGAGTCAAAGCAGGAGAATCCCATCTAGAACAGTGTTCTAATTAAATATTATCACTGGCCTGAGGGCCAGAATCAAGGCTCGGCAGCTTGATTTGGGTAGAAATTTCATCCTGCCTGAGGGGAAGGAGGATGGTTGGTCTGGAGAGTACCCTAACAACAGGTAGTCTACTGGAAGACACCTGCCTCGTGTGCAGGCTCCCGAGCCACTTAAGGCAATATTTATAATGAACATTTATAACAGGCCTCCAGGTGGAATCAGAGGAACTGCCCACCAGAGCTGGAAAAGGGTTCATCCCGTGAGAGGGGAGCAAGGGACAAATGGTCCCGGATTATCTGGCCCAACATGTAGTAAGGAGGACTGGACGGGGTAGTGGGCCCATTATTTCAGTTTGCAGGTGGCTACTAGAGGTGTTCCCATCCACCCCAGAGTATTTGTTGAGTGGCCTTACGTTGCTTCCCATCCCCTTGTAGCAACAAAACCTTCTGAGTGCTAGGGGACAAAGCTCTGGGTCGTAGGATCCTGGGATATCCGGGACTGCCTGGTAAAGCCCGCTGTCTGTCAGGAGGATTGGGCTAGGAAATCGGGGGAACGGAACTCCTTCCACTAGGAAGAGGGGATCCCTTTCTAACTTGGGAAGGGGAAGTCATGGGGTTCAGGCCAGAAGTCCTATTGTAAAGAGATATTCCTGAGTATATTCGCCTCGAGCTGCAGATAGCAGCTGGGGTTGAGACTGGGGAAAGAAAGTAATAACCCCTAAGGGACTCTGATTCAGGTGCAAAGGTCAGGTCTGAGATATCTGGCATCTAACCACCTGATGCCACAGGTCTGAGCTGGTGCCCAGGCAGTGTGACAGCGGGTTACCTTGTCTCAAAGCCCCAGAGGGTGGACCGTTTGAGAAAGATAAAGAGTAGGGCCTGAGGCCTGCTGGACAGCCACTGGAGAGGGGAGAGCCTGAATTGTGGGTCATATTTTGAGTTACTGGGGTTCTGTAGCTGTGGGACTGAAAGACAGAAACAGAAAATGTCTTCATTGGTGGTAGGAAGGACGTGAGGGTCCAGAGCCCAGATAGAGATAAAACTGTTCTGGATCTGTGGGGTCGGGGCACATGGGATTGAAAGGTGTGGCCATCAAGGCTAAGCGAACATATGTTCAGTCCAATCACAACAGGGGTACCAGAGAAAGTGTCCCTTACTTCTATGATGGAGAATAACACCGTTACACCCAAAATTTATGGGATTACCCCTGTCACTGCCCTGTGTGGCCACAGGGGAGCAGACAAGCATCGAATGTGACAATGGGGAATGGGGGGGCCTTCCCTCCCCAATGAAGGAAAAAACCCCAATGAGGATTTACAGGTGACACTTCAAGGAGAGGAACTTTCAGTGTATGTTTTACACCCATTACTCCAGGGTAATAGGAGGGAGTATGTTGGGACCCAGGGTACTACATGGTCCCTGTCTAATGGAGAGACCAACAATCAACAGCCAGAATGAGAGGTTTCAACCTCTGGTGAAGGGTGGAGTCCCTCTGCACAGGGAAAGTGTATGGGCCCGGGACGGGAGAAACTCTCCTGTCCAAGAATGGAACCCGGCCGGAGGTGTTAGAGTGCCACAACTTGGCCATTCAGTCAAGAAGGGAGAATCAGGGTGGTGTGAAGCTCCTATTGGGCAGGAGGATGTTTAGGGGCCTCTGAAGGGAGGAAGCCCAAGTACTTGACCACCCCCCAGGGGTCTTGGGCGCTGGTAATAACAGCCTTGGTCTCTGCGGGGAAAAGAGCCTACCTGTTGAAGGAGAGGTCAAAGATTACCTGTTTGGGAGGCCGGGGGTATCCCCGCCTCTCTAGGCCACACCTCATGGCTGAGGGTTACCACTGAGGCCGTCATGCGGGAGGCTGTCTCTGTTGCGTTTCAAGCCAAAAGGAGAAGGTCTTGGGATGCTATTTTGCCTGCCTCTAGGAAGACATTATAGTCTTCCCTAGCCTCCTGTGGGAGTAGATGTCGAAATTCTTCATCGACTCCCACACGTTGATCATGTATCTTCTCACCAGGGCTTGGTTGTTCACCACGCACAACTGGAAGGTGGAGGAGGAGTATACTTTCCATGCCAGAACCAGTACCTCCCTCACGTTTCTTGATGCTAGGAGGGGATCACGGGGAATTTGGTCTGGGCCTAGCACCACTTCCATCATATCCTGAGACAGTACCGGATGGTGGTTAAGAGAGGGGAACTCTGTCCCCGGGACCTGAAAAAAGCCAGCAGGGAGGGGATTCCCCAGCACCCTGCATTCCTGACCCTGCTGTCCCCTCAGCCAGAGAGGGATTGTGGGGCCCCCCACTTCCCCTGGCTGCTGCAGGGAGGCATGGGCAGGGAGCCCGTGCAAACCCCAGCTCCCCAGCAGCTAACGTGATTAATCGTGATTACCTTTTTTAAAAAAAATCCTTGTTGAAAACAAAACAAAACAAAAAAAATCCCTCAGTATTACAACTCTGGATATTCTGTAGATTCATTCATTCATAGGTAAGTGACTGGATTGTGTCTTTTTCCCTCCAGGTGCTTTGCTGCCTGTGTGTTTGTGTCTTTTTCCCTCCAGGTGATTGCTGTTAGTTGTGGGACTGTGCTTGTGTGATTGGGTGGGGGCTGTTTGCACCATTGTTCCCTGGTCACCTTTAATCACCAGCTTCTAGCAGCTTCTAGCAGCCTTGTGATTGGCCTGCCCCCTGTGTGACTAGCAAGGGGCAAGGGCTGACCTAGTCAGAGAAGGCCTTTAAAAGCCACTGCTAAAGCGACCAGAGGGAGCTTGCGAACAGAGGACTGCAAACAGGGGACTGTGCGAGGGACGTTGAGGAGGAGTTTGGTGAGGCCAAGATGGTGAAGAGGCACCGCACTGCTTGTGCCAGCGCCCCTTCTGTTTCCTTTGCCACTGTTTGTAGCCAGACAGAATGTCTGACGATGGATATCTCCACCCAGATCCTGGTGTGGACTTGCAGGGACTGTGGCGTTCATTTTCCTGCCACTGATGATCAGGCTAGGGAGATAAGCCTATGTGATAGGTGCCTTCTGGTGGCATCTCTCCAGAAACAGGTAGGAGAGTTACAGGAGGAGGTGTCACGCCTCAGGGGTATCTATGCCCTGGAAAAGTTCCTTGACAGTGTCCATGATGAGACCTGCAAGGAGGAGGTCCCTATCCCGGTGCCAAGGGCTACTGCCACAGCTCTGGAAATGGATGGGATGCCTATGGCGGAGGGAGAGAACTGGCAGCTGGTCACCTCTGGCCATAGACAGTGCTCCACGCCTGCTCACATCCCACCATCCATTGTGGTGTGGAACCATTATGCGGTACTGGACACGATGAACGAGGTAGAGCAGGACCATCCACCCCAGAGGCTGGGCAGATCACAGCCACCTCACGTAAGAGGAAAAGTAGGGTTGTGGTGATTGGGGACTCCCTCCTGAGAGGAACGGAGTCACCCATCTGTCGCCCTGACAAGGCCTCTAGGGAGGTATGCTGCCTGCCAGGTCCCCGTATCCGAGATGTTACGGAGGGACTGTCAAAAATCATCCGCCCCTCAGACTACTACCCCATGCTTCATATCCATGTGGGTACCAATGATACTGCGAGAGGTGATCCTCAGCAGATCCAAGATGACTTCAGGGCTCTGGGAGTGAAGGTGAAGGAGTTTGGAGCACAGGTGGTGTTCTCATCAGTCCTTCCAGTCAAGGCTAGAGGCCTGAGGAGAGACAGATGCATCCTAGAGGTGAATGCCTGGCTGAGAAGATGGTGTGATCAGGAGGGATTTGGCTTCCTTGACCATGGAGTACTGTTTCAGGACAGAGGATTGATAGGCAGAGATGGCCTTCACCTGTCCAGGAAGGGGAAGAGCGTGCTTGGGCACAGACTGGCTAACCTAGTGAGGAGGACTTTAAACTAGGTTCAAAGGGGGAGGGGGACCAAAGCCCACAGGTAAGTGGCAATGTGGGAGATCTGGGGGAAGGGATGGAACTTGGGAGGTGCTGGGACTCTAGTACGAGAAATAAAAGAGAAGGTAGTTGGAACATGGGGGGGAATCAAATAATTGTCTTAAATGTTCCACTGAAGCGCCAACACGTGAGGTGAGTGGGGGAGGAGGACTCCAAGAAAAAATGCAAGGAGGTATATGTAATAGAATTGAAAACCAAACTGACAAAATACGGCAATTGAGCGGGTACCTTAGGTGCCTATACACTAATGCGAGGAGCCTGGGAAATAAACAGGAAGAATTGGAAGTACTAGCGCAGACAAGGAACTATGATATCATAGGAATAACGGAGACGTGGTGGGATAGTCTGCATGACTGGAGCTCTGCCATGGATGGGTATAAACTGTTCAGGAAAGACAGGCAGGGAAGAAGAGGGGGAGGAGTGGCACTATATGTAATAGAGCTCTATGACTGCTCAGAGCTCCATTATGGAAGTGGAAGCGTGCAGGTAGAAAGTCTGTGGGTTACATTGAGAGGGGAAAGAAAAAAGGGGGAGGTTGTGGTGGGTGTCTGTTATAGACCACCAGACCAGAAGCAGGAGGTGGATGAGGTGTTCTATGGACAACTAGCGGAAGCTTCTAGATCACAGGCCCTGGTGCTCATGGGGGAGTTCAATTACCCTGATATCTGTTGGGAGGCCAATACAGCAGTGCATGGGCAATCCAGGAGATTTTTAGAGTGTGTTGGGGACAACTTTCTAGCACAAATGCTGGAGGAACCAACTAGGGGCCTTGCACCTCTCGACCTGCTCCTCACAAACAGGGAAGATTTGATCAGGGACGTAGAGGTAAATGGCAAGCTAGGAAGTCGTGACCATGACATGGTTCAGTTCAGGATGCTGATTAAAGGAAGGAATGAAAGAAGCAAAACAAAAACCCTGGACTTCAAAAGAGCAGATTTTGGCTGCCTCAGGGAACTGATGTGCAGGATCCCTTGGTAAGCTAATCTTAAGGGAAAAGGAGTCCAAGAAAGTTGGTTATATTTTAAAGAAACCCTGGTAAGGGCACAGGAAGTTGCCATTCCAATTAGGAGAAAGAATAAATATGTGAGGCAGCAAGAATGGCTTAGCCGAGAACTCTGCTCTCAGCTTAAACATAAAAAGGAAGCTTATAGGAAGTGGAAGCTTGGTCAGATGACCAAGGAGGCATATAAAGATATTGCTAACGACTGCAGGGATAAAATCAGAAAGGCCAAAGGACAAATGGAGTTGTGGCTAGCAAGGGATGTAAAGGATAACAAGAAGGGCTTCTACAAGTATCTTAATAACAAGAAGAGGATCAGGGATGGTGTAGGTCCCTTGCTGAATGGGGCAGGCATCCTCGTGACAGAGGATAAAGAAAAAGCTGAAGTGCTCAATGCTTTTTTTGCTTCAGTTTTCACAGGCAGAGTCAGCTCCCAGCCCACTGCCATGGGTAAGACAAATTGGAGAGAAGAAGACAGGCCCTTGGTGACGGAAGGTCAGGTTAGGGACTGCTTAAAGAAGCTGGATGTGCACAAGTCCATGGGGCCGGACGAACTGCATCCAAGGGTGCTGAGGGAATTGGCCGATGAGATAGCAGCACCTCTGGCTGTTATCTTTCAAAACTCATGGAGAACGGGGGAGGTGCCAGAGGATTGGAAAAAAGCAAATGTAGTGCCTATTTTCAAGAAAGGGAAAAAGGAGGATCCAGGGAACTACAGACCAGTCAGCCTCACCTCAATCCCTGGAAAAATTATGGATCAGATTCTCAAAGAATCCATCCTCAAACACTTAGAGGAAAATAAAGTGATCAGGAACAATCAGCATGGATTTACCAAGGGTAAATCATGCCTGACCAATCTCATCTCCTTCTATGATCAGATGACTGGTTTTCTAGATGCAGGAAGAACCGTTGATGTCATAGACCTTGATTTTAGCAAGGCTTTTGATACAGTTTCCCACAGCATTCTCATTGGCAAATTAAGGAAGTATGGGTTGGATAGGTGGACTATAAGGTGGATAGAAAACTGGCTAGATCAATGGTTTCAGCGTGTAGGAATCAATGGTTCCATGTCTAGCCGGCAACCAGTCATGAGTGGTGTGCCCCAGGGGTCGGTCCTGGGGCCGGTTCTGTTCAACATTTTCATCAATGATCTAGATGATGGAATAGACTGCATTCTCAGTAAGTTTGCGGATGACACCAAGCTAGGGGAAACAGTAGACACGTTGGAGGGCAAGGACAGGATTCAGGGAGACCTAGATAATTTGGAACAGTGGGCCAATAGAAATCTTATGAAGTTCAATAAGGACAAGTGTAAAATCCTGCATGTGGGACGGAAAAACCCCATGCACTGCTACAAGCTGGGAAACATTCAGCTAAGTAGCAGCAGTGTAGAAAAGGACCTGGGGGTCATGGTGGATGGGAAGCTAGATATGAGTCAGCAGTGTGCTCTTGCTGCCAAAAAGGCCAATGGCATGCTGGGTTGTATCAAAAGAAGTATTACCAGCAGATCAAGGGATGTGATCATTCCCCTCTATTCTGCACTGGTGAGGCCACATCTAGAATACTGTGTTCAGTTTTGGGCTCCCCGCTACACAAAGGACAGGGACATGCTAGAGAGAGTTCAGAGGAGGGCAACCAAGATGATTAAAGGACTGGAGCACAAGCCCTATGAGGAAAGACTGAAAGCATTAGGCTTATTTAGTCTGCAGAAGAGAAGATTGAGGGGGGATTTGATAGCAACCTTCAAGTACTTGAAGGGATACTCTAAAAAAGATGGAGCTCAACTGTTCTCGCTAGTAAAGGAGGACAGGACGAGGAGCAATGGTCTCAAGTTGCGGTTAGGGAGGTCAAGGCTGGATATTAGAAAAAACTTTTTTTACTAGGCGAGTGGTGAAACTTTGGAATGAGCTGCCGAGGGACGTGGTGGAGTCACCATCTTTGGAGGTGTTTAAGGCCCGGCTGGACAAAACCATGACTGGGATGGTTTAGTGGGAGCGGTCCTGCCTCTGGCAGGGGTTTGGACTAGATGACCTATGAGGTCCCTTCCAACCCTATGATTCTATGATTTGTTTTCCTTGAACATGTGAAACAGCTGACAGATATTCTGTAAATGTAAATATGTTTTTTTCCACAGAAACATGTCCAACCAAAAGAAGTTTAATGGATCCTAAATTTCAAATCACATAGCATGATGTTTGTGCAGAAATGCTTTATACATTCCATCAATCAGGGACCATAAACAACGCTGTGTGACTTATTAGACTAGTCACAACTAAGCCGCAGAACTTAAATAGCAAATATTTACAGGGAGCAGCTGTGTATAATCAAAGTCAAAGTCTGTAGTGGATAGTGCATTCATACCACCTGAGAACAGGGACATCCCTGTGGGTGGACGGGACCTAGATGAATTGGTCTGAAGGGCCCCTGGACCTTACCCAGTGGTAGGAGGGGGCAGTGGAGCCACCCAGGGCTAGAGCTGAGCTCCGCAGTCCTGTCCTGCCTCTGAGCCAGCTGGTCCACCCCAGGGGGTTGCATGCTGCCACCCAGGATCTGGGCTTCACACTCCTGCCCCTCTCCTGGGCCGGCTGGTCTGCCCCCAGGGATGGGGTGGAACATGGTTGCTCTTCTCTAGGGATGGGACCAGCTGGTGCACTGTATAGCCTCTGGAGTGGCCTACAAGTGTTTATGGACTTGGAGGGCTGCAGCAGAAGTCACACCATGTGCCAGAGGGCACCACAGGGCCCCCTGAAGCATGGATGCTGCCCGCCCTTAGTATGGCTGTGCCTGAAGATAGCCCAACAGGAGCTAAACATTAGAAATAGTTCTTAAAAAAGTACTGGTATTGCAATAGAATGTGAATGATTACTGAATAAAGTATAAAGCAGGGACAGCCACATGCTGCCCATGAACCTCTACTGCGCTCCACAGGGCCACATTGTCTCCTTAACAGAGAAAAAGAGACAGCAAGACAGCACAGTTTTGCATACATACACAGCACTCTGCAATGCCACAAGAGTACAGTATTATTTTGATTTATCGTATGTACGGGCCATTTGAGGTATATTTGAGTCAAATCTTGCCTATCATAGCAAATGAGTTTGACATCCTTGGCATAAAGAGACTCCAGATTATTATACACATGACTGGCTAGACCTCTCCAAAACAACTAAACTTTGTGAGCAACACAAGGAGACAGTAGGACACAGAAGCATTTTCTACAGCATTGTGTAACCCCCTATGCCTAATTAAAAGTACTATCTATCTCTATTTTATGGATCTCTTGAGGCTGGGTTATGTTGCTGGGCAGATTCAGCTGCTCAGATCCAGAAGCTTCTGGAAATTAAGTGGGTGGCTGCACTGAGCATGCACCACTAGGTTTTCTATTGCTGCTGAGGTCAAGTGCCAGGAATGCAGCAGCCTAAGAGCAGCAGTCACAGTGTTGCGAGGAAAGGGGCCAACGTGCTCAGTGTGTGGACTGGAAGAAGCTAAGCCAGGAGTGGACAGCATAATGTTTCCCCCCCCCTGCTGTGAATCATATTGCAGCAGAGTTTTCTCATATGTGACTGATTGCTGGCAGAGCCATAACTACTGTTTACGGCTCCTGGGGCATGTTGGGTATGTCCACACAGGCTCCTTATTTCAAACCAACAGAGTTTGTTTCAAAATAAGAAGCAGCATGTCAACACAACGTTCTCTCGTTTCGAAACAACGGTTATTACAAAATGACTTGTTTCGAAATAACCCAGTTGGGACATGCTGTTTTGAAACAACAGTTATTTCAAAACGACTTGTTGTCCGGACATATTATTTCGAAACAAGCATTGTTTTGAAATAACAGTCTGACCTTCTTCCCAGGGTGCACAGCACCCTGGGGAACAGGAAGTTCCTGCCTGGGCGTGCCTGTCAGGCAATGTACCCGAAGCCTTCTTCAGTCATGGCTTCCCAGGCAAGCACTGCCGCAGGGGGGCAACACAGGGCCCCTGTCTGGACCCCCGAGGAGGTCCACTGCCTCCTCGGGATCTGGCAGTAGCCAGACATCATGTCCTGGTTCCAAGCCTCCCACCGGAACCAGGACATTTACTCAGACATTTCTGCAGCAATGTCGGAGCAGGACCACCCCAGCATCACGGAGCAGGTCCGCAGTAAGGTTAAATCATTAAGGCAGGACCATGCCCGGGCCTGGGAGCTCCAGGCGGCAGGGAGCACAGCCACCTGCCCCTACTTCGAGGAGCTCCACTCATTCCTGGGTCCAGAGCCCAGCAGTCTCCCCGCTGAGGCTCTGGATAGAGGAGTTCAGCGGAGCCCCTCGTTGGGCCTGGAAGCACCAAGGACTGCATCGGATGTCTCCATTGGGGGGCCTCCAGCCACAGCACCACCAGCAGTGGAGGTCACCCTGAGCACCCCGGAGTTCTTCGCCGGACCCGAGGCAGGGAGCAGCCCGGAGGACCAGGGTCCCGATGCCATCTCGGCCCCTGGGGACTCTGACATGGAGCCCTGGATAACTCGCCAGACCTCTGGAGCACCCATGGGTAAGTATTCCCCTCCCACTGAGGCACACTGGGCTGGGCCTGTCCAGCAGGTCATGGGCAGCGAGGGGGTCCAAGGCCAAGGCACCAGGTCATGTAGGACACAGGGTCGGTGGGTGAAGAGGCCCCACCTTGGCCATGGGTCCCACAGAGACAGGTGGCACCGGTGTCACAGGCCCCTGTGTGCTTGGGGGTGGGTAACAGGGACTGGGTGTTAAAGATGCAGCCGCATCTTGGGCGGGGTGGAGAGCATGCAGGCCACACCACTGGCAAGTGGCCTTGGGAGACCCCCTAGAGCAAGGCATGGCTGAATCCAGCTCACCATTGTGGGTACCACTAGCATGTGTCCCTCCAGGGTATGGTTCCCAGATGTCAGGCAACAGGAGAACATGGTCCCCTTTTTACTGTCCTGTTCCTCTTTTTACCCTCACATTTGCTGTCTGGCAGGCAGTTTAAAATACAGTTTATCAAGCTTTTGAAGGATCCTGGAACACCATAGAATACTGATTTGTACAGGCAAGTGTTCCAGGGCCCCCTAAACCCCAACGAATACCACAGCCAGACAACATTTTTACCCAGTGTCTTCCAATGTCCTCCATTAGGTACTTTCCTGGCCTCCTTTCAAGGCTTTAGGAGCTGGTAGCCTTACCCCAGGGCAATGTCCCATGGAATCCTGGGTCCTGCTGACAGTCAGGGCAGAGGTGTGTGCTGCAGACAGGCTGCACACAGACAAGGCCAGCAGCCAGCAGGGGCCAACTGTGTTCTCTGCTTCCCTCCAGCAGGTCACCCAGACACTCGCCAGCCACTACCACTGGCAGCCGGAGGCCTCAGCCCAAGGGCACCCCGGAGAAGGAGGAGGGTCCCCTGGTCATGGGCCGAGCTCCTCGAGATCCTCAAGGAGCTCGGTGAGTGGATGGAGGCGTCCACCCAGGCGTGGCGAAGGGAGCCGGCCCAGCGCCAGGACACAGCCCTCCAAGTCCTGCAGCAGGTGGCAGCGGCGGATGGCAGGGCGGCCGCGGCCCTGGAGAGGCTGAGCCAGCACCTGCCAGCAGCCATCAAGGCGCTCGCTAACAAAATCAGGGAGCTGGTGGAGACGATGCCCCCCCCCCCCCCCACATCCTGCAGGGGGTTCACCGCCTGGCCCTCACCAAAGGCGATGCCGGACTGAGGGCAGCCGTGGGCAAGGACGGGATGCGCCACCCCTCCAGACCCTCCCACAGGCCCTGCCTGACTTCCTCCCTGCCACTGGGACTCTCTCACCCCCTTCCCCCTTCCAAGTTGCTGCCCCCTCCCTGAACCCCTGGAAGTCCCTGTTCCAAGGTGCTGCCCCTCCCTGAAGTCCCCCTCCCTCTTCCAAGTTTCTGCCCCCTCCCCCGGACTGCCCCCACATTGCCCCATTCCGTAACCCCCCCCCCAGCCCTCCCTGTCCCAACCCCTGTATTGTTCAATAAAAAGTTTGGCACTTATTCTTGGTTTTGAGTGGTTTTATTGGGGGTAGTTGACAGTGTGGGTGGAATGGTAGGGGCTGGCTGTGGGCAAACAGGAGAGAGGGTGGTGTGGGGCAAGGCAGGCCTAGCCCTCAGAGTTCCTCCTGGGTGATGGTGGTCCTGAGTGCATTGTGCTTGAGCGACCAGAGGGAGCTTGCAAACAGGGGACTGCAAACAGGGGAGTTTGCGAGGGAAGGAGTTGGTGCCAGGTGCATCCAAGGTAAGTGAGTCCTATTGAAGTGACCTGAGGAGTGGGTGGGCGTAAGCCCACCCACTTCTAAAACCCTTCCCCCAGCCTAAGGGGAAGCGGCACGAGACAGGGCTTCAAAAAAGTCCGGGGGACAACGAAAGAGAAAACAGGGAC